>JALMQS010000429.1:0-117161 GCA_024734495.1 Forficula auricularia
TACTAAAGATTTGTATTTTCAATCAATAAATATTTTTTCTTTGATATATACATGTATATAGGATACTAGCCTTCGGCCCGGGCGTCACCTAGCCCCTGGCGGGCGAGCGTCTCGTTTTATGGTTAAAATTTATAGATAATAGCTGACCCGACCACGCGTTGCTGTGACTAACTCTTATGCTTCACGCCTAAACCACTGGACGTATCGAAACTATATTCGAAACATATGTCTGTTTGGTATATCGAAATTTTGGGCCAGATTTATAATTATTGTTCCCCTAACCAACAATAATATTGATAGTTGAAAGATTTCCAAAAAGTTATTATCGGCCATCTTGTTTGTTTGCTTTTACCCCGCCCCCAGAGAAGCGCTGGTGTTGTTTCCCCTGAAAATTTTTTTACATGCCACGGGTGTGATATCTATCAAAAGACTATATTTAAAAACGCTCGTGTATTTGAATGGAATGTTGTATGAAAATTTCAAAGAAATCGGTGAATAACTTTCGGAGATACTTCAACCTATCACTTAAGCGTTACAGTACATTTTTATTTATATAGATATGGAGGGGCGCAACTTAAAAAAGTGATAGCTCCTGCTAGCAACTGTGAACAGATTCTTAAACAATCGTTTTAATCAACAATTAAAATAAACAAAAAGTGATTAAGTATGCAGAGTAATTGTGAACAGATTCTTAAATTCTGTTTAGGGAGAATGGTGTGGGTTCTTGCGTTCTTGGTGAAACATTTTAGATAAAGTAAAGAAAATTTTGAAAAATTTAAAAATTTAAGATTCTTAAATATTTAATCAAAAATTAAAGTTAACAAATGTTAAATTAGAGCGCTGATTAAATTTTAGAATTTTTTTTTAATGAAAATTGTAAATGGATTGCATTTTGAGGTATTATATATTTATCGAGATTTACTATCAAAAACGTAAGTAAGATAGGCAAACTTTGAATAGACTTTAATAAATATACATTATGTTACGGTGGCAAAATGTTCGTCGATGAATTTACTATTAAATATTTATTTGATTAGGGCTGCCACCACAAATAGATTTTTCTTAAGGAAAGGCTCTATTTGAGGCCCCAGGGAAATGATTGGGGAAGGGCCAAGGAACAGGATTAATTGAACCAAACAACAAATATTTGATTTTAATTTGTTTATTAAGAAAATATGGCTATTGATTAATATAATCTTTCTAAGTAGGGTACAATGTTGATTCAATGAAATGAATAAATTAATTAATTAAATCTACTTGCCACCAAGATCAGTAAAAAACATCCAAAATAGAAGACGCACTCTCACTTAATCATTCACTAGCCAGGGACAAGGGAAATTTCGACGAGACAATCTGGTGGGCTCGAGACAAAGAAATCGTTCCTTTTTCCTGGCGTGGCTTCGGTCGGCAGAAAAACAACAAGACACCCTCGCTCGCTCCTGAGTCAGCTGGAACCCTGGTTTCACTCTCTTCTTCAGGGGAAGAGCGCATCTCGGGCCAGGGGAGGGTGCGAGGCAAGAGGGGGGGGGCTTTAGGCTTTTAGCGGGAAAAGAACCCAGATCGCCGGCACTTTTAAAATTAAAATTCAGAAAAACTTCGGGCTGTTACAATGCTCTCATCTTACAAAAGAAAATTATTGCTTCAAACGAAGCATCATTTACTTAAACATTAATCTATTTCCATGTCGATGATCATTAGAGTACGCGGATTCAACTTGATTTACTAAGGGATTTCGTAGTTTTAATTTAATTCGTTCTTTTGAATTTACTTTGCAATGGGCTTGAAACTTACTGGACCAAAACGTATAGAGTGCCTGATTGTTTCTTGATTCTTGAATTTTCGTGACCATGTTTTCTTGAAGCAGTGTTGCTTCTGAGCTTGTTGTTTCTCCGAGTTCAGTTAGCCATTTGATTCTTGTTGTGAAGAGAAAAAAAAAATTCGCCTTGGTTGTGAGACGGTTGTCTCCGATGTTCTTGGCGTGAAGGGCCTCTCTCGTTGGTTAGAGAACGTCTTGTCTTGTCTTGTCATTTCTCATTCTCTCATTCTGTAATTGTTAAAGAGCAGAATGTTCTTGAAACCGATGATTTAGAATCTTACTCTTACTAGGTGACAGCAACAAGTAAGGTTCTCTTGTTCTTGACTAGGTGTCCTCTCTCATTCTGTAATTGTGAAAGAGCAGAATGTTCTTGAAACCGATGATTTAGAATCTTACTCTTACTAGGTGACAGCAACAAGTAAGATTCTCGTGTTCTTGACTAGGTGTCCTCTCGTGGTACGAGAAAGCGAGCAGGATGATTGTGATCTCTCCTTTAGCATGGGAGAACGAGCAGCATTTTCTTGTATTCGTGGCTTGAAACTTACTTTCACTGTGTATCAGCAACAAGCAAGTTTTCGTGTTCTTGATTACGTGGGACTTGGAAAACACGCAGGGAGTTTCGGTACAGGTCCGTTTTGTTTCCGGACGGCTTGTGACGGAGGCATCAGGATACAAGTTTAATTCTTTTCCAGGCAAGGCCGGTGTGTTTCTTTTAGATTTCTCTCAGGTAATCAGGTATCTATGGTTCAGGTTCATTAAGTTTCTAGAATTTAAATCGGGGATCTCTAATCATCATGGACTTGTTCTATAGCTTGGTACTATCAGTTTTTTTTTTTTTTTTTTAATTTACTCTGGAGTTCATTGTAACGTGCCGGTTGATCTATAATTACTATTACTAAAGTGTTTCTGGATTCGTTAGTTCATTTAAATCTAAAACTGGATACTTGATTATAATATTACTTATATACTAAAAAAAAAAAATTTACAATAAAACAAATTACTCTTAACTTAGGAAAAGAAGAAAAAAAAATTCAACTCAATAAAGCTCAACTCATCGTTAGTGCGTTTCATTTTACGTTAACATAATAAATCTTATTCATGGCTAGTGACAATTCAATGATGATGAAACAAATAAACAGTGAATTTGGACAAATGTCATGATCGTGCTTAACAGATACAAATAAAACAGGTGGATACATTATAAAAAAATTTCGTGTCAATATTAATAACGTAAGAGATGTCCTTTACTGAGCGGTGCTGGTCTTTTACAATCATTAGATGCACTTCTAATGGTGTCTTCGGTAATTTTGAAACGGAGGCTTTAAATTTCGCCTAAACATTTAAATCGAAATTCGCGGGGATTGGAGGTTACGAGCTTGAATTTCGGGTCGTGACCTTATTACGGTGAGAACTTCTATCGGGCCTTGGGTAAAAGAAAACAATTTTAATTTGGAAACAAATTCAGGAAATTTAACCAGATTCTAGGTATCTGTATTAATTAAGGAGAAAAAAAATACTATATTCTGTGTGAATTTACCCATGGGAGGATTGTTACTGGACCCAGACTTCGAGTCTGATACGAGTGTGGTGGGGTTGGTTGTGAATGAACAGGAGTTGTGTCTTCAGGATGAGTTGTGGTTGAATTTGCCGCAGGGTTTTCTATGAGACTTTCTTCTTGGAAGAGCCATTCAGGTAATGAATATGGATCAGGATCAATGTCAAGGTTTGTGTTATACTCACCTATTGGGTTGGTAGGCCTTATCTCACCTATGGAGGGCATGTCCGGCGGTGGTTCGATGATTTCTGTGTGAAGGTCCCATGGAGCTGCAGGGGGTGTAGGTTCTTCTGGTATCACTACTTCGGCATCTTCTTGTTCAATAAATCTTTCTATATAGGGTTTTATCCGGTTCACATGGACCTTCTGTTTACGGGGGCCATAGATTTGTTTTAAGGTCACATTCACAGGCCCATTTACTTCAATGATTCGATATGGCCCTGACCATTTCGGTGTAAGCTTTTTACTTAAACCTATCTTGGTGGCTGGATCAGTCAGGTAAACCTTGTCGCCCAATAAGTAATTAGGGTTTTCGCACACTTGTTATTTCTTGATTCCTGTCGTTCTGCCGCCTTGGCTATTCTTTCTTGTACTTCCTGGTAAACCTTTTGCATACGGGTAATAAATTCAGCTGTGTAGTTTTCGCTGATATCATATCGTATCCGGGGCTTTTGAAAAATGTCGTCGAATGGAAGCTCCATATCATGGCCATAAACTAAAAAGTGTGGTGTTTCTTGTGTTGCTTCGTGGATAGAACTTTGGTATGCCATTACGACATATGGTACCCATTCATCCCAATCCTGTTGGGATTGTTCAATGTAATGTGTAAGCATTGTTTTAAATGTATAGTGCCATCTTTCGACTTGTCCATTGCATTGAGGGTGGTAAGCAGTTGTTTGAATTTTGTTTATTTTTAATTCTTTACAGAGGGATTTCATAAGTTGACCGGTGAAATTGGCAGCTTTGTCTGTGAGGAGTTGGTGGGGAGTCCCATGACGGGCGATGAATTGGGTTGCAAACGTGCGCGCAATGGTGCTAGCTTGTTGATTTGGAATAGGGTAGGCTTCGATGTATTTAGTGAGAGAGTCTTGAATGGTGAGGACGTATCTATTATTGTGATAGCTGGGTACAAAAGGGCCTGTAATGTCCATTGAAATCCTTTGGAAGGGTTGTGAGGTGGTAGGCATTCTTTGTAAAGGGGCGGGTTTCTGTGCCGACGTTTTATGGATGTTGCAGGAGTGGCAACTACGAACGAAATTCGTTATGACTTTTTTCATTGCTGGCCAATAAAAATTCTGACGGATTCTTTGATATGTTTTCTCCACCCCTAGGTGTCCTGCGAACGCTGAGTCGTGGTGCATTCTCATGATATGACCTTGCATTTTCCTTGGTACGATCACCTTGTCATATCTATCTCTACAATTTCCCTTTTTATATAGTAGCCCTTGCTGATCGATATAACAGTCGGTCTCACTTTCATTTTGGGCTTTCTGAAAGAATTTTTTTAGGCTGTCATCTAATCGTTGTTCCGTTTTAACTCTCTCCTGGTCCCAAACTGGCAAGTAAATGGTTTCTGGTTCGTTCGTTACTATTTTTATCGTAGGTTCTGGAATATCTTCTTTCCCATTGGGATCGGGTATTCGGCTGAGAGCGTCCACATTAGAATGCTTTTTTCCGGCTCGGTGTATTATTTCTAATTCATAATCTGTTAGAGATAAGGCCCAGCGAGCAAGTCGTGAGCTTGGATCTTTCATCTTTAAGAGCCATTTCAAGGGTCTGTGATCTGTGATTACGCGGAAAGGTTTTCCGTATAGATAACATCTGAAATGTTTTATCGCCCAGACAACAGCTAGACATTCTCTTTCTGTGGTGGAGTAGTTCTGTTGAGCTTTGTTCAATTGGCTACTGGCGTATGCAATTGGGTGTTCTTGTCCATCAAAATTCTGTGACAAGATCGCTCCCATGGCCGTGCCGGAGGCATCGGTTGACAGGGCGAAGGGCCTTGAGAGATCGGGATATTTTAGAAGGGGTTCCGAGCAAAGGGCTCTTTTAAGTGTGTCAAAGGCATCTTGGGTTTCTCGGGTCCAGACAAAAGGGGTATTCTTTGTGGTCAATTTGGTTAAGGGGGTACTAATATATGAGCAGTTCGGGATAAATTTTCTATAAAACGATACGATCCCCAGGAAACTCCTAATCTGCTTGACGTTTTTCGGGATCGGGAACTTATAAATCGCTTGTACCTTATCCGGGTTTGGTTGGACCCCTTCTGTACTAATGATATGGCCTAGATATTCGGTTTCTTTGACTAAAAACCGACATTTTGTAGGCTGTAACTTGAGTCCTGCTTTTTGGATCCTTTCAAAGACTATCTCGAGCTTTTCTAAATGTTCTTGAAGCCCTTTAGAGCTGTACACGATGATGTCGTCTAGGTATACTAGACAGCAATGGTTAATTAGTCCATCTAATAGATTATTCATGAGTCGCTGCCAGGTGCTGGGGCTATTCGAGAGGCCGAATGGCATACGAGTACACTCATAGTGGCCGTCGGGTGTCGAGAAGGCTGTCTTTTCCCTGTCGCCTTTTTCTATTGGAATTTGCCAATAGCCGGAGGCAAAATCAAGTGCCGTGAAGTAATCCGCGTTTCCGAGTTGATCAAACGTTTCTTGTAGGTTTGGGATTGGGTAAAAGTCTCTCTTAGTGACAGAATTTAGTCCTCGGTAGTCAATACATAACCGGAATTTTTTTTCTCCATCGGGGGATTTTTTGGGCACCAGTACAACTGGTGCGGACCAGGGGGACTGAGAAGGTATAATGATACCTTGTTCGAGCATTTTCTTAATTTCCGCGGTGAGTATTTCGCGATTTGCATGAGGCACTCGGTATGGTGGTTTTGAAATTGGGGGTACATTTTCTGTGATAATTTTGTGCGTGACAGTCGTGGTTGCAGTTAGTGCGGTTTTGTCGTCGTGGAATAAGTTTGTATAGCGATCTAACAGAGCTATCAGTTTTTGTTTGTCTTGTTCTGGAATATGGGTCAGCTCTATGATTGTGTCTGAAGATTTGTTATTTTTATCTGCTATCAATCCAATATCATTAATTTGACTCAATAGTATTCGGTGACTGCTGTTTATCATAGGTATCATATTGGGTCCTATTTTTAAGACATTATCCCTCCAGTCGACTGAACATTTATTTGTAGACAAGAAGTCTACTCCTAATATTCCATCGAAAGGTTCGGGGATATCAAGACAGACCAGGAAATTTGCTGGATAACTAACGCCGTCGTGTTCTATTGCTTCGTTAGTTGTTCCTAATATTTTCAAGGGTGTGCCGGTTATAGATCTGAGTGAAGGAAATCCGTAATCTTGTGACATTTTATCAGATTCCACATGTTCTGGGCGGATTAGTGATAAATCTGCACCAGAGTCAACGAGTAGAGTTACCGGTTTCCCATTTATATGTACTTTGACGCTATTTGGATACTTGTGGCATTTCAAATAATCGTTATTTTCTGGCATATAGGTACATATTCGAGGTTCCAGGGGGGGAGATAGGGGTGTCTGTTGAAGCTGTTTTGACTGAGTTTCTGAGCCTGTGTTTATGAGCGGGTCTATGCGGTGATCGGGTTTCCATTTGTTTTTCCGCAATTTTTTCTTTATGTTGCGTCTAGGATGGGTTGTTTTAATTTGAGATCGAGTGTGCTTTGTTTCGCCCCCTGTGTGTTTTAGTTTCTTCTCAGGGGGCGATCGGTGTTTGGGTGGTTTCTGAGGGGGCAGTCTCTAATGAAATGCGACTTTTGGCCGCAGGCTAAGCAAGCTCCATTCTTCCTTCTACACTCAGTGTCCAGGTGTCCTATTTTGGTACAGAAGCTACAGGTTGGAGGGGTTGCTGTAATATCGTTTTGACGAATGGGTGGTCTCTGGCGCCATTGGGGGTTTCGGTTAGGTCTGTTTTGTTCGTTTGGTATTTGGTCCAAGTTGACTGCCCCTATAGTGAGTTGGGGTTGGTGGACTTCGATTTCTATTTTTTCTAATTCGATTGCACGGCTGAGCGCCTCATCGAATGTCTTTGGTTTTTGTAGGAGTAGGTCTCTTTTGTAGTAGGGAAGAAGTCCTTCTACAAAACGGTTTTTAATTGTGTCCAAGTCATTTTCTCTTTGATTTTGGATTCGATTTCGGATTCTGCCGGTGGTTCTCCACAGAGATCGTAAGCGATCAGTTGAAACTTCAGCCCAAAATCTTTAACTTTCTCACCCTGTGCTTGATATGTCGACATCAGTTGGTTTTGTAGGGTAGCTCGGCTTGGTTTCGGGTGATAGTTATTAATTAACTTATTTTTAAAGTCATCCCAAGATAGCTTCTTGAGGTCTGCATTTAGGTTGTAAAATTGTCTGGCTGGTCCAATGAGGTGTGTAGAAGTTATGTTTATGTGAATTTCGGGGGTCCATTGTCCTATTTTCCCACATTCTTCAATATAGCTGATAAAATCCTTTATGCCTGGTTCTACGCCGGGCTTGCCTGAGAAGTTTGGGATGGTTTGTACTATCTGTAAGTTTACGGCAGTCATTGTGATGAGCTCAAGGTTCAGTTTTATAGAGAAAAGAAAAAAAACAACAAAACAAAAACCAGACAAAGAAACAACGAGAAAAAAAAATTAATTGTGGTTAATGTTATACACTTTGATAAAAAGGCATTCTGAGAGGTTTTGAGTGAAATTAGCTGAAAAATATAGGGATAGATCAATAATACGTGGGCATGTGTACTGGAAAAATTAATTCAATTAAACAATTCTATTAAAAAAAATTATAATATATATATATATATATATATATATATATATATATATATATTTATTTTTTTCTTATTTTTAAATCTTTGTGTGTGTGTGGGGGGGGGGGGGACAAAATAACAAATTACGGTAAACTGCTAAATAAAAGAATTAAATATAGGCAATATAATTACTTTTCCTAGTTGGTTCAATGGAGACAATGGAACAGGTTCAGGCTAAGGGGATTAATTACTGTAGGTAGTTCGGGTTTGATAGCAGGTAAAGAGGGTCCGAAATTATTATTTTTTTTTTTTTTGTAATTTTCGTAATACAAAAAGGAAAAAAGGTAATAATCTTTTTTTTCCTTTTTTTTTTTTTAAATTCTTTTGCTGGGAAAAACAATCAAATATTTAATTAGAAAAAAAAACAATTGTCATATATAAAAAAAACTGAATAAACAAATAAACTAGAAGAATTAGTAAGCTGTTAGATAACAGAAATTAAATGTGGACAATAGAATTAATTTTCCTAATTGGTTCAATGGCAACAATGATACATCTAAGGGGTCAAGGGGGGGTTATAAAAAACAAACAACGTGAAAGGGTTCTGGACATTTGGAAAGGTTCAAGAAATTCAAATTACAAGTTAACGGGGCTTTCAAAGAATTATTGGTAGCTTTCTCCGAGGGAAGGCACGTGGGAGTATAATTTCGATAATCCCAGAGCGCTGCGTACCAATGTTACGGTGGCGAAATGTTCGTCGATGAATTTACTATTAATATTATTTGATTAGGGCTGCCACCACAAATAGATTTTTCTTAAGGAAAGGCTCTATTTGAGGCCCCAGGGAAATGATTGGGGAAGGGCCAAGGAACAGGATTAATTGAACCAAACAACAAATATTTGATTTTAATTTGTTTATTAAGAAAATATATGAAAAAGGATGTAAATTAAATATAAATATGCTGGACAATTGTTTATCAATTTTAATTTTTGCCTTTATTGGACTTACTTATAATAATTCACTAGCCAGGGACAAGGGAAATTTCGAAGAGACAATCTGGTGGGCTCGAGACAAAGAAATCGTTCGTTTTTCCTGGCGTGGCGTCGGTCGGCATGAAACAAAAAACACCCTCGCTCGCTCCGGAGTCAGCTGGGACCTCTTTTTACTCTCCTCTTCAGGGGAAGAGCGCATCTCGGGCCAGGGGAGGGTGCGAGGCAAGAGGGGGGGGGCTTTAGGCTTTTAGCGGGAAAAGAACCCAGATCGCCGGCACTTTTAAAATTAAAATTCAGAAAAACTTCGGGCTGTTACAAATATATAAATATTATAGACCTAATAATCACATGCCGAGACGCCTGCCCGCCAGGGCCACCTAGTCGGAGGGCCGAGTTGAGATGGCGGTGCCGAAGGCACGCCTGGAGCAGCTCGTCATTTATATAATTTTTACTTTATCAGTAGAGCATTTGCGAAAATCTGGTAGTGGTTCCCAATCTTTTTTAAGTTTTACCGGTATGTGGTAGACCAGTAGGTGCATTAAATATTTTCGGAAATAGGAGTGCTAAAAAATATTCCTAAATTCTCAAGGGATGGCTTTTTATCTTTCTCTCTAAAAAATAAACTGCAACGGATCGTTGCTAAACTTTATCCAAATTCATTTGAAATATTAATATGTTCTAGAGTAAAGTACTTTAAAATATAATTTTACTAAAAACTTTATTTTACCTTTTTGTGGGTCCCAAGGTACTTAATTAGGATATTAAATTTCATCAAAATTGGTTAAGTCATTTTCAAGATATTTAGAAAAATCTAAAAAGTACTGAAATAAAGTACTAATGTTTGTGGACCGATATGTACCAAAAACTAATCAGCGCTTCATTTTGTTAAAATACTGGTAGGTTTTCAATTTCAATTCATTCGGTGCAACGGTGTGGAAAAATTCGTGGACGAAAAAAACGATAACACACACACACACACATCCATCCATCCATCCGCACGCACTTCCAAAAAAATGGCACTTTTTGGCCTCTCGGCGAGATTCCAGGTAATTTTTGGCAAAACCGTCACGTGCTAAAATTCAATCTCATTGAATACTTCAATTTGTGACCTTAATTGAGTCCATGGGTTCCGTAGTCTTTACCTGAGGACCCTTTGAAGTCGCGCTTGCCGCGAGAGCGATTCCAATACTTTCTCCCATGCTTCGCATTGGATAAAGTAAAAAAAAGATAAAATATCCCTATAATAATCCTGAATTCTCAAATTTTAGGTAAATATTTTTGTAACATAGAATGTAATACGCTATGTGTACAATTGTAATAAAAACAATTTAATTAGTAAATCCTTTTATTATACTAAATATAAATGTACCTATATGTATTAGGGTGCTCCTTATTTTGGATATTTTCGAATATTTACGCTGACAGGGGTTCATATGGTTAGAAATAAATAAAAAAAAATATCCCCCAAGTTTCAAGTCTCTATCTCAATTTTAACCTAGTGCTACACAACGATTAAGTTTCCTATCTAAATAACATGGGGTTTTTGGCATTGAACGATCAATGTTTACTTTATCCAATGCGAAGCATGGGTAAAGTATTGTAATCGCTCTTGCGCCAAGCGGCACTTCAAAGGGTCCTCAGGTAAAGACTACGGAACCCATGGACTCAATTAAGGTCACAAATTGTAGTATTCAATTAGATTGAATTTTAGCACGTGACGATTTTGACAAAAATTACCTGGAATCTCGTCGAGAGGCCAAAAAGTGCCATTTTTTTTGGAAGTGCGTGCGGATGGATGGATGGATGTATGTTATCGTTTTTTTCGTCCACGATTTTTTCCACACCTTTGCGCCAATTGAAATGAAAATGAAAACCTAACATTATTTTAACAAAATGAAGCGCTGATTAGTTTTTGGTACATATCGGCCCACAAACATTAGTACTTTATTTCGGTACTTTTTTAGTTTTTTCTAAATATCTTGAAAATAACTTAACCAATTTTGATGAAATTTAATATTGTAATTGAGTACCTTGAGGACCACAAAAATGCTCATATAAAATTTTTTGTAAAATTATATTTTAAAGTACTTTACCCTAGACTACGATAGTTCATTGGATAAAGTTTAGCAACGATCCTTTGCAGTTTATTTTATTCCGGCCATAATATTGGTTTAAAACATTTGAAACTCTGTAGACTTTATTCTCATAATAGTAGCTATCTTTCAGAATTTTTACATATTTAAAGCTATAATTTTGGAGCTACATCTAGATAAAATACTGCTATATCTTAGTTTTGATAAGTTAGCTATATACTCCAAAATTTAAATAGCTAAAAATCTGTAAAAATTCTGATGGATAGCTAGTATTCGTATAAGGATAAAGTTTACAGAGTTTCAAATTTTTTGAACCATTACTTTGGCCTGAATAAAAAAATTGATCGTTCAATGCCAAAAATCCCATGTTATTTCGATGGGAAACTTGGCATCGATGTTCGGAAAAGGTTAAAATTGAGATAGAGACTTGAAACTTGGGGGATATTTTTTTATTTATTTATTTAGAACCATATGAGCCCCTGTCCGCGTAAATATTCGAAAATATCCAAAATAAGGAGCTCCCTAATATGTATCATATATAGAGGGTGACCACGAGAAACATGTACGTTTTAGAAATAAAAAACAATATTAATTTTTCAAGATAATATTTATTTAACTTAAGTTACATAGTGTGTTATATCGCCATTTACTTTACGTAGAGAAAATGATGTCAGGAAGGTGACGTCCTTCTTCCTGAGGCAATTTTCTATTCTGTCCAGGAAGCTCCTCCACAGGTCCTGACAGGTCACCTGGTTTCAAGATTTGGAGATGTGCACTGGCCTCCTCGATCTCCGGACCTTAACATGTGTGATTTTTATTTGTGGGGACATTTGAAAATAAACCCCGTACTTTAGATGACTTGAAAGCGGCGATACGTACTCGAGGTGGCGTTGATCACTGAGGATACACTGGAACGAGTGTGGAGGAGCTTCCTGGACAGAATAGAAAATTGCCTCAGGGAAGAAGGACGTCACCTTCCTGACATCATTTTTCTACGTAAAGTAAATGGCGTATAACCACAACTATGTAACTTAAGTTAAATAAATAGTACCTTGAAAAATTAATATTGTTTTTTTATTTCTAAAACGTAAATGTTTCTCGTGGTCACCCTGTACATAGGTAAAATAATAATTTTAATTATTGTAATTAATGTGAGGGGTGTTTTTTTACCAGGGTAGAAAAATATCTGGTTCAATTCTGGTCAGTTTAAGGCGATGCATTCATTGAAAAAGACAGACAATATGCCCGGATTTTGCGATGTATTGTATAAAAATATTCTTTTCATTATTATTTTATTTCCTTATCGCGTACCAGTAGCTGGACATTCGTATACCCGTACGCGTACCACAGTTTGGAAACCACTCTTCTATGGAATAAAGTAATGTTTTCGGTCAGATGCACAGAGCAGTAACTGATAATTTGACCAAAAATTTTTAAGAAAAATAAAAACCGACTTCAAAAAATTAAATGCAACAAATAAAATACACTAAAAGGTATAAAATAATTATTATCTTATTTAGTTACAACTAAACGACGAAATATTAACACGAAATTACTTTTGAAGTCGGTGCCAAACATATACCTTTTATGAATCGCACTCGACGGATCTTACTTAGTACGTTTGGCGGGTACGCTCGCTTATAGGTATAGTTTGTTTGGTACCAACTTCAAAAAGTAATTTCGTGTTAATATTTCGTCGTTCAGTTGTAACTAAATAAGATAATAATTATTTTATACCCTTTAGTGTATTTTTATATTTGTTGCACTTAATTTTTTGAAGTCGGTTTTTATTTTTTTCTTAAAAATTTTTATTTTTCTCTTTTTAGTGATGTCATTAATAGTGATCATATCATCAGAACTTGACCAAATTAATATGACACCATCCCTAAGACAACCCCTTTCGGATAAAAAAGAACCATCGAAATCGGTTCATAAACAAAGAGGTTAGGTCTAAACAAACCTAATAAAAAAGGTCTAATACCTATGAAAAAAAATCGAAAAAAAAATGGGACCAATCGGAAGCTAGACTGGACCCAATGCAAAAAAAATTTTCAAAATCGGTTGACAATTGGCGGAGATATGAGGTAACATAGGCACAAAAAAAAAAAAAAAAAAAAATCAGTCGAATAGAGAACCTCCTCCTTTTTTGAAGTCGGTTAAAAATAACCCGGTGTCTCGCTCTGAGTTCAAAAAGAGCGAATTTTCAATAGTCCCTTCGAATGGAAGTATGATAACAGTTATTTCGTCGACGATTTTTTTTCCATATCGTTCAATCTATTGAAATTGAAATTAAAAACTTAGGATTATTTTAATAAAAATGAAAGACTTGGTTTTTTAGTATATATCGATCCACAAATATTAATACTCTATTTATAAAAGATTTACTTTTTTCTAAATATCTTAAAAACGGTTTAATGAATTTTGAACATTCAATATTCTATTTAGTAGCCCAAAAAAAATTATATAGTTTAAACGAAAGTCGTGTGAGAAACACTATTTGAAATAAGTTTATTTTTTTGATAACATTTCGATATTGAATTTTCTCTGTTTGCTTAGGTTTACCGCCAACGACGCCTACGACCTTTTACGTGCCATCGCCTCTGCCTAAAGATCCTCCAGATCCAGATGAAGAGGATCCCGATGATACGGTCGGCCCAGTGTCCCTCCCGCCATTCGCCTTTCGCGATATAAATGAACGCGATCCTCGAACGACGACGTCAAGCACCTGCTCTTCGGGCAGGGGGACCACAACCCCCACGGAGGATCTCGACAGGACAAGTTCCTCCAGCACCAACTCCAGTCCTGGACAAGCGTGGGATGCTGGCTATCAAAGCCTAGAACCTCCGCATCAGAAACCAGGGTAACTATTTATTTTTATGCTTGTCTATTTTAATAAACCATTCTTAATAATATTCTTTATTGAAATGTAGTTTCTTATGCGAGTTTGGGGGGACAATTTTTTTTTATATAATGATATGTTACAAGAAGAAGTTGCACCAAGAAGGTACAACCTCTGTAGTCCGTGGTGGACCCTTGTAACGTGAAGATAAGGGGAGATTTAGGGATTGGGTAGCAGTTGCATATTTTTATATAACAAATCAATATCTGGTTCATTTGCCCAAAGGCTAACTCGCAAGGAATCTTCCAAAGTTTTCGTGGAAAGCCATGATCTGAGCTTATTTTTTATTAAAAGTAATGACGAAAATGCTGTTTCATAAATAAATATTTGTATTTTCCACTGAAAATTTTCTCGGACCCCAGTTTGGGAAGCACTGTTATAATACATTAAAAAGATAATTATCGACTATACCTATATATTTTAAGAATGATTTTATGGTATCCATTTTTATCAAATGTGTATTCCTAAAATGCTATAAAAGGTAAAATGCATTTTATGGATATTTTAAGTTGAGTAAAAAAGTAGATAATGGATTGTAATGGATTGTTTGGTTGTTTGTGCTAGACGTCTTTCCCGTCGAGACCAGCACCTTCAGCCCCCTGGTCGAGCTGAGGCGGTTGCGAAGCCTCTCTTCCTCAGGAGTCAGTCCTGTCGACGATGGTCGATGGCCGAAACGTATGATCTCCACCCCTCGAATCAGCCACCACCACCGCCGCCCCCAACAGGTGGCGGTGGCGGGTTCCTCATCGGCGCCCCTTGCCAGAGCCACAAGCCCCCAGGTCCGATCCTCCACCATTCACAGGTAATTATTGTCTCTAATGCTTCTCTTCTCTTTCAAGCCATGGCGATTGAACTTAAATTGGATATCTCTTTGACAGGGTCCAGCGAGTTTACCCTACCTGGCAGAGGAAAGTCTTCCTTCGGCGCCGACACCGCCCGCGAGTCCTGCACCCCCGCCACCTCCCCCCTCGAGACTAGAGCACACAGTGTGCGCCCCGAGGCCGACGAGGGCCACCAGGAGTCACCACGACTTGGCCAATAAACACGAGCAAACCTGGAGTGCGGGCGATAACCCCAAAGTGAGCTCCTCTCTATACTATATCCACCTTTGTGTCCTTGATTCATCATCATCATCATTGAGTATACAGTCCTAAGACTGGTTTGATGCAACAATCCGTCTCCACTCGACTCTGTCCCCCGCCAGCTGTTTGACCTCTCTAAATGTCTGGCATCCCATATCCCCAATTATTTGGTTGAAATATTCTAATCTGGGTCTTCCCCTTCCCCTTTTCTTTCCCCCCATCCTCTAAACAGTCCCCCATGTCTCAGTGTGTGCCCCATCATCTGACCTCTTCTCTTCTTCCGACTCTTCCACAAGGTTCTTCTTTCTCCGATTCTTCCAAGAACTTCTTCATTTGTAATTTTATCCATCCATTTGATATTCATCATTCTTCTGTAGCACCACATTTCGAAAGCCTCCAATCTCTTTCTCTCCGCTTTTCCAATTGTCCAGGTTTCACAACCGTACATGGCTATGCTCCATACATTGTCTTCAATAGCAACTTCCTGTTTGCTAAGCTGATTGAGGAGGAGCATAGTAGTTTTTGTTTTGAATTAAACCCCATTTTTGCTTGGGCAATTCTTGATTTAATTTCGTTTTTGCTCCTCCCATCCCATGTTATTTTACTTCCTAGGTAGCGGAATTCCTTAAATTTCTTAATTAAATGAAAGTTTCTTTTTGTCGAGAGTAGCAGCATTTTTATAATTTAAAGGAGAAAATCAAAGTCTGCTGGAAAAATATATTTTTTAATTTATATATAACTAGACTAGGGTTTCGAGGTGACTGTGGGTCAGTGGCTAGAGTGTCGGGTCGCCGACTCGAAGATTGCTGGATCGAGACCGAGTCTCGGCAGATAGATATTTGCAGTAGCCTCCTCTTGGAAAGTAATGGCAACCTACCAAGAGTATAATTGCCTAGTCACCTCTCCAAATTAGCCGTTCGGAACCGACGTTAAAAAGTAGGTCCCGTATATCTTTTTTTTTTTTTTTTTTTTTTTATTATTATTATTTATTTATTTATTTGGCTCAGTTTACATGCACAGTTTACATATATAATAAAATTTAACCCTCTGTAAGATTAATCTTGAGTCGAGGGTTAAATTTTAAGATAAATTAACAGAGAAATTCAAAAACATAAATTTAATAAATTACTTTAAATTAAAGATATAAAAGAACAAAGACAAAATAAAAAGTACAAAATAAAAAGTAAAACAACATAAAGTAAAGTAAATCAAAATAAAATAAAATCGTCATACAAATTCACATTCTTAGAAAGCCAGAATTAATTAAAAAACTCTTTATATGTCTAACATTTCTAAATTGATCATAATTATATCTATACTTTATTGCCATTCTCAGGCCAACAATTTGAGCATGTCTCGAGTATAATTCAGTTTTAATCCTGGGCAAAATTATATTTGTTCTGCTAGATATACGTGTGGGGTAATAATGCAAATTGTAATTTGTACAATTTATTCTATATAAATGAATACAAGCATTCAATAGGAATAATTGTTTTAAATTCAGTACCCTAAACTCATCATATAACGCCAGCGTGGCAAATCTTGGATGCTTTTTTAGTATAATCTTAATAACAATATTCTGAGCAACAGAAAGACCCCTTAAAATGAATTCACTTGTATTCCCCCAGACCAAAATCCCATACAACAGCAAAGACTGACACAAGGAGAAGTAGACCATTCTTAGAACTTCATAACTAAGAATGCCTCTCAGAATCTTAAATTTATAAAAGAGTTTTCTGATACTGCTAGTCAATTTCAAAATATGTGTCTTGAAGCTCATTTTGGAATCGAAAATAATTCCCAGATATTTACATTCATTTACAAACTTCAAGACTTGGCATGAACATTCCTGAGAGACAGTACAATTGATAGAGTGGAGAGTGATGTGAGGTGTGCTCTTGGAGGAGCACTTTCTCTCACCATTCGAGAAGGAAACCAATGAAGTTTTTTGAATGTTTATAGAAAGAAAATTGGTATTAAGATATTTCTTAACCAATCTAAAATCATCAGAAACAGTTTTTGTCAAGTTATTAAAACAGTCGCCCGAAAAGATAAAGGCAGTGTCATCTGCAAAACAAAAGGGTAATCCATTAGTCTTAATAGAAAAAATATTATTTATATATAAAATGAATAGCAAAGGGCCTAATACAGTTCCCTGAGGAATACCAGAGTTTACAGTTGTTAGGTTACTCTTGATTTCATCAATCTTCACAATTTGGGTTCTATTACTGATGTAAGACTTTATCAAATCAAGAGCGATTCCACGAATACCATAATTTTCAATCTTTTTTATTAATAATTTATGACTAATGGAGTCAAATGCTTTTTCTATATCCAAAAACAAACCAAAGACATAATCCCTATCAAGACTTTGACAGATGTGTTTTGAAACATCAAAAAGAGCATGAGATGTAGATATATCAGGCTGGAACCCATATTGTCTTTTGGATATTATAGCATGTTTATGTGTAAAGGACATCAATCGGACCTTGATACATTTTTCCAGTATTTTTGACAGAGATATGTGTAAGAGAAATAGGTCTCATAGTTTCTCAAGGACTTTTGTCTCCACTTTTAAAAAAGTGGTAGAACAATTGCACTTTTGAATCCTGAAGGGTATTTACCATGAAGAAAACTCAGATTAAAAATATGCACTATCGGGATCTTAATATAATCTTTCATGTTGATCAGTATTCTATTAGTTATTCCGAATTCGCTATAACTATTGTATTTTTTGAGACCACCCAATAAGTCAGAAATCTCATCAATAGTAACTGGATTCAAAAATAGAGAATCCGATATTCTTTCTACTTTGTTCAAAAATATAATTCATTACTTTCTTCTTTCCAAAACAAAATCTCGATCACTAAAAATTTTATCTTTGATTCTATCTCCAACATTTGCAAAATGTGAATTAAAGGTATTTGCAATTTGTAATTTATCACAAATTTCAGATCCATTCTCATCCAGGACACTCATATTTTTTGGACTCTATCATTAACATTTGTTGCTCTCTTAATTATCGACCACATTGATTTCATGTTTCCATGACTATCTATTATTCCTTTTATAGAACTGTGATTTAGCAAGAGCTATCACTGAAGTCAAAACATTTCGATATCTGTTGTATTTGACCCTTAATGAAAAATCAAGAGGATTGCCAATTACTTTTTATAAAGAGCTTGTCTTTTCCTAATTGAAATTAATATACCTTTGGTCACCCAACATTTAATTCTCCTGGATTTATTATTTACTTTCTTTTTATAGGTGGATTTTTCTAGAGACAATGACATGATATTATAAAAATTTTGAAGGGCCAGATCCACATCATTAGACTGAATAACTGATGTCCAATTTTCATTAATCAATTCATTCTTCAGTAATTTCATGTCAGTCACAGTGATAATATTATTTTGTGGATTAATTTCATCTGAGAGTGTACCCATAGATCTATTTATCTCATCAGATTTCTTCAAAAGATAAAGAAAGTGGAAGTTGCAAAGTGATCCGATATATCAGATACAAAAATAAATCCCAAACAATCAAATTTATTTGATCCCTTGAAAAAATGTGATCAATACATGATTTAGAATCAGTAGAGATATTTATTCTAGTCGGTCCCGTTATTAACGGGGAGAATCCAAACTCAGAAAGAACATTTATGTATTTATTAGAGTTTTCATCAAGAACCATTGTATTAATATTCAAATCACCACAAATGAAATGATAATTGACACCAGAGCAAAGTAATAAATGATCATATAAGTTTTCAATAAAAACAGAAGTGTCCCTATCGAATGACTTATAAATTGCAGTAAGGAGAAAACAAATGATGAAGTAGAAAACTGGACAAAAATAGAATTACATTACATCAATAATGTCAATGTCAACTTTGATACCTGAATATCATTTAAACAATAAATAGATACTCCTTCAGCTCTATTTTCCAGCATTATTAGATGCAAAATTCTGATATCCCGGTAAGTCAAACATTATACTATTGTCATTCCAAGTCTCAGTCAAAACGATCACATGAATATCTGTGCAAAACAACTAAACACACTCAGCACAGGTATATGTGTAGAGGCGCCGACACCTGTTTCGGGTATGGCACTCGAAGAATATAGTTTCGATGGCTTTGCCCACTTCATCTTTCTATTATAATTGATTCACAGGAATTTATGTATGAAAGTTAAAAGATTCATTTTTCCATCAGACGACTCACTCATTTATTGTCTCCTTTAACTTTGATTAATTAATATTTACTAATGTTTTGTTCAGGATGGAAAGCGGGGTAATAAATATTTAAGGTTATCACATCTTGCTTTATAATATCCGATTTATTTTAAAAATAACTACACAAATTCAAGAAAGATGGTCAACTACTATATTATGGATTATTTTTTATTATGTCAGAAGGGTTATTTCACCCCTTCCCGAATTAAGCCGGAAAGATGCAATCTGCTCACCGGAGTGCAACCACATCTGGCATATAGTGGAAAAAAATTTCACTCAAAGAATCCGATCTTCATCATTAAAAAATTTCGCGATCACTTGATTCTAAATCTTAACATACAGCCAAACCATAAATTTATTGTGATTAGAATATTTTGAGGGTTTCGATTTTTGAAAATTTTTCAAAAATAGAATGACAATGGAACGCTTTATTTTGGAATTCGGATTCGATTACCCAAGAGGTGAAACAACCCGTTGTTCTTTAAGCAATAACTGTTAAACGAATGAAGATATCGACATAAGGTCCTATGTTTGTATACTTTGTGAAATAAATAAAATAAATAAATAAAATAAAACATACGGTTTGGACATATTTTGTTGCAAATTTGATCTACTTTCTGAATCTAATAAAATAATTATACGGTTCCATTTAAGATTTCGGAGCAAAATTAATAAAACGTTTAACTTTATAATATACGCCCCTTAACGAGGGCGGCAAGAACTAGAATGGTATGGATGTTTTTTTATTTTATTCACCAAACCTTCCTTTGTTGAACCAGACCTTGTTAACAAATTTCCGTTAAGTCAAACTTAAGTTATAGACACTAGAGTCCATAAAAGTTTAGCATCCCCTCCCCTTTATTTTACGTCCTACAATAAAAAGTCATTTATCAAAAAGATGGACTATTATAGTGGCATTAACGTGAAAGTATTCATTTCTAAACTTATATTGGAAAATTTTCAGAAAAATTGCATTTTTTATAAGATCGAAGCTGTTTAGCCACCTAGCGGTGGACGTATGAACTTAAAAAATATTTCCAGCAATTTTTCTTGGCCGATTTCCTCTGAAGGATTTTTTTCCCAAACTTCTACGGTTATTAATTAGTTCCTGAGATACGGTACCTCGTCACCCTTATTGAATCACCCGGTACATCTAACCATCAAATCATCATATGAGATTCGAATGGGTCTTCAACCCATCAATTTATTTTGATTTTTAAATTGTTTTTTTCTTAAAAATGTTACCCAATATAACAAAATAACGCTTTATTAACAAATAATTCATTTTTCAGTCTTTTGTACCATTCTTATTATATGGAAAGAATCCCCGAAATAAATATCATTTATTTATTTGTTTTGTTTATTTTCAGCTTCGGCGAGCAGCTAACGGCAATGGCACCGACGAGGGTGATGACGAGGAAGAGGACGACGCCGATAATAGCTCCGAGAGTCGCTTTTGCACATTGCCCCGCCATGGCAGAGGGGCTGCTTTCAGTATAGTACAGGTGGCGTTCACGAAAGGACCCGGCCATAAGGGCTTGGGATTCAGTATTGTGGGCGGAACAGACTCTCCCAAGGGCAGCATGGGCATTTATGTCAAAACGGTCTTCCCTCACGGCCAAGCCGCCGATGGACAACGAGTCAAGGAGGGCAAGTCATTTTTTCCTTTTGCTAAGCTTTAACTAATTATTATTATTATATTACAAATAACAGATTAAAATTAAATTAGGTTGGAGTTGGTGGTGTTTCACAAGGAAAAAAATTAAAATACAAAGATTTTTTTAGTTTACTCTATATATTTCGAGCTCTTAACTCATCGTCAGGAGAACATTGACTAAAGATAACATGATATTTTGAACAGAATTTATTTTAATTTTAATATGATGGACAGTTATTTATGACTTAGTGTAAATATGAAAGAATTATCAGAAGGATGGGATGGCTTTAGAGCCGAAAGAACAGATGTAGGGACAAAGGGCTGGAATAAAGAAAAGATATTTATACTTGGAAGTTGCCGAAAATTATGTATGTGTTATAAAGGAAGGCAATAAACCATGGAATGCAATGAGGGTGCATAGCGAAAATTTAATCTCTTATTTTCTATTTAAAAAAATAAATAAAAATTAAAAATAACATATTAGTACTCCGTCTATAAGAGAGTTTAGTCTTCTTTCCTTCGGTTCCAAAACTCTTTTCTTCTTCCTTCTATTCCTTCCTCTTTCCTTTTTCATCTTAAGGCGCTCTGTTCACGAATCAAATTTTTTTGACCGATTAAAGTTGATCAACAAAAGTTTGACCCAGTCCAACTATCGTTCATGTGATGGATGAGTCATCTGCCATTTGCCTTCAAGCTGAAACCTCTCTTGAAACGTGTGATATTCAATTGATTGTCAAGTTCGCTTTTAACTGGCCAGGCCACACGTGCTTGTATTTTGCTTTTAGTTAAAAAAAAATGAGTCTCAAGTGGTGTGAAAGTGTAATGCTAAAAACTCACTGAACTTTATCATAAGCATGATTGTCTTTGAAATGATATTGATGTGAGGAGGAGATACACTAAAAAGGTGCATCCCCTAAAGGTCTGGGTTGGCCCCTCCATTGTGAAAAGAAGAAGAAATGGGAATTTTATGGGCTGGGTAGAAGTTGAAGGTATCTGTGGATGCGGGTCTAAAACAGATGAAGGTTATAAGTTGCGTGGAAGATGGTGGCAGGGAGCGAGTTCAAGTCTCTGGAGGTCATAGGGATAAAAGAGTTGGCGAAAGCGTTGGTTCGGCTTTTTGACAGCGAACGGGTGCAGAGCGTTCGAAAACCGCGTGTTTCTCGTAAAGAGAGCTTTATGGGGGATAATTGATTTCCACTCGACTGAACAGACACCGTGATAGTATCTGTAGTACAGGGAAAGGGCAGAAACGGTTCTTTGGTGAGCCATTGAGTCGAGTGGGTTTGTTATGGTCTCCTATTAGTTTAATTGCTCGTTTCTGAATTGCACCCAGTGTGGTAAGAGAATGCTTGGAAAGGGACTGGATAAATATAAGAATAAAGATGCAAGAGAAAATAATTTGGGGTTTATTTCAAAGAAATGGAAATTATCTTACAATTTTTGTTAATGTTTGATTAAATAGCTTCTAGTTCTTCTTTTAACAAAACAATTAATCCCTATACATCTCTTCACCCACAACTGCTTTCGACGTCATTTTTAAATGAATTAGACTTTTTAACCGACTTCAAAAAAGGAGGAGGTTCTCTATTCGACTGATATTTTTTTTTTTTTTTTTTGTGCCTATGTTACCTCATATCTCCGCCAATTGTCAACCGATTTTGAAAATTTTTTTTGCATTGGGTCCAGTCTAGCTTCCGATTGGTCCCATTTTTTTTTCGTATTTTTTTCATAGGTATTAGACCTTTTTTATTAGGTTTGTTCAGGCCTAACTTCTTTGTTTATTAACCGATTTCGATGATTCTTATATTATTGGAAAGGGGGTATTTTAGGGATGGTGTCATATTAATTTGGTCAAGTTCTGATGATATGATCACTATTAATAACATCACTAAAAAGAGAAAAATAAAAATAATTTTTAAGAAAAAAATAAAAACCGACTTCAAAAAATTAAATGCAACAAATAAAATACACTAAAAGGTATAAAACAATTATTATCTTATTTAGTTACAACTAAACGACGAAATATTAACATGAAATTACTTTTTGAAGTTGGTGCCAAACATATACCTTTTATGAATCGCACTCGACGGATCTTACTTAGTACGTTTGGCGGGTACGCTCGCTTATAGGTATAGTTTGTTTGGCACCGACTTCAAAAAGTAATTTCATGTTAATATTTCGTCGTTTAGTTGTAACTAAATAAGATAATAATTATTTTATACCTTTTAGTGTATTTTATTTGTTGCATTTAATTTTTTGAAGTCGGTTTTTATTTTTTTCTTAAAAATTATTTTTATGTTAATTGAATTGAATCAGTCTCTGTTGAAATGTGTGAACAAAAAACGAATTCAAGTCATATTCAAATTTTATAGATCAACTATAATCGGTGAAAGAAACTTAATTCGTGAGAACACACGCGCCTTTAGACTTTAATTATGTATAATCTAGCTCTAGCATTTATGTTGTTTTTGTTTTTAATAAATTTAACATTTGTTTGTTTTTTAGGTGATGAAATTTTAGCGGTGAATGGGAAAGCGTTACACGGGATGAGTCACCAGGAGGCGATTCACGTCTTCAAAGAGTTCAAAACCGGCCAAATTGTACTCCACGTTGGTCGTCGAGTGCCAAAAAAACGAAGAGACCCCCTACCAAATACTACACTCGCTTAAGCCAACACAGGACTACCCCTTTTTTTGGATTTTTTTATTTTAAGTAAAAAAAAAACTAATTAAATAATAATAAACAACCGATTCTCACCACCCACGCATACACACACGCACACACATTCTAACTTTCTCTATCCTTGTCTCCATTTCACTATAATAAAAAAATAATATATTATAATAATATCATCTATCCTGCCATTCAAGTAGCATAATGTTCTATAGGAAATCAATCATATTTATTTTTCAATTAATTATATAATAAAATAAATAAATAAACGATTTATAAAAAATAAATACATATAATATTCAAATTTCTTTATATATTTAGAAAGTAGAAAAATTGTCTTATTCTTATATTTAAAAAAAGAAAAAATAATTAAAAATACTAAATATGCCTATAAATATACATATAATATACCTATATAAATAGAAAATATTTATTAAAATTTAAAAAATAAATTTTAAATCATTCCATATAAATATAATATTTAGTACTTAAATATATACAGTCAAAATTGAAATATATACTTAATTAATTAAATTAGATATAACAGAAAAATTTCCCCCCTTTTTGACATATTTTTTTACTATCCAATGCAAGCATGGGTAAAGTATTGTAATCGCTCTCGGGGCAAGCGTGGCTTCAAAGGGTCCTCAGGTAAGACTACGGAACCCATGGACTCAATTAAAGTCACAAATTGTAGTATTCAATTAGGTTGAATTTTAGCACGTGACGGTTTTGCCAAAAATTACAAGGGGTCTCGTCGAGAGGCCAAAAAGTGCGATTTTTTCATTTAGTGCGTGCGGATGTATGGATGGATGTATGTTATCGTTTTTTTTTGGCCCACGATTTTTTCCACACCGTTGCACCGATTGAAATGAAATTGAAAACCTAGCATTCTTTTTTTTAAATCGGACTACACATAGGGAAATTAGAAAATTGGTTTTAATTTAAAGCATTTTCTTGTGGATAAACTAGAAAATATGAGGGTAAATTTGATGGAGATCCAGTCCAAAATAAATGAAAAGAACACATTCGAAATGAAATTATTTATGATACTTTATTTTATTCGGGATTTGTTCGTTTCATTATCTCGATTACAATATGAAACCAAGCCTAGAACTCTATACTCAAAATAATAATAATAATAGGATTATGATTTATTTATTTTTTTAATACTGAAAGAAGGGAAAATTTTATAAAAATGATTAAAAATTTCAATTTTGACTGCTTTAAAAAATAATAATAAATTTATATAATATTCTAAAATCAGGCCCGTAAATTATTTATTCATTTTTTTTTAATATTCTTTTTTGAAAGCCCTCATAAAATTATTTTCAAAGTTATTTTGAAAAAAATGCGCTAGTGATTCTCATACAAATTATGTCCACAAAAAAAGACTAAATTCTTAATTGTATTTTTATTTATATATAAATAAATAAACAATAATTATTAATAATAAATAAATAAGAGATGTGCGAGTTTTTGAGAAAAATGACTCTTTATTAAATGACGCTTATTTAATGTTTAAGCAACGTTTCGTCCTTTAATGTTTGAACTTTATCAGGTTCTGAAAATATAATATAACCCACATTGTTTGTCTGTGAAAAAAATAATTTCTTTTTTGATAATTATATTTGTATAAAATGAAAACTATGATTTTCAAAAGGGTTAAATTTAGTTTTAGAGATCTTTTAGGATTTTTCGATAACCTAGTACCCCATTTTAGATTTAGAAAAATTAATCATAATAATAAAAATCGATTGATTTTTGTAAGTTAATAAAAAAAAAAAAAATAATAATAATTGAAATATTTTCATAATTCAAAAGCTAATCGATAATTCAATTAAATTTATACATATATATATATTTTTTCTGAAAATAATCTCAAAAACAAAATGAGATTTAAGTTATATTTATTTATTTATTTTATTTTTTGATTACCTAAACTGGCACTGTCGCCTCAATGGTTTAGAATTTGTATATTATGAGATTTTACTCTTTTAATATAGATTGATTTCCTCGATAAAATGAAAAAAATATATTTTGCTTTTTTTTTTTCAAACTAATAATTCCTTCCATGATATATATTGTGTGTGTGTGTGTGTGTTTGCGGACATTTGAATCGATTGTCTAAAAACCAAAAAAAAAAGGTTCTAATCTAATCGTCCAAAAACCAAAATAACAAATTTTTAAAAGTTAATAATACATATTAGAATTAAAAAAAGAAGAAAATAGTCGAGCACCAAAGATACTACTATTCATAAGGCTTTTTATATATATATCTAAATCTATAACTAATCTCTCTTTCTCTATCATCTAGCATTAAGATCATCAAATTAAGCTTTCTGGCAAATTTTATATTGTCTAAAAAAACAACAAGTCTTCCTTGATTTTTACCTAGATGTTTTTCAAATAAAAATTTATAACATGGCGTATTTCGTACACCGAATTGATAGTCAATATGAGCTTTTCGTTACCAATATTATCCTCTTAATTCAAATGGGATATATTCCGGAATAAAATGATATATCTTATAGATATATGTCGTAGGCAAATAGTTATCCAATCCACAACTTGATTGTCTTTCTGTCATTATTACTAGGGCCAGACTTAGCATTCGCAAAACTAATATAAGGGCTCTCGTCAATAAATATTTTTCAATTTGCAATTATTTTTCTCTTGGCTTATTGAAAGGCTATTATGAAATTAAAACAAAATATTTGTACTGTTGAATAAACTAGTCTTAATACATGTATATATAATAAAAATAATTTTTAAGAAAAAAATAAAAACCGACTTCAAAAAATTAAATGCAACAAATAAAATACACTAAAAGGTATAAAATAATTATTATCTTATTTAGTTACAACTAAACGACGAAATATTAACATGAAATTACTTTTTGAAGTCGGTACCAAACAAACTATACCTATAAGCGAGCGTACCCGCCAAACGTACTAAGTAAGATCCGTCGAGTGCGATTCATAAAAGGTATATGTTTGGCACCGACTTCAAAAAGTGATTTCATGTTAATATTTCGTCGTTTAGTTGTAACTAAATAAGATAATAATTATTTTATACCTTTTAGTGTATTTTATTTGTTGCATTTAATTTTTTGAAGTCGGTTTTTATTTTTTCTTAAAAATTATTTTTATTTTTCTCTTTTTAGTGATGTTATTAATAGTGATCATATCATCAGAACTTGACCAAATTAATAAGACACCCCCTTTCGGATAAAAAAAGAACCATCGAAATCGGTTCATAAACAAAGAGGTTAGGTCTAAACAAACCTAATAAAAAAGGTCTAATACCTATGAAAAAAAAAAAAACGAAAAAAAAATGGTCCCAATCGGAAGCTAGACTGGACCCAATGCAAAAAAATTTTTCAAAATCGGTTGACAATTGGCGGAGATATGAGGTAACATAGGCACAAAAAAAAAATTCAGTAGAATAGAGAACCTCCTCCTTTTTTGAAGTCGGTTAAAAAGAGAAGGTGATGTTTCATCTATCAATGCACAGCCTAAACCGCTTGACCTAGAAAGATGAAATTTGGAGTTTATATTCTTTCAACGATTTATGGGTGTGCTAAAAAGGGATTTTTTTGAAATTCGAATCTTAAAGGGGGAAAGGGCCCGAAATGTGTTTTCCGAGTTTTTCAAGATCTCTTAAACCAGAAAAGATATCGATATGGGTTTAGTTTAGAAAGGTGAAGCATTGAAATACAAAAAAAACATATTTGAGTATTTTGCTCTATTTGTCCCCGAAAGGGAGATAAAGTCATTTTGGTGTAAATTTTTGAAATTTTTAAAGTACTCAATCTCCTCGAGTTTTTATGTTTTAGCATTCAAATTTGGTAGATAGGTTTATTAATGCTAAATCTCGGGAAAAGTTTTTTATTTTTTTGAACTGAAAAATGGGGAATTTTTGATTTTGTGGTCTAAAACACAAAAGGCTTCGTATCTTTCTTGTCCTTGGACCAAACCCAACCAAATTTTGTATACATAGCCACTAGAAGGCTAAAAATGTAAAAACTAATCACCCAAAATGGAGGGGGGGGGTCAAAAAATGAAAATCTAGTCCCTTGGACCAAACTCAACCAAAAGTGTATGGTGTATGGCGTAGCCCCCTGGATAGCAAGAGAGCCGCCGAAGGAGGACGTCGCAGCTAGTATTAAATAAATATATATTGTTTAAAATTAAATTATTAATATAAACTCCATTTAAAGGGCACAACGATTGCCCCTTTCGCCCTTGTCTTTTATTTATGTAATTCTTTAAAAAATGCGTTGTCTTTCCCTGAATCATAATATAATAAAATAAGAACTTTGGTTTCTATAAATTATTTTGTGATTGTGTGTAATTTGAAAATCAATTGAATGTAATGGAAGGCAGCCAGAGGTAGAGAGGAAAGAAAAAATTAACACATATCAAATAAGGTGTAATTTATTGGAATCCTTCCTCCTTTCCTTTCAAACCGAAGTTTCGGAGGATTTTCCTCCTTCAGGGTTTCAAAGGGTCAATGAATGAAACAAATAAAATGTGAAGAAGGAGGGAAAAATCCTCCGAAACGTCGGTTTGAAGGGAAAGGAGGAAGGATTCCAATAAATTGCACCTTATTTTATATGTGTAATTTTTCTTTTCTCACTACCTCTGGGCTGCCTTCCATTACATTCAATTAAAATTTCTACCAGTCCGTCTCTCTCCAGAGAAAATTTCGTTGAAAATCAATATTCGTAAATCGTAAATGTCAATTTGCCTTGAAAATTTTAAAATGCATTAAATTATTTAATGAATTTTCCTAGTTTAATCTTGAATAGCTTAAATCACCCGAAATTCGACGTTTTAAAATATTATTATCGTTATCATTTAACAATTAAATAATGCTTGAAAACTATTTTCCCAAAAAGTATTTTGACACCAAGTTTATGCTTGAATTACTATTTGCCTACGACATAAAAAATCTATGAAATCTCTAATATAAAATATCTTTTAAAATTTTATTTAATATTATTTAAAATCCAATATTTTTGCATTATTAAAAAAAAAAAAAAAATTCGAGGGGTTTTCCTTTTGAAAAAAATTTCTAACTACTTTCCCGATGTTTTATTCAGATAGAAATCGACTTGCTTTTGCTACAAGAAACAAGACCTATTCATCTGTTTTAAATCTAGGTTTATCAAATCTTCATTGTCCCATGGGATAGATAAGTCTATCAAATATCATTCAGATCTACATTTTATAAAATTTCAATGAAAATCCTAGTCAACTAATTCATATTTTATACGCCATGATTTTTTTTTTTTTTTGTAATTTTTTCCCTTTTCCACTAAATTTAAATACAAATATTTATATAATATAATCAAATAATGTTTAATCGTGGATATAATATCCACATTTGCCAATAAATTCTCACTTTTTCGCTTTGTCAATTGAATAAAAAAAGAAAAAAAAGTAAAGGAACAACGATTTTTTAAGATAAATTTTTCTATCTCATTTTGATTTCGAAAACATTTTTTCTAGAATCGAAAAAATCATTACGAATTTTCAAGAGTTGTCCTCCTCCATAATGTTGTTTGTTTGTCGTCGTTTTGTTCTCCGAATTGTGCAATAATCAATTCGTCAAGAAAAATATTTATTATCTAAACTCTATAATCATGATATTTGTTCTTCTTGTTTTTATTGTTTGTTTTTCCTTTCATTTAACAAAAAAAAGCCTTTAATATTTTATAATTTTATCGTTCTGATAAATGTACATATAAGTATTAATCTTAATTTCAATCTTGTTTTAAAAATATTTTAGTCTTGTAAATATATATAAGTATTTATGTTTGAAAGTTTATATTATTATCATATATATATATATATTATATATAAAATTTGCAATATACTATAAATATGAATATATTTCGTGCATATATTTTATATTTATATTTTTATTATTATCATTTTTTTTATTATAATTTGTTTATAATTAACGCACTGAATTCTTATCAAAAGAAAAAAAATGATTGAAAAAATAAATTTGAAACTTTTTCAAAAAATATTTTCAGGTGTTTATTTGTATTAATGAGTTGTTTTATTCTTCTTTTGTTTTATTTGAAAATTCAGACACCTGAAAGGGTTATTTGCCTGGCACCGAAATTTCAACATGATTTGAAACTTTTTTTTCCAAGCTATTCCTTTTTGATCCTGAGCCCCAATTCCTCAAGACATTTCAGCTGTCAATAATCTCGCAACTCAGGATGAGTTATCGGAAATTCATAGTCGCTGCTGCTGCTGCTGCTATTCGTATAGTTGTACTAAGGGTAGACCAACCTGTAGAGCTTGATTCAATTAAATTTATATTGTCCTAAGACAAATGAAACAACAAGTTTCAAATTATTAGATATATATTTATTAAATAGCTATATTGAAAACATTTTATTGATTGTTTTATAAATATAAATATAAATAATTATTTCTAGGCGCGTCAACAGAAACCTCCCAAACATATCATTCGACTCAAACTCACTAGAATTCAGGGATAAAATTTCAATGCTAGGCGTAACTCTAGGGTCTGGCCTTTCATGGAATGACCATATCTCAACCACTGCTAAAGCTGCAGCGTGCAAGCTTGGTCTCCTATTTAGGTCTAGACGCTGTTATACTCCCAGTCAACTTCTTATACTGTATAAGGCTCAAATTCGTCCCTGTCTCGAATATGGCTCTCATCTGTGGAGAGGGTGCCTCCAAGCATTCTCTTGCTACACTGGATGCAATTCAGAAGCGAGCAATTAAACTAATAGGAGACCCGGCTCTAACCAACTCACTCGACTCCCTGGCTCACCGAAGAACCGTTTCTGCCCTTTCCCTGTACTACAGATACTATCACGGTGTCTGTTCAGTCGAGCTGAAATCAATTATCCCCCTAATGCCCTCTTTACGAGAAACACGCGGTTTTCTAACGCTCAGCACCCCTTCGCTGTCAAATTGGATAAAAAGTCGAACAAGCGCTTTCGCCAGCTCTTTTATCCCTATGACCTCCAGAAGACTGGAACTCGCTCCCTGCCACCATCTTTCTCGCGACTTATAACCTTCAGCTGTTTAAGACCCGTATCCACAGATATCTTCGACCTCCGCCCAACCCATAAAATTCTTTCTTCTTCTTTTCACGATGGAGGGGCCAATCGAGGCCTTTGGGGGTTGCACCATTTTGGTGTAACTCCTTCTCTCATCATTATCATAAAAAAAAAATATTTGACACTTGGTGTCTAAAGCTTACTTTATAATTTTATTCCTTTTACAGCACTCCTTCAAATATATAATCTTTTTGTCTTCAATTTTATTTTTTTACTAAATAAAAAAAATATTTTGCTCTCATTTTACTCCATAAATTTGCATATTTCAACTTATTCTGCAGCATATTAGAGCATTTTTAACTGCATATTTTGGCAGTTTTTACTGCATAAAAATCCGGTCTCTAGTTATGAGTTAGGATTATATAATTAAATTAACCAGAATATGTAAGCTTTCATTTGTTTATTTATTTTTATTTTTTATAAAAATTAAAAATTAATTATTTGATGCTATTAACTGTCAAGTTTAATAGAAAAGCAGATTGAACAAGAAGATCACGATTTTATGTTTATTCAATAACAATAATCATCAACAACAACATTACATTCATAATATAACAAACATTGCATTCACTCCCATATTTACATTAAATTACATTACCCTGAGCCTTTAATAAGACCATGGGGAGAACCGAACAGGAGGCTTAGGACGTCTTGTGGACTAACTTATTTATAGGTGGTTGATGACCTATTATGTTTCTGGTTGTATTAAGTTAATTTTAGAATAAAACATTTTAATATTATGATAATCAGAGCATTGTGTCAATCTATAGAGAATTTATCCATTGTTCTTGCAACTGGTCTGCATGCTGTTGGCATAGTAGATGTATCAGCTTGTCCAAAGGCTCACCACCCTTCATGAACACTTTTAAATTGTGAAAATTCTTCTTAAGTCTATGATCCGTGATACGATCCTGAGTGAAATTATAAGTGCGTATTTTTTCCGAGCGATTCCCCCCTCCCACCTGCAATTTTCTTAGATCCCTGTTTTCCTTTTCAATCTTTTGGTGATGTTTCTTGGATAACAAGGATTGCAGTTTTTGCTTGGCGATCTTTATATTGCGATGCTGATGGCGATCCTCTTGGCACTCGACCTGGATTCCCGTTGGGAGATGATAGATGCGGATCGCGGATTCGGTCTTGTTCACGTGCTGGCCACCAGCGCCCGAGGCGCGTTTCCTCTCGAACTCCAGATCCTTCTTCTCCATTTGGAGGTCGAGAGTGTCGTCCGCTTGGGGGAGACAGGCGACGGTGGCCGCGCTCGTATGCATCCTGCCCGAACGCTCGGTGACCGGTACTCGCTGAACCCGGTGGACGCCGGCCTCGTGGCGGAGCAGCCTAAACAAATTGTCCCCTTCAATCAACACGCTGCCGTGGCGAAGACCGTCTTTATCGGTTTTCGTATAGTCCAAAACGTCGAAAGCCCAGTTGTTGTACGACGCGAGGCCTTCATACATGGTCCATAGCTGAGACGCGAATATCATCGCTTCCTCACCGCCAACTCCCGGGGATATTTCCAATTTAACTTTATCAATTCTATCTAGTGGATCTTCAGGAATTAATGTGTCTATTAATTCAACTTCAATTTCTCGCAGCTCTTCAAGACCCTCTTCAATATCTTTTGTATGCTCTTCGTATTTTTTCTCATCTGTAGAATTATCTACAAAAAAAAAATCAATAAATTAATCATTCATAAAGAGAAACAAAGAGGTTGTCCTCTGTTTGATGCAAATAAACATACACACATATATATCAAATATATTTATTATTTATTTGTTTGAGACTATAGTTTCGAAAGCTTGGCCTTCATCATAAGTTTTTTACACGCTTTATATTAGCTTCACTTGTATCTATCTTTCTTACCAATGTGGGTTTAGAGAAAATAGGTCAACAATCTATCAAATTTTTACAATTCGTCAATTGATGGAGAAATTATGGGAGTTTAACTAGGAACTTCCCCAGTTGTTGGTCGACTTTAAACAGGCGTATGACTCAATAATTAGAGTCAAGCTATGGCAGAATCGGTATTCCTGTCAAGCTAATAAGACTAGTAAAAATGTCCATGGAAGGATCAAACGCCAGAGTTAAGATAGATGGTTTCCTTACCAATATTTTTTCTATAAACAATGGATTGAAGCAAGGAGATGAACTGTCGCCGCTTTTGTTCAACATTGCCCTAGAGAAGTGTATTCGAACCGCCCGACTTAATTCTAAAATTTTTACTTTTGAGGGAACAAACCTGGTCCTTGCATATGCGGACGATATTGATGTCATTGGTCAGAATATCTTGACTATTAAGAGAATCTTTGAAAATCTGGAAAAGGAAGCTCAAAACATGGGACTTAGAATCAATGAAACAAAAACAAAGTATATGCACATGTCCCGAAGACCGAGAAGAAATCTACAAAGCATTGTAGTAGGATCTTATGCGTTTGAGGAAGTGAGTGAATTTAAGTATCTGGGAGTTTTGGTCTCAGCACAAGGTACTACGTCAGTTGATGTTAGGGCCAGAACCCAAAACGCCTGGAAATGTTTCCGCGATCTTCTCAGTTCAAAAGTGCTCAATCGTCCATGCAAGATTCTTTTATATAAAACCATCATCCATCCCGTTGCCATGTATGGATGCGAGACTTGGCCATTGACAAAAGCATGACGAGGAATCTCTTGAGATCTGAGAGAAAAATACTCAGAGCAATCTTTAACCAACTTTCGACATGGCGGCGGACACATACAAAATTCGGTCCAAATCTGGAGCTCTGTGGCTTATACAACCATCCAGACACTGTCCGGCTCATTAAGGTCAGGCGACTGCAGTGGGCTGGGCATGTGTTGAGATCAGAAGAACATCGCTGTATCAAAAGTCTGGATGGGACCACCAAATGGAAGAAGACCTCTCGGGCGTCCTAGACTCCGTTGGAAGGACAGAGTCGTCCGGGATTTATCAGCCATCGGAGTTTCAACAAATATCGAAAATATTGCGTTAGACCGGTCCGAATGGAGAGGAATCGTTCGACCAGCCGAGACCCACCCAGGGTTGTAGAGCTACGGAGCAAGTAAGTAAGTAATCGCAATAATTATGACTAAAATGTAACTTAATTGAGAGATATTCATATCCAAATGGTATATTATAGTTTCGTGGCAAACTCTACTACAAAATAAAAACTTTTCAATTATATTAATCATTGTTAATAATATAATATTTATAAAAGTATAAGAAATGAGGTCAATCTAAAGATAAGGCGAATAAAACGTGACTTCTGGGAGGGATATACAAAAAACTTGGAACGAGGTTTTTATGGTCAGCAAAAAAGAATTTAGGGAATGATCGGAAACAAGAAGAAGGAAACCTTAGAATATATTTCTATTAACAATAATATAGATAAAGATAAGTGGATTGACTATTTTAGACTTCTCTATGCCGGAACATCGGAGGATTTAGGTCGAATTTCAAAAAATCCTGAAACTATTTTTTAGATATTTTAATTTAGTATTTTTATAAGTAAAAAGCAAGTAGATATTTTATCGTCCTTAAGAGATATCGCATAATCAGTGAAAACACACTTTTGCCCCCTTTGACCCCCTTAGGGGTCGAATTTCGAAAAATCCTTTCTTAGTGAGCTCCTATGTCATAGATGTAATATCCTCTCCAAATTTTATGTTTCTATGTCCAGTGGTTTTAGCTGTTTTGATGATGAGTAGGTGTATCGGGCAAATAATTTTATATATATAGATCTTAATTTTGAAAGTGGACTAACTCCATTCTTGATAAGAAAACGCATATTATTCACTTAATAATTGCCACTATTTTAATAGGAACTATAAATTTAATACTCTTAGATACATTTAAGCAGTAAGACTCATTAGTATCCTATACGTATATTTTTAAATTCATTGAAACGCAAATCCTTAAATATCTCGATTTGAAGATAAATGAAGTTAGGCCACTTTCAAAATAAAAGGCTCAAATATAGAAATTCTCTAGAAACGTTTGCGGGTTTTAAATGAACGTTTTAAGATTGATTTTTTTATAAAAGATTTTATTTATTATAATTTCGATTATTTGCTCATAAGAATTGGAAATTTACGTTAATTCGTCATTGATCATATCATCAGAACTTGGCCAAATTAATATGGGACCACCCCTAAAGTAGCCCCTTTCCAATAAAAAAAGAATCATCGAAATCGGTTCACGTGGCACAAAGTTCTCGGTGAACATACATAAAATAAACAAATAAATAAATAGTTCGGTATCTTGACAATCTTGGAGCTATACTGATCCAAACGCAGAAAGAATAATTAAAATCGGTTCATAAACAAAGAAGTTATGGGTGAACAAACATAACAAAAAAGGTCCAATACAAATGAAAAAAAAATAATTTAAGAAAAAAATAAAACCGACTTCAAAAAAATTAAATGCAACAAATAAAATACACTAAAAGGTATAAAATAATTATTATCTTATTTAGTTACAACTAAACGACGAAATATTAACATGAAATTACTTTTTGAAGTCGGTGCCAAACAAACTAAACATATAAGCGAGCGTACCCACCAAACGTACTAAGTAAGATCCGTCGAGTGCGATTCATAAAAGGTATATGTTTGGCACCGACTTCAAAAAGTAATTTCATGTTAATATTTCGTCGTTTAGTTGTAACTAAATAAGATAATAATTATTTTATACCTTTTAGTGTATTTTATTTGTTGCATTTAATTTTTTTGAAGTCAGTTTTATTTTTTCTTAAAAATTTTTATTTTTCTCTTTTTTAGTGATGTTATTAATAGTGATCATATCATCAGAACTTGACCAAATTAATATTGCACCATCCCTAAGATACCCCTTTCCAATAAAAAAAGAATCATCGAAATCGGTTCATAAACAAAGAAGTTAGTCCTGAACAAACCTAACAAAAAAGGTCTAATACCTGCGAAAAAAATGGGACCAATCGGAACGTAGACTGGACCCAATGCAAAATTTTTTTTCAAAATCGGTTCACAATTGGCAGAGATATGAGGTAACATAGGCACAAAAAAAAAAAAAAAATTCAGTCGAATAGAGAACCTCGTTCTTTTTTTGAAGTCGGTTAAAAACGGGAACAATCAGAAACTAGACTGAGCCCAATAAAAAAAATTATCATCAAAATCGGTTCACAATTGGCGAAGATATCAGGTAACATAGACACAAAAACAAAACAGTCGAATTGAGAACCTCCTCCTTTTTTGAAGTCGGTTAAAAAGTCATCGTATGGGTCCAAAGGAGAAGATCAGAATGGAGTGTACACGAATTGCGACGAATGAACGAAGACCGGCTGGTGAGGATGGTACCTACATGACAACAACCCTTAAGGGGGAAAAAGACGGGGCAATCCAAGAAAACGATGGAAAGACGCTTAATAAACAGGCTATTAGTCTAACAATAAGAAGAAGAAGATTGTTAAAGAAATATAAATCTTTTATAAAGAACTGACAGACAACTGACCCTTAGTCTCTAGAAGTCATAGAGATAAACGAAGTGTCAAATGTGTTTGTTAGGCTAGTACAGTGGTTCTCAACCTGGGGGCGATCGCCCCCAAGTGGGCGATTTGGGTTATCAGGGGGGCGATAAATAAGTGCGGGGCGATTGGGAGGCGATGAGTATTCAAAGGGGGAACAATTAAAATACACTCACGTGCAAAGAAATGGAATCACTTCCCTTGCGAGTTGTTAAATGTAATTTTCATTCTCAAATATAAATAATGTTATATTAATATTTTTTAGAAAAAATATTTAAATTTCTAATAAATTACAAAGAAACATACTGTTGTGAACGGGGCATTTAGAGTATTTTTTTTCTTCATAATAATTTAATTGTTTTTAATGGTAATATTTTGGAGTAGCAGGCGGCATGTCCTTTGATGCTGGAACATGCCTTATTTGACAATAGGATGGTGGGACTTTACAATTCCCACTTTTTGAACCTCAATAAATTTAATTTATGTTTGTCATATTTTGGGTTAAGAGATTCTGAAGGAAACACCAGATTTCAAGAATAAATTCATTGATTGAGGTTTTTCTGTAAAAAATGTACATTTTTATTTTTTTTCTATTTTATTTAAAAATGACCGGATAAAACTGCTTTGGTTGTTTTTATATATATGGTAATAAAATTGTTTAAAATAATACAACTGCTTTATTATTTACACTTTACTTCAAATTAAAATTAGGCTTACAATGAAAAGGAAAAGGGGGCGATAGGTGTTAGTCAACCTCCAGAAAGGGGCGATGGGCCACAAAAGGTTGAGAACCACTGGGCTAGTATATCCAATCAGCTACGACGACCGCCTTTGGTGGGCCTCTTAATGATGAAAACGTTTTTTTTTTTTTTTTAATTCAAAACGTTTCGAGAGAATTTTTGCCTTTATCAATAGAATTTTTGATATACATAGAATCGCCTACCTTCTCTTTGCTTCTCGAAATATTTTATACTCTCAAGCAAGAATCTTCGGTTTCTAATTAATTCCACTTGTTTGGCCAACACACTTATATCATCATTTTGTTTAATTTTATTTCCCGAAATTGAATTTGTATAATCATTTTCAATTTTAATTAAATATTTTTTGACTTTTTCTAAATTCAATATATTAGTATTAGGTGGAATATTTTTTTCTGATGAAAATTCACATTTTATTATTTGATGGAAACAAAAATTGAATTTTTTCGATTTATTTAATAAATAATAATTGGAACAACATTTATTTATTACATTATTTCTAAATAAATTTATAATCATAATGATTTTTTAAATTTAATGATAAATTATAAATGGTGTTAAAATGACAGATTGCAGATCAAAAAGGGCACTCCTCTCTCGAACCGCACGTGACCAGTGTTGCCAACGATTAAAATTATAAATCCCCTAGTTCGGTCTTCCAATTAAGCTAGATTGCCGATCCTAGCACATCTAGAGGTAGACTCTAATTGGGAACAATTGCTCCCACAAGAAATGCATTGAAAGTAATTTCTCTTTGTGATTTAAATTAACTTATCACAATTTTTTTTGCTTCGGCGGTCCTCTTGCTACACACTCTGGACCCCCAAGGCACGAACCCCCTCACCCCCCGCACCATGCACCCGTGCCCAACCCCCGCCCGCCCCCACACCACCACCCAAACTCACCCCCGAAACCCACCCAGCACTCCCACCCCCGTACCACCCCACTACGCGCCACTGGACCCTCACATGAACCCCCACTCCACCAACCCTGCACCACCACCTCGCACCCCCCGTGCCATCCGCCCCCACCCCAGCCCCTTGGACCCCCTAATACTCCGGATTACTCCTTCACTCCACCCCGCACACCCCATGCCATAACCCACCCCCGTACCCACCCTCTGCACCCAGATTTTGCATTTCTAGCTCTCTAGAGGCCCTCAGATTATGTATACAACATTTGGTTGAGTTTTCTCCAAGGGCAAGAATTTACATATTTTTCACCCTCCCCCCCTTCTTGGGTGGTTTTTTGGGGGAATTTTTTTAAACAAAAGTTGTCAGAAATCACATCCCCTACAACTTTGCTCATTATAAAATTTGCCGTAGAATTAATAGTTTAGGAGTTATTTGATAATTTCCATCGTGCGCCCCTTCAAACCCCCTTTTGGGGTCAAAATATCAAAACGTTATATAGCTAAAAACCTTAGTTAGAAGACATCTGATACACATATAAAATTTCATAATAACCCCTTCAGCCGTTTTGACGTGAATCGTGAGCAACTTTTCGCGGAAACCACGGAAACAGACGAGACAGACAGACATGAGTTTTGTTGAGGGTGTTTTCGTTCATAACTTTCTTGAACAAAAATTTGGCGTGATTTGAACCAATGTACAGACAAAACCTTAATATATATATATATATATATCAAATGTCATGGATCATCAGATAGGTAAACTTCTACATAAATTAAAAAATAAAAATGTTCAAAATACAAAAACATTTATTGAATATAAATTTACATCACCGAATATGAATACATGAATTTACATATTTCTAAGTTTTTGTTCTGTAAATTCTTCTAAAATTGTTTGAAAATCTAATTTCTTAACTGGAATTGTTAAGAATATTCAGAGAGTAATAAACAAATTTGGAAATGCCGTTGCTCTATCATTATCCGATAAAAATTTGAACATTTTAAACCAGCAATGCGAACTTAAAATAAATATATTTTTAATTTCATAATTTATTCATTATCGTCAAAAGCAATTTGCTTTAAATTTCGAAATTTTTTTGTTCATTTTGATGGTAACGCGGGGCCCTTTCAAATGCGGGGCCCGATTGGGCCAAATCGCTCCAATCGCCCTTTATCCGGCCTGGTTCAGTGGTTCTTAACCTATGGGTCGCAAACCATATTCTTTGGATCACGCAGAGTCGTTAATCAAACATTTTACTTATTATTATAAGTAGAAAAATATATTTTGATTTATTCAATACTATAAAAAATGAAAATATGAAAAACACGCGCTTTTTTCATTAAATTTTCCTTAGATCGAAAAGTACCTTTTTGTTATCTGTAATTGCTATAAAATAATATTTATGTGAGTTAAAAAAGTCATCATTGAAAATTGAAGAAAAAATCTCAAGTATCGTCTAAAAAAAAGGTAAGTAATTAATTTTTCTTTACGGGGGTTGGAGGGGGGGGGGGGGGGGGCTCACGACATGAACATATTTCTCAAATTTGGGTCGCAGCTTAAAAAGGTCCAATGATCTAGTTGACCCTGCGTATAAATTTCCCTTTAAAATTGTATTTAATATTTACTTTTATTCTCCCAAAATTGTTATTTTTATAAATACCTACAAAATTTTGGTTTCTTTTGAAAAAAATTTCTGGTTACATGTGGCTAGTATATCTATTTATTTACATTAAGAATAATATTTATTCTTTGATTTATTATTTATAGGTAGCTGCAAGGCCCGCCTTCGGTGGGCCTCTTGCTGCTCAAGGGGCTTCCCCTAGACCCCTCGTCTCTTGAACACTCCCTCTCCTCTATCTCCAACCACTCTAAAATTACTACAGGTAATATGGAAATTCCAGGTAGGTGGGTAGGTAGTTACAGAGGCATGCCACAAATGCCCTTTAGTAGTAAACAAATCTGCTAATTTTGAACAAAAATAAAACAATAATAATAATCAGAGCGATTTGAAATTGTTTTGATAAAAAATTGTATTTATTTAATTCGAAAAACAATCAATAAATTATTTCAACATTGATAAATTTATCTATAGAATGACCATTAAAATGATAGGAATTATTTATACTCAAAATTACATATAAATTTATAAAAAAATTCAAGTGTTGTATTTTTTTCTTATGGATAATATATTAATATTATTTTAGTCTAATTTTTCATTTTGTGTTTTACAAAAATGCGATATATGTGGAAAAAAATCATTTTCAACTATGATCTTTTTTTCTGTCTGTGGATTAGACATCCACGATACGCTTTTGAGAAAAAGTCATAGAGTTGTTTCTTGTGCTAAAATATTTATATTTCCAATGCGGATAACTGGTTAGATTTCGGGCTTTCTAGTATTAGAACTTCTGATTAAAAAAATGCATAAAACCTCATTTTTTGAATTACCATTTAATAAACACTAAACACAAATATAATAATAAAAAATTGGGTAAAATGGGTAGGTTTTACAAAAAAATGAAGTAAAACACAAATGAGTTTAGAATTCGATATATGTTTCGGGTTGTCAGCCCATCCTCAGGAGTCAGAGAAAACTGAATATAAATTGGAAAAAATTTTACAAATATTTCATTATTCGTGTCCATGATTAATAATTAAAGGAATCGTAGGGAGTTGGACAAGACTTTAAATTAAATTAAATACAAGTTTTGATTAAATATAACTTGAAAGTTTATATTGGGAAAATAAGTACAATTTTTTATGTGTGACTTTTATTTATCCACAACGTTTCGTCGACTTTGCCGACTTCTTCAGGGCTTCAAATAGTCATGTCACAATAGTCAGCCCTGAAGAAGTCGGCAAAGTCGACGAAACGTTGATGAATAAATAAAAAAGTCACACATAAAAACGTCCTATTTTCCCAATATAAACAAATTATAAATTAAATTATGGACGGAAATGATAATAATTAAATATAACAGCACCGAAACGTATGGCATATTTAATCAAAACTTGTATTTAATTTAATTTAAAGTCTTGTCCAACTCCCTACGATTCCTTTAATTTTTACAAATAATAATTTTTGGGAAATATGTATTATAATCATAAGTTTCCTGTATTTGATTCGATCGCGAATCGAAAGCAGATGATTTTGTCAAATATTTAGTGAAAATAATATCCGAATTTATATATTTCTAACTTGAAATAATCAAGTTAAATAAATTTATAATTTTCTCATTAATATATCAAAGAATAATTAACATATTAACGAGAAATGTTTTTGATCGCATTTTTAAGCAAGATATACATATCGCGAGACTTCTGTTGGTTGAGGCTATTGGAGTCTGCTGAGTCTTAAGTCTGGACCAAAAGAGAATGAAAAAGATATGATCCATTTAGCTATAATCCAGCGTTTAGCCCGCATGACGCTTTTTATACCAAACACTGATATGGATCACAAAATGAATTTGAAATCTGAGATGTTATATATTCATCATGTATGGTGAGGGAAACACAAATTTTAATGGTAGATCACTCGTATCCATAATAAGCATTAATTAACAGGAATAGCAGGGAATTGGATAAAAATAAACAGAGTTTTTATTAAATGGGCCAGACGTTTCGTCGATTAATTTTCGACTTCCTCAGTGGCTCATTCTAGTTCTTGACAAAGAGTGATAGAATGAGCCACTGAGGAAGTCGAAATGACGAAACGTCTGGCCCATTTAATAAAAACTCTGTTTTTATTTTTATCAATTCCCCTGCTATTCCTGTTAACAAATTTTAATTTTAAACGATAGGGATTTCTCTAAAAAAAATCACATTGGAAAAAGTGTACATTAACTAATCTTTCTATAGAAGAAATACAGGGCCGGATAAAGGGCGATTGGGCCCAATTGGGTCCCGCATTTGAAAGGGCCCCGCGTTACCATCAAAAAGAACAAAAAAAAATTTCGAAATTTAAAGCAAATTGCTTTTGACGATAATGGATAAATTATGAATTATTCAAATTAAAAATATATTTATTTTAACTTCGCATTGCTTATTAGTACTTTAGTACCATTAGTACTTTTCAAATATGTAAAAGGACTTACTGTGAAGCCGCTTTGCGATACCAGGTGGGAATGTCGAATTCAAAACGTAAAAGCAGTGAGATACCATACGGGTGAATTTTATGATGCTCTTTTCGAAATATCAGAAATTTCCGAAGATTTACAAATTAAAAGCGAAGCAGAATCTCTGGGAAATGCAATGAAAGACTATACATTTTTAGTATCACTGGTTTTTTGGTACGATTTACTGTTCCAAGTCAATTATGTTAGCAAGGAACTTCAAAGTGAATCTGAAGACGTATCCATTGCACTGTCTTCATTTGAAAAACTTTTAAAATCGTTAAGCAACTACAGAACACACAGTTTTAGTTCAGGCAAAAACTCTTGCAGAAGATTTGGAACTAACAGAATCAACAGAATTTCGAAATAAAAGGCTTCGGAAAAGAAAGAAACATTTCAATTATGAAGGCGATGATGAACCTATTGAAGACCCGATAAATGCATACAAGATATCTTTTTTTAATATTGTTTTAAATAAAGCTACAGAATCACTAAAAGATCGTTTTGAACAATTAAAAAATCATAATGAATTATTTGGGTTTCTGGGAAAATTTCAAAATATGGAAAAAGAAGTACTTCAAAAACATACAGCTGAATTAGAAATTTCTCTAACAGATTCTAAGTTAACAGAAAATGATGTACCAAAAGTGAAAACAGAAAAATATTAGTTGAAGAAATGGAAGCTTTGAAATCTATTTTTCCTTCAGAATTTTTTGAAAATCCGTTTAAAATGTTCAAATTTTTATCGGATAATGATAGAGCAACGGCATTTCCAAACTTGTTTATTGCTCTCCGAATATTCTTAACAATTCCAGTAAGCGTTGCTTCTGGAGAGAGATCATTTTCCAGGCTAAAACTAATAAAAAACTATCTGAGATCGACAATGAATCAGGATAGATTAAATAGTTTAGCAATTATGTCGATTGAAAGTGAAGACGCAAGGAAATTAGATTTTCAAACAATTTTAGAAGAATTTACAGAACAAAAACTTAGAAATATGTAAATTCATGTATTCATATTCGGTGATGTAAATTTATATTCAATAAATGTTTTTGTATTTTGAACATTTTTATTTTTTAATTTATGTAGAAGCTTACCTATCTGATGATCCATGACATTTGATATATTTATATATGTTACGGTAAATGTACACTCTTGGGAAATGTACACTTTTACCGTAAAATGTGTACATTTCCCCAAAAGTTAGGTATATGTGAACTGAATATAATGTATATGTACATTTCCCGGCAAGTGTGTACTCTTGCCTTCACGTTTTGGTAAATGTATACTCTTACCTTCATGATTTAAGAAAAGTTGGAATACAAATAAATTAAAAATGTTGTTGCAGTAAAAAAATATTTATTTAAATAAACATAATACAAAAGGCTTTAATAACGAAAATTATTTTAATAAAAAATGTAAATGACTAACAAAACATACTTTTCTTTGCATATTATATAATATGTCGTAGGTTATGATCCCAATATTCCTAAATACAATTTTCGTCCTAGTTTTTCAGGACCAATACGATGGGAATCAAACAAATAATAATAATAACATACTTTTCTTTATTATAACAGTTAAATTTTATAAAACTATAAAGGAACATATAGAAGTTTTATAATGAAAAAAGTTTTATTTATTTGAGCAAGAATTGCTATTGTGGCACTTGGAATTACATAATATTCCAGCATTTTTACAACTGCATTTTTTGAGGAACATGTTCCTTTACAGATGCATCTTTTAAAACCTTGTCCACCAGTAAGGGACTCATCATCATCATTGAGTATACAGTCCTAAGACTGGTTTGATGCAACAATCCGTCTCCACTCGACTCTGTCCTCCGCCAGCTGTTTAACCTCTCTAAATGTCTGGCATCCCATATCCCCAATTATTTGGTTGAAATATTCTAATCTGGGTCTTCCCCTTCCCCTTTTCTTTCCCACCTCCCCCTCCAAGATATCCCTAAGCAGTCCCCCATGTCTCAGTGTGTGCCCCATCATCTGACCTCTTCTCTTCTTCAGACTCTTCCACAAGGTTCTTCTTTCTCCGATTTTTCCAAGAACTTCTTCATTTGTAATTTTATCCATCCATTTGGTATTCATCATTCTTCTGTAGCACCACATTTCGAAAGCCTCCAATCTCTTTCTCTCCGCTTTTCCAATTGTCCAGGTTTCACACCCGTACATGGCTATGCTCCATACATATGTCTTCAATAGCAACTTCCTGTTTGCTAAGCTGATTGAGGAGGAGCATAGTAGTTTTTGTTTTGAATTAAACCCCATTTTTGCTTGGGCAATTCTTGATTTAATTTCGTTTTTGCTCCTCCCATCCCATGTTATTTTACTTCCTAGGTAGCGGAATTCCTTAACTCCTTCTAGGTTTTCTTGGTTAATTTTGATGCATTCCTGTCTCGTTTGTTCTTTTTTTGTACATACTAGGACCTTGGTTTTATTCTTGTTTATTATATAGTAAGGGACTGCATTCCTATAATTTCTCTTACCGATTTCTCAACATCTTGAGGAACATCTTCCTATGATATAAACTTTTGTTCGCAAATGGCGAATTCATGCCTAGAATAAGATTGTTTTAAAACTCCCTGTTTAGTTCCTAATTTATATAAATTTTTATCATCATCTCTAGACAAAATAACGCAAATTTTTTGGATCCGTTTTACCACGATCAACTTCTGGAATGGAAACTCTAATATTGTCACCAATCACAGCAGCAGGAAATTTTTCGTACCAATACAAGTGCGCATGCGCACCACATTACTCAATTTCGTATTTTTAACCGACTTCAAAAAAGGAGGAGGTTCTCTATTCGATTGAATTTTTTTTTATTTTTTTTTTTTTATTTATTTTTTTTTTGTGCCTATGTTTACCTCATATCTCCGCCAATTCTCAACCGATTTTGAAAATTTTTTTGCATTGGGTCCAGTCTAGCTTCCGATTGGTCCCATTTTTTTCGTATTTTTTCATAGGTATTAGACCTTTTTTATTAGGTTTGTTTAGACCTAACCTCTTTGTTTATGAACCGATTTCGATGGTTCTTTTTTTATCCGATAGGGGGTGTCTTAGGGATGGTGTCATATTAATTTGGTCAAGTTCTGATGATATGATCACTATTAATAACATCACTAAAAAGAGAAAAATAAAAATAATTTTAAGAAAAAAATAAAAACCGACTTCAAAAAATTAAATGCAACAAATAAAATACACTAAAAGGTATAAAATAATTATTATCTTATTTAGTTACAACTAAACGACGAAATATTAACATGAAATTACTTTTTGAAGTTGGTGCCAAACATATACCTTTTATGAATCGCACTCGACGGATCTTACTTAGTACGTTTGGAGGGTATGCTCGCTTATAGGTATAGTTAGTTTGGCACCGACTTCAAAAAGTAATTTCATGTTAATATTTCGTCGTTTAGTTGTAACTAAATAAGATAATAATTATTTTATACCTTTTAGTGTATTTTATTTGTTGCATTTAATTTTTTGAAGTCGGTTTTATTTTTTCTTAAAAATTATTTTTTGTATGCTCACATTTACCAAAACGACATGGTCATTGTGAATTCAATGTACATTTCCCTTATTTGAAATTGTAAATGTTAGTTGAATGCACATTACCCAAACGAGGAGGCAAATGTGCACATTTACCGGAAAATGTGTACATTTGCCGCAATATCAACTTTTACAGTAACTATATATATATACTGAATTTGAATTTTATTTAATATATAGAGAGGGTCCCGCAAAAAAAAATCCAATCGGGCCCCGCACCTATTCGATCCGGGCCTGAAGAAATAGGGTCACAATAAATTATTATGTCCCCGAAATTGCAAAGAGCGTTCAGAAAAAGTTTCCTTTTTGAATTGAATTGAGCGGTGGATTTGCGCGCCCTCAGGCGGCAATTACTGGTATTAACTGCCAGACCGGAATAGGATGTTTGGAATGTAAACACGGAGAGCAATGCACGAGAGTGCGTGTAATTTACACTCGACACCTATCTAGCTAGTATTATTGACCAACTCGACAAATTAATTATCCATCTATGACGGACATAGCAATTGGCCCCGGGAGCGTCCATTAGATTTTCCAAAACGTTGACCGAATTTGCTCGAAAAGCTCAACTAGCCGGGAATTCGGCGAATCGAATCTTCCCTCGTCGGTCTGCCTTGTTTTTTTTTCCCCCCTAGCTTTCGTTTGTTTGTGTTAGTGGTGGTAATGGATGGATAATGGACGGCTGGCTTGTCCATTGACATGCTCCAATGAATTGAATGCTATCAGTTAAACAGTTTGCAACTGGATCGGAATATGCGGACAAGCAATTCCTAAAGAGAATCATGGAGAAAATGGAAATTGACGATGATGCTGTCGTCGATTTAAGTGTCAAGTAAGTGGAAGCCGAATTTATTTATTTCGCTATTGAGAATTCGAATTAAAGGATTAAGGTTAATTATTAATTGGTAGATAACGAATGCAATGGCAGGCAACTCACCCACAAGCCGCTTCTTCCCTTTTTCAGCAAAATCACCTTCCAAAATACAAATAATCACATTTGAATTGTTTATTTAATTTTTTTTTTTTTTTTTTAATTGTTAAACAATAATTAATAAATTAACAAACCAAGGAATATTAATTTCTATATGCATTGACCTATCATTCAACAAACTTAACCTCTTAAAATAATAGTCGAGAAAAAAACCAAGAAATCTTAATATAATTGTGTTTTGGTAAGTTATTATTTATTTATTAAAACCCTTCTATATTATTTATTTATTTTGTTTTATTTTTATAATTAATAAATAATAACAAACCAAGGAATATTAATTTTTATATGCATTGGCCTCTCATTCAACAAATTTAAACCTCTTAAAAGAATCAAAAAGAATCTAAGATAATTGTGTTTTGGTAAGTTTTTAATAATAATCCTTTTATTTTATTTATTATTATAAAATAAATAAACAAAGAAATGTTGACTAAATTATAGCATGTTATTAATACTCTGAAGAATTAGTTTTGAATATATATGTATAAAATTTGAATTTATAATTATTTATGTGTGATTTAAATAAAAATTCAAATTTTAATCACAAAAATAAAAGCTTCAACTGCTTCATTACTAATATACAGGTATATATAAATTTAAAAATTGGCTAAAAGTGACAATAAAACTATAATTAAATTAAAAAGTTTATGATTTTTAAGAACAAATCATAGATTGTATCCTCTGGTTGATGCAAATAATAAATTATTTATTTGAAAGTATAGTTTTGAATGCTTGGCCTTCATCTTGACTTCTTTGTTATAAATATTTTAATTGTTTTTCCCCATTAAGCATAAAGACTCAATTGAATGAAATTTCGTTTGTAAGTTTGTAACATTTACTATTTAACATTTATTTAATAGTCAGGAATACTTACAAAAAAATAAAATTATATATGTTGCAGTAAAAACCCGTTTTTTAGTATAAACCGGTTCTTACTAGTTAAAACGTGTTTCACTGAAAGGTTTGTGGCAACTAGAATTTACTAATGTTGGTTGAGTTTGGTTCAAAGGTCTAAAACCTTCCGCTTCATTTTGAGTGTTTATTTTCAAAATTTTGTAAACAAAAATGTCAAAAATTACCATTTTGTTCATAAAAAAATTACTATTTCTGACATTTTTGTTTAACAAATTTTGAAACTAAACACCCAAAATGAGGCTTTTTTTAACTTTAAAAACATTTATTTACAAAATTATACAGTAGATTTTTACATTAGTAAAATTATTCTATAAGGTTACAGATTTTATACATATGTTTTATAATTAGTTTCTATGAGCAGTCTCCTGCCTAGTACATTAAGGCTTATAATGCTTTTTTTTTGCTTAGGCTTTAGATATTTAAGGGTTTATTTAGATCATCACATCAGTAAATTCTAGTAGGTATTCAGCGAAACGCGTTTTAACTAGTAAGAACACCTTCTTACTAAAAACGGGTTTTTACTGCAACATATATATTCATTCGAAGGGTGAACCGTTATTGGAATTAAATGTACACGTGTTTGGAATTCATTAGATAATGCCTTTTTATCCATCTACTTGGAAATGAAATTAAAAGTAGGTGTACTCGATATTAGGTCGCGATTCACCCCTCGTATTTATTTATAAATAATAAGTGAGTATTTATTTGCATCAAGCAGAGGACACTTTCTTTTTTTAACAAGAATATCTAAATTTTTCAAAAATAACGAAATATGCAGCAGTTTTTGTAAATAATAATTACTTGTATAAAACGAGTATTATGTATATTTTTATTTAAAGTAAGAATCGGCTTCTATGAGCCTTATTTGTTTTTTCCCTTTTGTTAGACATAACAACACAGGTTACATTTTTTAATTATATTATATTTTTTATTGTCATTTAGGGACGTTTCGAACACATAATCACATACATATGTGTCAACCTAAAATTTGTTAATTTTAAAATACACAATTTGTCACAACTCAAACTCTTGATATCCATTGTTTTTAGAAATCCTATATTTTTTTACTTCTGTATTTTATAAAATTGCATTTGAGAATTGTTTCAAATTTTTAAGATGTTTGGGCTAAAATTAAAAACCTGTGTTGTTATGTTCAACAAAAGCAAAAAATGAACAATCGCCCGAGACAGAATCTGATTCGGTAGATATTTATTTAACTAGACTCTGCCTCGAAGAAGGATACCATTAAAGGTCTGAAACTTTGGTGCAAGGTTTAATAAATACAGGGTGTCTCAAAAAATGTACTAACACTTCGAATGACTAGAAAAACATGATTTATGAACATAGAGAGAAGTTGAAAGGCTTCAAGTAATGCCAAGATTTAATCATGAATACACTCTTGCTGCTGAGTCTTTGTGCCTAGCTTCTGTAAATTCCTGTATGATCGCCTCGGATTGCATATTTATATATAAAACTATTTCGGGTCAGGTAAAATGTACAGAGTTTGCTGCTCTCTTTCCTGTATATAGCCCTAATTATGTATTAAGAAGTAGAATGCCATTCTATCCAGAGATGCTTACTGGTAGACATCCTGAAAGAAATTCAGTCTGCCATTGTTAGAATAATTTAGCACAAAAATTGGTTAACTCTCAGGAATTTTCTTTGGAAATCAATAAGGTAGCGGCTTTATTCAAGAAGCTCACACTTATTTATGAATAATTAATGTAATGCTAATATATAATTATGTAATGTGATGATGTATGTAATGAGTTGTTGGTGTATGTAATGAGTATTGTTAATGTATAATTTTATAATTTTGTAAATTGAGGCTTTTAGCCGTTGAAAATGAAATAAATAAATAAATAAGAACAGAAGACAAATGTAATTGAAGAATCATTTTCGTAAATGTTCAAATTAATGACCAGACAACGCTGATAACGCGAATCAAGGGATTCGCAAACGTCGTGCTCCATCTTGCTGAAAGTAAATCTCGTCGTCATCACCAAACAGCTGTTCAATGTGTGGACCGACAAACTCCTGCAGCAAGGTGAGGTTGTGTGACAGTTTTGTTAAAATAAAATGATCCTATGATGCCCAATGCTGAAATCCCACACCACACTGTTACCCATGGTTAAATGGTTCATGAGCATTAACAGGACCCCAGTACTTGCAATTATGTCGATTAATGGAGAAAGGACAATGTCATGATATTCCAAATGATCCGTTTCGATTGCAAATCCCTTGGTTCGCGTTATCAGTGTTGTTTGAACAATGATGGTCATCAATTTGAACATTTGCGAACATGATTCTTCAATTATACTTGTCTTCTGTACTTGAAGCCTTTCAACTTCTCTATCTTCATAAATCATGTTTTTCTCGTCATTCGAAGAACATTTTTTTGAGACACCCTGTATATTACACAGACATTTTGTCCATTATTTTATTTCTATCTATACCTAAACAAGATAAAATAATTAATCTTTTCATACATCATATTATACTTTGGTACAATACTAATCTGTTGTTTAGGCTTGTTTTATTTAAACTCACATCAATTTATCAGGCTTGATTTTTGTTATTTTGAAAACCAAGTCACAATATAACCGTGTTCATGTCATATCTATTATTCTTAATACACAACACGCAGGGCATTAACGATTAAGCAAAATATGCATGTGCTTAGGGCTAACACAAAAATTAAATGTCCCTTCTTTGTCATCTAATGAAATTGTCAGATGTTGTCAAAATCTAATCACAGCTTACCCATACCCAGAGGATTCTTGGACACTAAATTCCCAGTTGAGCTTCACTCTGGGAAACAATAAATAGAAAAATAATAACAAAATTAATTTATGCTGAACTTATAAAAGAATCATATCATACTATATTGATTCTGTACCTGTCCTTGGCTTCGTATTTTTTTAACATTAACATATTGCCTAACTATGTATTTATATTCTTTGTCAAAGTATAAAACGATAATAAAATTGAAGGTTTATCAAAAACTTTGCTTAAATTGAGAGTGTCTTTTTGCCAAGAGTAGCAGAATTTTTATATATTAAAGGAGACAGACAATAAAAGAGTGTGTCTTCTGCTGGAATTATAAATTTTTAATTTATTTATAACGAATAAATAAATTAAAAATTTATAATTCCAGCAGAAGACATACTCTTTTAGTTCAAAAACTTTGCATTTAAAAAATAAATTGACACGTTCTGATGTGGCCATCCACTTGACTTTATCATACACCCTGGCCCCTCTCTTATATTTAATAAAATTAATTATAATCATGTAGTGGGGGGTTAGTTTTTGCATTTTTAGTATTGAGGGCTCACTGATTATGTATACAAAATTTGGTTGAATTTAGAAGATTTTCATTTTTTGACCCCCCTTAATTTTGGGTCGATATGAACCAAAATCTTATCAGCTCTTAATCTTAATCCACTAAAACCACCTGTGAAATTTGGTTTTGATATTCCCACTAGTTTTTGAGCTAGCTCGTCTACAAACATTTGGTAACGCACGTTCTAACAACCAGACTAACAGACATTTTGACAAAACAATTATTATCTCGAAAAATATAATTTTTCGATGGTCATTTATTAGGGCTTTTTTGTAGACCGAAATGCCATGGTTTCGACTAATTTTTGTAATCAAAATAGTTTCAGTCGTTTTTGAGATATTTCGAAAAAAAGAAGGAAAAAATCCACTTTTTTCATGCACGATTACAATACTTGACCATAAGTAAAGTAAAAAGTAGAAGAAAAATTTTAAATACAAATAAAATATTCCTACAAAACTGAACATTATTTCCGATCTTATTGTAAGTTTTATTTCGGAAAATACAAATGTAATTGTTTATATTTTGAATTAGATTTAATAAATGGTGTGCCAAGATCTCTTTAGTTTTTGGGGCCCTCTAAAGATATTAAAAATCCGGCCATGCATAGCATAAAACCATATTGCACACAAATATGTGAGATAACATCAAATTCAGCTTTTCCTTTAACTAATATTTACACAAGCTATTTTTTTTTTTAATCGTATTTATTGAATTTCCTTCCCATTGAATTCCTATAAGATGATAACTCACTTGAACAGAAAAATTATTCCATTTTTAACTTTCAAAATCACTGAAAAGAAACTATTGTCTAACTTTTATTTTCTAAATTATCAGTAAACTATACAAAATTTCTTATCAAGTCCCATTGTAGGTTTTTTTAATCATATTCAATGACTATTTCATTCATTATTAATTCATTTTCTGATGAAACTAGTTTCCATAGACCTTTGTATTTGTATTTATTTATCTTTTGATTGAATTTTTCTGAACGTTCTTTAACAACGTAATGATTCACCACTAGATTGTTCACAAACTTATTTTACTCTTGGTTTCAGAGGTTGATTTGTTGAAAAATTAAAACTTTGGACAAAACTCTATAAACTTGAAGCATATACCTAGTCTAATAGCCACATTTATTTGAGATTCATCTTTAAACCGTTCCGTTCACATGTAAAACGGAGCCCTTCTAGTGACGATCCAATTACTGTCGGAGAATTGTACCTTGGAAACTAAATTAATATACAAGCTTAGAATTTACAAGTTTATTTATTTATTAATCCAGAAAAATACACAATGTGTCCTAAGAGTTGACAAGTCAACTGTACATAGGACCAGATTAAAATCTTATCTATCATCTTATATGCATATAGCTTATTATATATATATAAATTAATAATTATTTAATTTGACAAAGAATTTCAATAAATGAAATATGGTGTACATTGATAAACATTAGTTCACATTAGAGATTTACATACCAAAGTATCACAGGGTGAAATCACAACGATCCGATCCATTTAACCAATTTTTTCTCAATATATTCTTGTCACACGACAGATTTTTTAGATTATTTGGGAGTTTATTAAAATATTTAATTGTCACAAAATAGGCATTTTTTGGGCAATTGACTTATTAATCTTTGGTAGGACAATTGATCTATGCCTAGTTCTGCCTCTATGTTCATTATACATCATCTTACACACATCATAATAATAAACAACAGAGTTAACAATAAAAGATACTTAATAATTCATAAATTCATTCATAAATTAATTCCTGTGAATCAATTGTAATAGACTGATGAAGAGGGCAAAGCTATAGTCTCGTTATAAATAAATAAAATTTATAATTCCAGCAGAAGCACACTCTTTTATTGTCTCCTTCAATAAAAGATTCATCAATACTCAAGACAGATTGCATCTTAATTTTTTTAATAAGTCTAGTCAGTATAGTGATAAGTGGTTTATTTGCATTATCATATGCACCCCCACCCCCACGCAATTATACCATAGTTAATTATACTCTCAAACAGAGCCTGATAAATTAACCTCATCCAACCCTTGCATCCAATATTGCACATAACTTATATAATCAAAATTTATATATCTGGTTTTCTTGATAATTTGCTTTCATATGACAATCTATATACCAGGTGTACCGGAAAGTCATTACCGGTTTTTCTAACAGATGTCGCTAGGCTTAAGTATGCAATGTTATGATTTGACACATATGCATTTTATTCTACTGACATCAAGCTTCAAAGCTATACATGTTATATTTTGCGAAAGTAACACCTTCATAGATTTATACCTCTTTGAAAATGTCAAGTTTCATGCCTGAAAACGTGCATTTGCGGCACGCATTACTTTTCTTATTTAATCAAAAGAAAACAGCCGCTGAAAGTCATCGTTTGCTGGTAGAAACTTACGGTGAGCATGCTCTAACCTTAAAAACATGTGAGGTGTGGTTTCGAAAATTCAAAAGTGGTGATTTCGATGTGCAAGATAAAGAACGTTCTGGTAGACCAAAAAAGTTTGAAGATGCGAAACTACAGGAGTTATTGGATGAAGACCCAACCCAAACTCAAAAACAATTGAAAAAACAATACACCGACAACAAATGATCAATTTGAACCACGCATTGATCGAAAAACGTCCAGAATGGGCCCGAAGACACGGTAAAGTGATTTTACAACACGATAACGCGCCGTCTCATAAAGCAAAACCAGTCAAGGAAGCGTTGAAAGCACTTAGGTGGGAAATATTATCGCACCCGCCGTACTCTCCAGACCTTGCCCCGTCCGACTATCAACTTTTCGCATCGATGGGACACGCGCTTGCAGAGCAGCACTTCGCCAATTTCGAAGAAGTTAGAAAATGGCTCGATGAATTGTTTTGCTCAAAGGACGAACAGTTTTTTTGGGATGGCATCCATAAATTGCCAGAAAGATGGGCAAGATGTATAGAATCAAATGGCCAATATTTTGAATAAATAAATTTTCCATTTTCTTAAAAATTACGTAGTTTTTTTTTCCTCGAAAAAACCGGTAATGACTTTCCGGTACACCTAGTAGTAGATTCCCAAATATTTACAATAGTCAACTCTTTTTATTTCTTTGCTATCAATATACAATTTAATATCCACAGGTATACTCTCTCGATAACAGTCAGGGGTCATGAAAGTTGTTTTATCAGTATTAAGTGGCAGTTGATGTTGATTACAGTAGAACCTCGTTTACTGGGACCAACGGCAAACAGGATAATCGAAAATCCGGATAATCCGGATATATGGTTAATAAAAATAAAACAATCGAATTTGAATTTATTACGATAAAAAAATCTGTATATCAAAATTACATAGAATTGTTTAAAAAAATACATACTTTAAATTTTTGGTGAAATCATAATGACATTCTTGCTATCAGAGTTAAAAATTATTATCTATGTGAACATTTATTAAAATAAAAATGTCTACAAATCCGATCCGGATAAACGAGGTTTTATCGTATTGTATTAAAATGATAATCCAATGGTTGTTATTTTGGGAAGGGACGAATTTGTGGAAGACTAAAATAAAAAATATTTCTTAATTATGAAATGTGTGATAGTATCCCTTGTAAAGATCTCTTTAAGTAGAATTGGCTACATTTTTTTGAATTCCAATACCCATGATAACTCAAAAACGGAAAGTCTTTGAAAGTTCGTTCTTGTACTAAAATTTTTGTATTTACAATGCGAACAACTTTCTAGCTTCAAAATTTCGATTCAAACCTGCAGAAAACATGGTATTTTTCATTGATTTTAATCATCATAAACTTTTTTTTTAATATAAAAATTTGAGTGTCTTATCTTTTTGAAAAAATGAAAGGAAATTTTTTTTTTTTCAAAAAAAGAACAATTTCCAGGTTTTAATTAGTACCTGTAACACCAAGCGACGCTCGGTAATTTTTTGCTTTAGTTAAAAGCGATATATTAATATTATTTTTAATTTTAAATTCAGATATAAAAGGTCGATTTTTAATCGCAGCCAATATAAAATAAAATTCAATCTATTTTTTACCAACGTTTACACTCGCTATGGCCATCATCAGGACTTATCACTGGGCGCAAAGTTTTGAATGTAATTGCAATTAAAAATAATATTAATATATATGGAGGTTCTTTCGTTGACCCTTTTAAATCCTGAAGAAGGCACGATCATTCAATTATCGGATTTTTTAATAGAATGAAATTGAAATAAATTATTTTATAGAAAATAGAAACATAGTTTTAATCAATTAAATTGCCTAAATTTTAATATATAATAATTTTTGTAATGATCTTTTTGTGGGATTTAAAATTGAAAAACAATTATTTATTGAAGGAAATTGAATAAAAATGTAATTATACATTTTTATTCAAACAACCACCTAGTGAATAATTACTTCAATTAACAAAAAACCCATCAAAACAACTTAGCCAAAAATGAGACCTTGACAGATCGAATTGTCAACACCTAATCCGTGAATTTCATCATTTCGAGAAACCGATTCTATATATACATTTTAGTAGATTATTATGAATATATTATATGCCAGAAGGTTTCGCCCCCTCAGGAGTCGAACCTGTATACATAATAATCTACTAAGATCTTTGATAAAATTGTCCTTATATAATTTTCATATTATTTTTTTAAACGAAAAGGACGATCTGTAAGTATAAACGAAAAAAATTCTGAAAAAGTTGTTTCTATTTTAAAAATCTTCGCAAAATGGTATAAATTATTTCTTTTCACATATTTCTATTTGAAATTTTGTCATGTTGGCAAAATTCAGGAACCGTTAGAGGCGCTCACCATCCTAAATAATAAACATATTTTTATGGGAGAGAAAAGCTGTCTTGACGTTCATCCTTTATATTATTTTAAATTTATGTCATAATATCTAGATATAATAAAGTAAAAAAGTATACTTAAAGTTCTCAATTTTTTTTATGAATACATTTTAATTGAATTTGTTGTTTTTTCAGAACGGTGAAAATCAGCAATAGTAAACCATCAAGTCAGTCCCATTCGAAACGGATGCCTGGCATAAGGGACTATGAATCTTCGCGGTCGCCTCGACGCAGCCTTCGACCACGACAAGACAAAAACTATTCGGAGCAGCATCTCGACATTATTGCCTTCTCGGACGAAGAGCCCAAAACAAACGGATATTACAATCATAGTGATAGCGACAGTGACCCTGGCGAAATGCCACCGTTACCTACCATTAAAGAATTTTTCATATTATTCCTTTTTATCTCACTCTATAAAACATATATTGTAGGTAAAAGTGATAGTTTTGCTATTTTTTTATTGATATATTGTATGGGCTGTTAGCCATTGTCCTTGCCTGAACTTGTCACAAGTGTAAAAAACAACTTGTTTGATTAAATTTGCGAAAAATCCTGATTGCCCTTAACCACCCTTACCCCAAGGAACTAATTTTAGATGCATGTGACTTAAAACATATAAAATTACTTGTCCAAAATTTAAGCCATTTTCTCGAGAAAATTACGAAAAACCAGAGTTTTTGATTTTAACAAAAAATGCTGATATCTCTTAGGGCCATTTGTAGGTCGGTTGGTAAACTCTTTTTAAACGATGACAAAGGGTAAAACCTTATAATTCACCTTAAGCCCGGCGGGATGGCCAATCAGATGACAGGCACTTTCATCTGATTGGCCATCCCGTCCGCCACGAGGTGAATTCTAAGGTTTTACCCTTTGTCAACGTTTAAAAAGAGTTTACCGACATACAACTGGCCCTTAATAGTCTAAAATTCCGACTTAGGGCCAGTTGTATGTCGGTTGGTAAAGTCTTTGTAAAAGTTGACAAAGGGTAAAACCTTAGAATTCACCTTGTGCACGGCCGGTTGGCCAATGCCACGCACTTTCATCTGATTGGCCATCCCGCCGGGCACAGGGTGAATTCTAAGGTTTTACCCTTTGTCAACTTTACAAAGACTTTACTAACCGACATACAACTGGCCCTTAGGTCGACCTTCACCTATCGAGTTTCCTAATGAAATTAATATTTTGATAATATAATGTATTAATAAACAAAGCTTGATAGGGTCGACATCCAATTTCCCTGCAGAGCTATTTTTAATAAAAAATGAAGGCTGTTAATTTTATTACATAAATGTAGTTATCAGAGTTCAAGTCCAGCTAGACAGCGTATCAACAGGTAACTTGGAATTAGTATTTTGTAGTTATAGAGTTTCCTTTATTGTTATATATGAAAATATAGATAATTAAAAAAAAAATCTAATACACTAGATAAAATAGCTATGCAGGGAAATTGGATGTCGACCCTATCAAGTTTTTTGATTAATACATTATATTATCAAAATATTAATTTCATTAGGAAACTAGATAGGTGAAGGTCGAGCTAAGGAGGGATCTTGTACTATAACCCTTTGGATAAATGGTAACAAAAATTGGCTCCGTTCAATGCCCCATATATAAAATTATTTTAACACTATTTCGAAGTTTCTAGCATTTTTAGTTTTCGAGATATTAAACCATTTAGATTAGGCGTGTCAAACTCATTTCTCTGTTAGGCTACATTTACACGGGCCATAGAAAGTTATTAAATTAACACAAAAGTTGAACAAAATAATACAATATTATTTATCTTGTGTTTGTATAAATGTTTTTTATAATTTTCTCAAGGGGCCACAAAAATGAAGCCGAGAACCGCAAATTTGACATGTCTGATTTAAATGAATGGATACGTACTTTTTCACTTGATTTTTGCCCTCCTGAGGAGTCACTATGTGGAAAAATTTGAACATTTTGGTAGACCTATTGTAATAATTTACCCTCTAACATTTTTTTAATTTGTATTTTTCGTGGGGGTAGAATACAATTTGAATTTATTTTGAAAAGAAGCAAAGGTGATTCTAGTACTTTTTCGTAGAGTAACATTCTAAATCTTATTATTGGGGAAAGTAAAACTATAACATTTTAACTATCTGGTTTGTATGATAATGACTTTCCTGCAGATTAAAATTTTAGCCTTCCGTACAAAAGTAAAACGGAACCTTATTAGTGTGGATACAATGTCTATCATTCAGAACATTTGTCATTCGTAACTAAATAATATACACACTAGACATCTACTAGTTATTTGTATTATATTTTAAATATATAAATCGTAAGTAGAATCGGAAATTTTTTTTTAATTTATTTCTAATTAACAGTGTGAAAGGGCCCCAAAATGACTATTTTTAGATGATTTTTATACCTGATGGCGTTTACTAGAAATGAATTGACAAAAAATTTGACAAATTTGTTTTATAATCTTAACGACATATAAAAACGATATTGATATCTAACTTGTTTTTTAACATAAATCTTGCCTGACAATTATCCACATGCATTTTTGTAGTGATATGGTGGTCAACTTTTCTGTATATAAGATCTACTTTTTATCTTAAAAGTGTGTCGCGATCGACTTGTTGTTATAGGCGTAGTCTAAGGGGGAAGAAGGGGTGTGAAATCCATACTATGTTTATACACTGTCTTTCAGTATAAGGTGCATTCCAGCGAACTATGGGTAGATAAGTAAAATATATCTTCAAAAATATTTTTTATTTTTTAAATCACTTATTAAGTTATATGAATATTGTTAGAGTTCGTGGCTGTGATGAAACTGTATTAGATGAAGGAGGAGGTATCAGCCAAAGATGAATCACTGGGTTCAATAAAACACCTTTAATAAAACGTTTCGGCTTGAATTTATTTGGCCATCTTCAGTTAATTAGGAGTTATACACAAAATACGGTACTATATATGTGATCGAACCAAGCCTTGTCAAAAATAAAAATAAAATTTTTATAGCTTCATGCAAATTTATAACGTGCCTGGACCTAAAAAGTTTTAAGAATGAAAGTCATTTCATTCATTCTGAAACTTTTGGGTCCAGGCACGTTATAAATTTGCATGAAGCTAAAAATTTTTATTTTTATTTTTGACAAGGCTTGGTTCGATCACATATATGTACCGCATTTTGTGTATAACTCCTAATTAACTGAAGATGGCCAAATAAATTCAGGCCGAAACGTTTTATTAAAGGTGTTTTATTGAACCCAGTGATTCCATCTTTGGCTGATACCTCCTCCTTCATCTAATACACTTATTAAGTTTTCGAAATATAGGCTCATGAAGAAAATAAATTTCCAGGCCCAACTTTTGATATTGATCATTCAATACATGCTGTACCTAAAAAATTCGATTTTCCGACACTTTTTCAAGAGAGATTTTTATTAACTTAAAATGCAATTTAATTTTTTTTATCAACTGCAATGTATATATAAGTTGTTGTACTATTTGTTCCTAAATATGAAAAAGTTGTTAGAAAAATGCACAGTATGGCTGATAATTTAATTTCAATATTTCCCTTTCGCGTTTTTTTTTTTTTTTTTTTGGGCCAGGAAAATTTATCATGAAATAATAATATAACTTTTAAGGAGTTCGGTGTTGGTTCTAGGTGAAACATTTTAATATAATAATAAAACTTGAGTAAGATACGAGGTAGGTTTCACAAAAAAAGAAATAAAACAAAATTGAGTTTTGAATTCGATATATTTCGGGGGTTAGCCCATCATCAGGAGTCTAAGAAAACTGATTACATATTGGAAAAATAGTTTTACAAGTAAGAATTTAAAAAAAAAAAAATTTATTTTTTAAATGTATGTGGTGAGGGGAAAGTAGGGGAAGAGGAGAAGTTGTTCTAAGAATTAATATTTTCTATTGAGATTTGAGCTGGCTGAAAGGGATCTATACCTGCTATTGTAATAACGAATGGACAAGTACTTGAGAAGGTACAACTTGAAAGGTATATAGAGAGAGTGCAATTACCCTAGTATATTCAATGTGCAAACAATGGAAGGAATGTTTATTTAATTTATTATAACTTATATAATCAATAATTGTATTTTTATACACTTCCAATTGATTATTTAAAATATTTGAATTATTAGAGAGGGCTATTTTTATCTCGGTGGATTCCAAGAGGTCCAATTTAAGGCCTTTTCTTTCAAAATGAATGGGGATAGGGTTATTATTAGATGATGGGCTAACCCTCGAAATATATCGAATTCAAAACTCAATTTTGTTTTATTTCTTTTTTTGTGAAACCTACCTCGTATTTTACTCAAGTTTTATTATTAAAATAATAATATGACTTACTTTTTGCTAATCTATCAATAGCTCGCTGAGTACATCTCGTACTGAAATATAGATATAGGACTTATCTACCTACGTAAAAAACAACAACAATAATTATTTAAAGGGCCAAAAAACTCACGACCAGGGGAATTATTGTAAAATAACATGGATAATTATTAACAATATTTATTAATTCAAAGTAGCTACAGATAAAGACAGATTTAGAATTTAGTTTGTTGCCTTAACATTAATGGGAAGACTGAGTTTGCATGTCTCTAACCAAGGAATCATAATTAGGTGTATATCCTGACAAAGATAATAATAATGAGTCTTCAGTATTGAAGGAGACAATAAAAGAGTGTGTCTTCTGCTGGAATTATAAATTTTATTTATAACGAGACTATTCCTGTGAATCAATTGTAATAAGACTGATGAAGAGGGCAAAGTCCTCGAAACTATAGTCTCTTTATAAATAAATAAATACTTTATAATTCCAGCAAGAAGTTACACTCTTTTATTGTACTCTCTTCAATATATAAAAATTCTGCTACTCTCGGCACAAAAACTTTCAATTTAGTCTTCAGTATGGGAATCAGTCAGGATAGAACGTTGTTTAGTCTTCGTTAGCTTCAAGTATGAAAATGCCGATTCGCATAGGTATGTAGATCCGAAACAAGAATAGATATATTCGCTATATTTGGTGATACTGGGATATTTTTCTCTGTTGGCATATTCCCAGAATGCATTAAACTATTGCTAGAAAGTTTTGTCTTCTACAATCGCTTCAAATGGTATACGGAATTCCACCCCAGACATTGCGAGCGATCGACGATCGACCAAAATTGGCATCGCTTGTTGGCCACCCCTGATATAGGCTATCTACCCGCTTTAATGTACAATGTATTAATGAAAAAAAACTTTTGATTGACTACCCAGATTGTACATTTTTAATGAGATAAACTCATATATATTTTATTATAGATTATAGAAAGTAATTATAATGCTAAAGTAGAGCGAGAAATCATACGAGTAATTTGCACTAAGTTATTTAATAAAAATATCAATTAAAGAGAGGGAAGAGGGGTCGGTGTGGGGGGGGGGCAAGGAGGAAGTAAAAATTATATTCGTTTTTATATATAAGTATGTATTATGATAATTTGTAAAAAAAAAAAAACTTAACTTTTGCGAAAATTATCTTTTAATTTTGATAATAATAAAATAAATTAACAGAAAGAAAGAGAGGGTAGATAAAAAAAACAAGAGAAACTAGTTTAGTTAGTCTGATAATAAAAAATTATTATCAACGTTATAAATATACATATATTTTTTCTACTAAATAATTTCTACTTAGATATTTATTTTCTATTACAATTTTTTGAATAATAACTACTTTTAACAATCAATATTAACTATATTTATCTATAATACTATATATATATATATATGACTACTACTATCTTACTGTAAAGTACTTTACAATTTAATTTACCTAAATAATTTATATTATACCTTTTTTGATATCCTCAAAGTCCTAAAATAGAATATTAAATTTGATCCAAATTGGTTAAGCTATTTTCAAGATATTTAGAAAAAACTAAAAAAGTACTAGAATAAAGAACTGTTGTTTGTGGGCCGATATGTACCAAAAATTAATTAGCGCTTCATTTTGTTCAAGTAATAGTATCTTTTCATTTCAATCCAAAAAGGGGTAACATCCTCCATGCCCAAGTTCTAAATGAAAAAACTCAATTTTTGGCCTCTGGACGAGACCACATGTAATTTTTGGCAAAATTGTCAAATCCTAAAATTCAACCTAAATGAATACTACGATTTATGACTTTGGTTGAGATCATGGGTTCCGTAGTCTTTACCTGAGGACCCTTTGAAGTTTGACCGATTACAATACTTTATCCATCTGCGCTTCGCTATGGATAAAGTAAAAATCAAAGCATCAAATCTACAATTAACCTAATAGTATGTGAAAGTATTGTGATTGCGTCTCTGGAAACTGAAATTCACTTTTTGAGCTTTTTAAATTTGGTAACTAAATACCAGGCATGTCTTAAGTTTTTTTTTTTTTAATAATGTAGATATTTTTTAATATAAAATTATTATAATAAATGTTATTTGGATGAAATTCACGTGTTAGGGGATTTTGGGTTGACAATTCGATCTGTCATGGTCTCATCTTCGGCTAAATTATTTTTGATGTTTTTTTTTTTTAATTGAAATAATTATTCACATGTGGTTGTCTTTATAAAAATGTATAATTACATTTTTATTCAATTTCTTTTTAATAAATTTTTTTTCAATTTTAAATCCCACAAACAGATCATTACAAATATTATTATATATTCAAATTTAGGCAATTTAATTAATTAAAGGTATTTTTCTATAAAATAATTTATTGGAATATCAATTTCATTCTCTTAAAAATCCGACAATTCGAAAGATCGTCCCTCCTTCTTCAGGATTTAAAAGGATTTTAATAATAACAGGGAGGGGTGCAGTGGTGGGGGCTCCAGGTAGAGCGAAGTGCGGGGTTTCGGGAGTAGTGGGTGAGTACTATATATATTTCTATTTTTATCAGAATTTTAAATTAAAAATATATATATAATTAATAATATTAATATATAGTTTTTAACTGAAGCAAAAAAGTTACCGAGCATCGCTCGGTGCCTCCAAGTACTTAAAATATTAAGGCGCTTGATTTACAAAAAAAAAAAAAAATTGCTTTTCCAGTAAAAAATCTCATTTTTGAGATATTTCTGTAATTATCTCATTAAAGGTCAGTTGTATGTCGGTTGGTAAAGTCTTTGTAAAAGTTGACAAAAGGTAAAACCTTAGAATTCACCTTGTGTCCGGCCGGGTGGCCAATCAGATGAAAGTGCGTCTCATCTGATTGGCCATCCGGCCGGACACAAGGTGAATTCTAAGGTTTTGCCCTTTGTCAACTTTTACAAAGACTTTACCAACCGACATACAACTGGCCCTAAGTAGAATTAGATTATTATTTTTTTTTTAATTCACATTAAAATGACCATCTTAGGTGATTTTTCTACCTGTCTACTCTCAAAATTGGCTTAACTTAAAATTAAATTATGAAAAAATTTCACAAATAGACTCATTCTTTTAATATCAAATTAGTATGAATTTGATAGCACAAATATTTTGGAAAATATATAAGGTACAATCCAACTCGAGGGCTTTAAATTTCTATTTCTTTCTTAGTATCTCAATATTTTGTTTGGTCCTTATTTATTTCTATGTAATGTAATATAATATATAGAATATTCCTTAAAGTAGATTAAAGGCAGACGTAGTGTTTATGGTATAATAATATTGATTGGATAACAAGGTTGTATGGAATTGTGACGTGTCTCTTTCTTAATGCTATCTCGTCATCTATTTTTCTGTGAAGTCATCATTCAGCTGGCTGGCTCACTCCCCCCTCATCATATATATATATATATAATCATGTTTTTATTTTTTCCTTTTTCAAGGTGTTATTTATGTTGATAATAAAAAATAAATTATCAAAAGTATTACAAAATGAAAGTGATAACATTTCTTTTTTAATATAAATAAAATATTGATAATATTGAAAGCTATAATTCAATTTAAAAGAAATTCTTTTATATAAATTTAAAATTTTCCATTACGAAATTATCATTTTATCATCAATAGTCATTTATTATAGTATTTTTATTCAATTTCAATTGATTTCTGTGTTCACAAATTAATTTTTTTTTTTTTTTTTTAGGAATTGTCCCCAGCTGAGGTCGAGGAAAGAGAGCGAGGTCTTCGAAAACTTCGCGAAGAGTTGCGCAATGAAGAGATGAAGTTGGTATTGTTGAAAAAACTTCGTCTCCAGTCGAAAGAGAATATGGAAATTGTCACTTCCGGCATCCCGGAGGGAACGACAATCGACGCTGTGAAAATAGTTAAAGAAGAATTGAAGCCGGTGGGTCAGCAACAGAGCGCGGGCGCTGGTTTGAGCGTGGGCGCCCATCTGCGACCGGCCTCCGTCTCCCTGCACCCCGCCTCCAACTCACACCACAAGACATCTTCAGTGCCTTCACTTCTACGCGGAGTCAGTAACCAATTCAATTTACCCATGTATTCTTTTTTTAACTTTGAAAATTTTTATATTAATGACATGAAAATCGTCAGATGTGACTTCATAATATGTATACGCGGAGTGTTCAAATGAAAAGGTAAATTTTTATTTATTCATCTATTTGTCCCCTTCAAAGTAATCCCCCTTAAATATAATACACTTGTGCCAGCGCTTTTTCCAATCCTCGAAGCACTTTGATGCCAGCGATGCAGTCTTAATCTCCTCGATCGTGGCAAATCTCCGTTCTTTCATGGGTCTTTTGAGTTTTGGAAACAGGAAAAAGTCGCAGGGAGCCAAATCCAGTGAATACGGTGGCTGTGGCATGATTACTATGTTGTTTTTGGCCAAAAAATCTTGGATAAGCAACGATGTGCAGGTGCGTTATCGTGATGCAAAAGCCATGAATTTTTTTGCCACAAATCCGGGCGTAAACTTCAAGGTAATATTCCTTATTAACTGTAATAAAAATAAAAATTAACAAGAATAAAACCAAGGTCCTCCCTAGTATGTACAAAAAAAGAACAAACGAGACAGGAATGCATCAAAATTAACCAAGAAAACCTAGAAGGAGTTAAGGAATTCCGCTACCTAGGAAGTAAAATAACATGGGATGGGAGGAGCGAAATCGAAATTAAATCAAGAATTGCCCAAGCAAAAATGGGGTTTAATTCAAAACAAAAACTACTATGCTCCTCCTCAATCAGCTTAGAAAACAGGAAGTTGCTATTGAAGACATATGTATGGTACATAGCCATGTACGGGTGTGAAACCTGGACAATTAGAGAAGAGGAGAGAAAGAGATTAGAGGCTTTCGAAATGTGGTGCTACAGAAGAATGATGAATATCAAATGGATGGATAGAATTACAAATGAAGAAGTTCTTGGAAGAATCGGAGAAAGAAGAACCTTGTGGAAGAGTCTGAGGAAGAGAAGAGGTCAGATGATGGGGGGACTGCTTAGGGGATGATCATTTGGAGGGGGAGGTGGGAAAGAAAAGGGGAAGTGGAAGGCCCAGATTAGAATATTTCAACCAAATAATTGGGGATATGGGATGCGAGACATTTACAGAGGTCAAACAGCTGGCGGGGGGGACAGAGTCGAGTGGAGACGGGTGGTTGCATCAAACCAGTCTTAGGACTGTATACTCAATGATGATGATTGACCATACGACATTCTGGCAAGAACTCACGATAACCACACCATTGTAATCGAAGAAAACAGTGAGCAAAACCTTCACATTTGCCCGAACTTGCCGTGTCGTCATTAACATTTTGTCTGCCTTCTGTGAAGCGCTTGTACCACTTATAAATATTTTTTTTGCTCAAAGTAGACTCGTCAAATGCCACAGTCAATATTTCAATTGCTTTCGAGCACTTAATTTTATTTTTCACAAAAAATTTAATACAGATTCTTTGATCTATTTTTTTCGATAGCAAAAAAATCGCCAACCACTTCAAAACACGTCTTACCTTTTCATTTGAACACTCCTCCTACGTACAAATATTCCTCCACTTACGACCGAGATAGGTCCCTAGACATCTGTCTAGATTGTCCAATTTGTGATTTTTTTTTTTTTAATCCCATTCCCTAGTTCGAGTTTTTCCTCATGTCATTTTCACAATTAGTGAAATTTTTTTACTTCTGTATTCTGAATAGTTGTTTTACAACTAGAGCCCAGTATCTTAGAGCAGGGCTTCTTAAACTATGGGTCGCCATTTGGGGTCGCGAAACTGAATTTTGCTGTAGCTAAACATAGGGAAATTTGTCAGTCTAAATGGGGTCGCCAATTAAAAAAGTTTAAGAACCGCTGACTTAGAGCAGGGGTATCCAACCTGTTGGCTTACACGGGCCGCATTTGGAGTAAAAACAAATGCCTCGGGCAGCAGATAAAATGTCCTAATTCTGATGAAGAGGGCAAAGCTCTCGAAACTATAGTCTATTTATAAATAATTAAAAATTTATAATTCCAGCAGAAGACATTCAATTTTCATTCAATATCCTAATTCTATTGATATTTTTTAATAAAAAAAGAAAAAAGAGTTAATAATATAGAATAATGATATCCACCATGACAAAGAGAAAAATATATAACATAAATAGTATGGAATTGGATAAGATTAAAAACATTTTTTTTTAAGGGCCACTCTTTTCCTCAATTTATTTTGACTTCCTCAGTGGCTAAAAAATTGACTAAACGACTGGCCCATTTAAAAAAAATATGTTTTTAATTTTATCCAATTCCCTATTATATCTGTTATAAATTTACTGGGGATAAGAATGATGTAACATTGTCTTAAAAATATTTATATCTAATAAAAAAATGGAGTCAAACAAAATATCACAAAATTATGATTATTTTTTTGGAAATCTTGATCTAAAGTGCCTTTTTATTTTTCGAAGATTTTGGGGGAGATTGTCCAATTTTTTCCTGTTTTAAAAACAAAAAAAAATAGGTTTTTTAAATGTAAACCTATGTTTCTGTACATATTCTGAATCTACAAAAAAAACTAAACAACTTTTATTAGAACTATTTTTTTATACATCAAATAATAAAATAATTAAAAAAAATATTAAATCAATTACATCTCAAAAAAATTCTAATAATCATATTCAACTTAATTATCAAATAAAAATGATAAAATATTTAATTATTAAGTAAATAATCTAATAATTTTACCACACTGTTCTGAGACATTCCAGAGTGTATCTATCGCAAGTCTTCTGGATGAATTCCAGTTCCAATTTCGTTATTTTTGCCTGTTTCAGTTTCTTCATATTCTTTATATTACTTGTTTTTTTTTTAAAGATTTACAACACGATGAAATGAAGCTTAGGAGGGTGTATTCCTATCAGGAAAACGCTCGGCATTTATTTCAATGACAACCCCATAACAATTGTTCCACATTCGCCATAAATTAAAACCATTTCAATTCTGTCTTCAACAAAAAAAATGTTTCATTTTTATTATGGTAATACAATATAATTATCTACTGGATTGACACGAGAAATAAACTTTTTTAAACTCAAGAATTTTAAATAGTTCTATTAAGTAGAAAATAATCTCTTAAATCTTAGTATAACGAAGTTTTTTTTTTTTTTTTTTTGCTTTTCGGCCTTTCTAGCCATAAGCTCATTTACGATACTAATTATATTTTTTCTAAATTTGTCTCTACCCCCGGGGTCAGATTTTAGCTGGATGCCTCGAGTCGGATTGGAACCCGGGTATAATGAAGTTTTAATATCATTATAAAAACTTATTTTCATTGTTCTGACTTTTCGATTTAATAAATATTTTGCAATGGGGTTAGGGAGGGTAGGTGGTTGGAGGGGTCTGGAAATTAGTTTGGTAAGGGGACGTTTAAGGGGAATATTGCTGAGTGTGAGAATACTAACCTTTATAGACGTGGAGGTGGTGGTGTAACTCAGTGTATCTCGTTGTACTAGTTTGATAAACTACTGAATTTACTCTTATGTTCAAATTTTACGTTACTGAAGTTAATCTGATACAATGAATTAAAAAAAATATAAAAAAATAATTTTTAAATAGGCAAAAATAAAATAACAATACTTAAATGAATTCTAGCTGCAAAGGAGAATGGGGAAATTTTCTTAACAGTGAAAGATAATCAAGAATTCAATTTATAGTATATAATTTATTGAGGTCCTTGGTGAATTTAACAGTCAGAAAGAATTAAATGATTGGATGGCTTTAAAGGGTGAACGGAGATCGTTCAAAGAAATTATGATTGATTACGTTTGCTCTTGAAGTGTGCCGACTGGTTCAAATACTTCAACAGCGCTAGCTGTGCCGCACTCCCTCTCGCTCAGGTTCCGTAGACTGCCACGTCGAAGAGTGTGTAACGGGCCCGGAGTCTCGCCTTTTTGATCAGCTTCCGTGGTGTCTTCACGAGAGCCGGACAGGTATTCTTGTCCGTGCTATCCAATTAGCTATCGTGCTTCAATGATAGAAGTGCCAATGGAGGGGCTCTAGCAAGTGGATGAACTGAGAATGCCCGTAAAAAACGACTCCAGGAAGAAGAAATATACTCGTGAGATCGAGTAATAGAGAGTGGAGAATATAATGTAAAGAAGATAGAGTAATAGCGCTGGATAATGTAATAGAATAATATAGGTAGAGGTATAATATATAGAGATGTAAGGTAAGAGCTGGATAAAATAATAGAGTATAATGTAGAGAGAGTAAAAGAAGAAGTCGTCCTCTATTTCTCCGTGTTGGTCACTTTTATGCATTTCATACTATTCTCCGTTTTCTATCCCTTCTACGGTACATCGCCAATCATAATGTTCTATTTTGTTAAATGAGGGTGTTTGGACCCTGGCTAATCTCACTCCCCTGACTATATTCAGAACTGGGCCTTAAAGCTCATATACCACGAATGACTTTAGATAATCCCAGCTTAAGCCAGCTTCTCTTTAAATATGAAAAATAAACTAATTTTTACGAAATCTATTCTATATTTGACTTGACTGGTTAATCTCTTTCCTATTTTTAAGTTATTTAATTAATAAATTTTGAAAAAGTTCAGATTTAAGATTTTTTAACTCTACTATGCATAAAAAAAACATACCTCTAAACTTGATTCTTTGTTCAACAATGTGCGAAAATGGGTTGTTACCATTTTATGACACCGCTTCCTTTAAAAAAAAATTTTTAAACTAAAAAAAATTTTTTTTTAAATTATTAATAAACTGAAAAAATTTCTTTTCAAATTATTAGCCCAGGCTATTTACCCCGTGAGACCACAACTAATCCATCGAAACGCAGGAGTCACAAGCAATTTGTTATTATATCTCGCTTTTAAGTTCAATTATCAACACTGATACATCGATTCCTGATTTCACATTTCCTTTTTCATGTCTATCCGCATATTGGGATCGTGTTCATCTCTTCTATATGGATGCACGAGTTCATCTCTATGACGGACCATTCGACATACTATAAAAAATTTATTTTTCAAGAATTTATGTTAATCGTAACAATAATTAATTCGCTCATTGAGATACTGTTTGCAAATACAGCTTGTTGGTTACCGACTTTTAAATGTTTTAATTTTTAATTGCAAAGGGGCTTATTCAGGGGCTAAAGGGAGAAAATTATATTTTTAGTTTTGCATGTTCCAACATTGATATAATATTGAGAAGGAAAGCTGAATCAATAGAATGTTTATTGTAAAATTAATAAGTGAAGCAATTGAAAAATTTACATTAATGCTAGAAAATTTTATTAAATGAACGAAACATAGTGAGAGTGGAAAGAAATTAATATTGACTGATTCTATTGATGCAAACACAGGTTAGAATTTAATTTGAATTTGAATTTTAAAATTACTAAGAAAGTTGACTAGAAGGTTGAATCGGGTTTATCTAGAGATGAAAAATTATTTAAAAATAATTTTTGTCTATTATGACAAATGAGGATAGAATTACTATATAAGTCTCATCGTGATAAATGAGTTGTGTTGACGCCAAATGATAAAATTATAAAAAATAAAAAATGAATACTATTTCAAAAATTATTGAATTATTAAATCTACTGAATTTACTAGAAGTTAAATTACAAACAGACGTATGGATTTATATAAAAGTAGAATACAAAATTATGATGAGAATGTGGATTAAAAATTTTAAATGGGGACCTATATAAATTGTTCTGCTAATATAAATAGTTATATTAGAATATTTATATTAAATTAGACGAAAGAAATAATAGTGTGGTGATTCATGCTTACTAGAATTGAATTAAATAATTATCAAAATTATTTAAATATTGATTTTAAAAGATAATAAGTGACTATTTTTGACAAATTATTTCTTGAATTTTTGCAACAACAAACGACGAATGAAAAATATTAAGGGACCGGGTTATATAGGAATTTAGCTAAATAAAAATAATGGTTTGCATCAAGCATTTTCGTTTTTCGAAGAGTTTCAATGTAAAAGCAATTTTCGAAGGTTTCTTATAGGTCGATGAAAAATGGTTTTCTTATCATTTTTATCCGGTTGATCCCCGCGAGGCGTATAAAGTTCTTTCTAGTGCTCGCTGGCAATGATGCAATTCATTCTGAATCACGTCAAGGACAATGAAATTTATTGCTGATAATATGAAAATCGAAAATGTAAAATAATTTTTATACTTTATATGCAGACCAATTAAAATTTTTACTAGTGGAATGAATTTGTTTGGGGGACTTATATCAATTTTTATTAAAGGTGGTGAGGGCGGAATTTCAATTATTTGTTCGCAAATTATGGGTGTGTGAATTTGTATGGCGGGTACGCAAGTTATTGTTTCTAATTCTATGGAGGGTTCTATAATGGGGACTATATTAATTTTATCACAGGGGACTAAAGAGAATTCTAGGGCGGTTTCTGAAAGAGGGGGCTCAAAGATGGTTTCAATTGTTGCTAACTTGATTTCTAAGGGTGGCGATTGTTGTGTTGTTGCATCATGTGACTCTATTTTATTATCTATTTTATCAAAATTGGCCTCTGATTTATTTTGTTGTTCATCCATTTTTCCATCCCTTGACTCTATTCTATTAAAAAGGGATGCAAATTTTTCATTGACTTTGGCTATGGAATTATTGATATTACTATTAAATTCATCCCTCAGGGTCTCTATTTTATTATCTATGCCCTTTATTGATTCTATTAGATTAGCCTCTGATTTCTTAGCTCTAGCCTCTGATTCATTTTTTTGTTCATCTATTTTGTTAAAATGAGCCTCTGTTTTATTTTGATTTTCATTCATTGACTCTATCATATTAGCCTGTGACTCACTTGTCATTTCTCTCATTTGCAACATTATTTGTTGGAACATGCTATTAATATCAACGGGTGGGGGTGGAGGGGGGTGTGCGTACTTACGATTTGATGTTCACCATCAAGCGCATTTGCAAATTCCCTTGTATCTCGTAGCATGGCTGGAAGTGTCGATTCTTCCATTTCCGCCGGTGTAGGAGTGGACATACAGGTCCCTGAGTCTAATGCTATATCATCAGGATCGATCGGCGTGTTGGATAATTCAACTGTTGTTTGTTGGCTGCCTGCATAAATCGCCCTGCGTTCGTCCAGACTCTGTTGTGTGCCATCCATTCTCGGTGTTTATTTGTAAAAGAAAGAATCAAATATTAGAAGTTGCTATTGTTTATTTATAAAATGTATTAATTTTATAGAAAAGAAAGTAAACAGTTCGCCAAATAAATTCTCAGAAAATTTCAAAAATAGAAGTGTTGAAGCCGGGATTATTCAATTAACCTTTGATATCCCACTGTTAAGAGAATTTAAATAAATAAAAAATATAAAAAAAAATAAATTAACGGTACGGGGCAATATACTATATTTTTTTGTTCAATTTTAGTACAACGAGACAGGTATCGCGTTCGGTTGCAGCCTTACTAAGCCTGGTATTCTCACTTCTCAGAATATTTTTAATATGGGATTTTGAATTTAGGGATATCTGTGGGATAGGATGGCTTAGATTTTCAAATCCCAGCAGCACCTTCACCATGCTATGGGGTTAGGGAGGGTATGTGGTTGGAGGGGTAGGGAAATTGGAGGGCGGGTTGTTCAGGTGACGATCCAGAGTCACGGGTGGGGGTGCGGGGGTAAGCACGGGGTGGTATGGTAGTGTGGGGCGGGGTGTAGGACACGGGGTGAGGTCCAAGGGGTATTGGTGTAGGGTCGGGGTTGGGGTTGAGGGTGTGGTTCGTGGGGTGGGGTTCCAGGGGTTCAATTGGGTCAAGGAGGGTTGGTGGTTGGAGGGATATGTAATCCCAGCGAAACCTCCACCATGCAATGGGGTTAGGGAGGGTAGGTGGTTGGAGGGGTCTGGAAATTAGTTTGGTAAGGGGACGTTTAAGGGGAATATTGCTGAGTGTGAGAATACTAACCTTTATAGACGTGGAGGTGGTGGTGTAACTCAGTGTATCTCGTTGTACTAGTTTGATAAACTACTGAATTTACTCTTATGTTCAAATTTTACGTTACTGAAGTTAATCTGATACAATGAATTAAAAAAAATATAAAAAAAAATAATTTTTAAATAGGCAAAAATAAAATAACAATACTTAAATGAATTCTAGCTGCAAAGGAGAATGGGGAAATTTTCTTAACAGTGAAAGATAATCAAGAATTCAATTTATAGTATATAATTTATTGAGGTCCTTGGTGAATTTAACAGTCAGAAAGAATTAAATGATTGGATGGCTTTAAAGGGTGAACGGAGATCGTTCAAAGAAATTATGATTGATTACGTTTGCTCTTGAAGTGTGCCGACTGGTTCAAATACTTCAACAGCGCTAGCTGTGCCGCACTCCCTCTCGCTCAGGTTCCGTAGACTGCCACGTCGAAGAGTGTGTAACGGGCCTGGAGTCTCGCCTTTTTGATCAGCTTCCGTGGTGTCTTCACGAGAGCCGGACAGGTATTCTTGTCCGTGCTATCCAATTAGCTATCGTGCTAATGATAGAAGTGCCAATGGAGGGGCTCGCAAGTGGATGAATGAGAATGCCCGTAAAAACGACTCCAGGAAGAAGAAATATACTCGTGAGATCGAGTAATAGAGAGTGGAGAATATAATGTAAAGAAGATAGAGTAATAGCGCTGGATAATGTAATAGAATAATATAGGTAGAGGTATAATATATAGAGATGTAAGGTAAGAGCTGGATAAAATAATAGAGGTATAATGTAGAGAGAGTAAAAGAAGAAGTCGTCCCTCTATTTCTCCGTGTTGGTCCTTTTATGCATTTCATACTATTCTCCGTTTTCTATCCCTTCTACGGTACATCGCCAATCATAATGTTCTATTTTGTTAAATGAGGGTGTTTGGACCCTGGCTAATCTCATTCCCCTGACTATATTCAGAACTGGGCCTTAAAGCTCATATACCACGAATGACTTTAGATAATCCCGGCTTAAGCCAGCTTCTCTTTAAATATGAAAAATAAACTAATTTTTACGAAATCTATTCTATATTTGACTTGACTGGTTAATCTCTTTCCTATTTTTAAGTTATTTAATTAATAAATTTTGAAAAAGTTCAGATTTAAGATTTTTTAACTCTACTATGCATAAAAAAAACATACCTCTAAACTTGATTCTTTGTTCAACAATGTGCGAAAATGGGTTGTTACCATTTTAATTTATTTAATAATTAATTATTTAATCATTATTATTTGATAATTAACTTGAATAATTGTTAAAATTAATTATTAAGATATTTTTGAGATCTAATTGATTTAATTTTTTTATCTTTGTATATTTAGTAATGATATAATCGTTTGGGAGGTTATGGTCTAGTTCACCTTCGGAGACCACCCAAATACTAGGTGACGATTAGAATTTGTTGGTTTTAAAATGTTCGAATCCCTCGAAACTATATCTCTTTATAAATGAATTTTAAAAATTTATTTTTCCAGCAGAAGACACACTCTTTTATTTTCTCATTTAATTTATAAAAATTCTGCTACTTTCGGCAAAAAGAAAATTTAAATTAAATTTTTGCCAGATGATTTTTCTGATCCCCATTGTTCTTCTATATACTCTAGTAGTGTTGCGACAATGGCTGAAGCGAAAAAACGTAAAAAAAAGTACTAAAGTTAATACACTTTTTAGGTTAAATACATGCGTTGTTGCCAGCTTGTTTTTAGTGTAAATTTTTCATTATTTATTCATTATTATCTCAGAAACTGTTTTGTAACTACGAATTAAAATTTTCTTAAAAAATGTATTAGTTATTATTTAATGTTGGTTTTGTTTTTTATAACCTTGGTAAGAAGAGTTTCTTAATTATAATTAAATATGTATGTAAACTTTCCGGTATCCCGTATAGTGCAATGTAATGGGTGTTTTTTTTAGAGGTATAGAACTTCGAATTGAAATAAAACACAGGAAAATCGTTTTAATGTCCATCAATTTGGCTTTATTGGAAGGATAATTTTATGCCATTAATGTTTAAATATGATTTCGGGCATGTGGCCGCCGCGGCTGGCTCGAATAAATCCAATTCTACAGGTCCAATTTTCAACCACTTTTTCGAGCATATGGGGCCGTATGTTGGCAATAACGCCACGAATGTTGGCTTCAAGTCCCCTAACGTTTCTGGTTTGTTGGCGTAGACGAGCGACTTCACATATCCCCAAAGAAAATAATCCAATGGTGTCAAATCACACGATCTTGGTGGCCAATTGACAGGTCCATTCCGCGAAATTATGCGCTCATCGAATGTTTCCTTCAATAAATCGATTGTGACGTGCGCTGTGTGGCATGTAGCGCCGTCTTGTTGGAACCACAACTCATCCACATTCATGCCATCCAATTCGGGAACAAAATAGTCGGTTATCATGGCTCTATACCGGTCTCCATTAACGGTAACTGACTCTCCAGCATTATTTCGGAAGAAGTATGGCCCAATGACTCCACCAGCCCATAGAGCACACCAAACAGTCCAGTTTTTGTGGATGTAATGGCGTCTCAAGGGTCTCATGTGGATTCTCTTCACTCCAAATGCGGCAATTTTGCTTGTTGACGTTGCAACATTCGTGGCGTAGCACATACGGCCCCATATGCTCGAAAAAGTGGTTGAAAATTGGACCCGTAGAATTGGATTTATTCGAGCTCAGCCGCGGCGGCCACATGCCCGAAATCATATTTAAACATTAATGGCATAAAATTATCCTTCCAATAAAGCCAAATTGATGGACATTAAAACGATTTTCTTGTGTTTTATTTCAATTCGAGGTTCTATACTCTAAAAAAAACACCCGTTATAAGAGTCTGAAAAACTATCTTTGGAATTTAATATCTCCTGAACTATATTGTTCATTAATTTCGTTTTGTCACCAATCGATGGAGAAGTAATTAAATAATAATCTCTCTAAATTTCAAAAAAATCCTAAGAAAACTCATATGATGAAATAAATACCTTAAAGACAACCAACGTTCAAATTTTGGTTGGCGACTCATAAGTTAAGAACAGCTGCTCTATAAAACCGACTCTCATGAAACCAGGATTTAATTTTGATACTAATTTTTATTTTTTATTTTGATAATAATTTTTATTTTTATTTAAGTGATAATTTTAATTTTTTCTCTTTCTTTTAGCAGCCCCCTCCGTCTCGTCATCCGAGTGCCCATCATCCGCCACCTTCGATGCATGCGCCTCAATCAACCAACCGATCTGGAGCTGGAACTGGAGCAGCGTCCCTTAATGTGGCCATTCCTGTACCACTTTCTGCCCATAGACGTAAGTTGAAATTTTTAAAAAGAAAGGTGAAAATAAAAATAAAACTAATTATTTTTCGATTTCTCCTATATGTACTAATTAGAAATTCTAAATTTACCGACTTTTCGATTTACCGGTAATTCGGTAAATGAAAAATAAAATATCGATTTACCCGTAAAAAAATTTTCCTGAAAATAAAATTAAGGGATAAAAAATATAAATTATTTTACAGTGAAAACAAAGATTTAAGTATCTTTTTGGGTGTCTTTTTTTTGAAAAAAGATGGAAATTATTTCAAAAATCAACCCAGTATATAATATTATTAAATGAATTTAACTTTAAAGGACATCATAGATATTAGAGAAATATTTTTACATTGCATATCAGAGAGGTTCGTCCCCTTAGGAATCGAACCCAAGCGCTAACTAAGCTTGCCGGGCCAGTAGCCAAACCCTTAAGACAAATCTTCTCTAATATCTATGATGTCCTTTAAAGTTAAATTCATTTAATAATATTATATACTGGGTTGATTTTTGAAATAATTTCCATCTTTTTTCAAAAAAAAGACACCCAAAAAGATACTTAAATCTTTGTTTTCACTTTAAAATCCATGGGTCCGTCACTGAAAACTTTTTTCAGTTTAGCAGGAATTTTCACTATTCCCTTTGAGTTGAAGGGAGTGAAAAATCTAGCTATAATACTTATATATGTTGCATGTCAGAGAGAGATTTGTCTTAAGGGTTTGGCTACTGGCCCGGCAAGCTTAGTTAGCGCTTGGGTTCGATTCCTAAGGGGACGAACCTCTCTGATATGCAATGTAAAAATATTTCTCTAATATCTATGATGTCCTTTAAAGTTAAATTCATTTAATAAATTATTTTGATTTCTATTTCATATTTTTTATTGCAAAGATATAAAATATAAAAATATAAAAATTAAAGTGTTATTCTGAAGCTAAACAAACTATAATAATAAATTTTTTTATAATTTTTCTAACTGATATGACAAAGAATAATTGACCTATCAATGAAAAGTGTTTTGACCTCGCTTTATTTGAAAAAGATATTGCGCTCTGTACTGGGAGATTGAATATATAACATCTGAGATCTCAAGTTCTACTTGGTGATCCATCCGAATGTCTAGCGGGCTATACGCAAAATGACGTTGGATCACATCTTTTTCTCTCCTGGTCCAGATTTAAGACTCCACAGACTTTAATAGCATAATCCGCAATAGTCTCGTGATAAAATATCTTTTTCAAATAAAGCGCGGTCAAAACACTTCTCATTGATAGGTCAATTATTCTTTGTCATATCAGTTAAAAAAATTATAAAAAAATTTATTTAAGATCATTATTTCAAGTTAGAAATATATAAGTTCAAATATTATTTTCACTCAATATTTGACAAAAATTCCCTACAGTTGATTCGTGATTGAATCAAATGTAGAAAACATTCGGTTAAACTATAATAACTTTTAGAAACAGAAATAAAATAATACAGAAAAATAAAAATATAACAAAAATAATATATAGTAAAATTTATTTAAGGCTCAAATTTTAATATTATTTTACAATGATATTGCATCTCCTGTCACCTGTTACAAAATTGCTATTAATTTAAAAAATACGTGAACTATTTACATATTATTATTTTTAAATATTAAAAGAGGAGATATTTACTTTCTCTTTAAGAAAAAGGTTGATTATAATAATTTTAAACTTTTAAAAATCTCAAAAAACTGCAGAGCACAAATCACATACATATGGTAACTGGCTCTTTCTGTACTATTAAAAAAAATCTCTCAAAAAATTAATAATTAGGTATATTGTTACTTAAACTTACCTTTTTTTCTACCGGTAAATTATTGTAATTTACCGAACGTTTTTTAGTCAATTTACCCCTTAACCGGTATACAATCCCTATGTACTATATGTGTAAATACTTCAACATTTATAAATGAATTTGTTTGTGTTTTTTTTATTAGAAATAATAATAATAATAATATATTTATTTGTTTTACTTTGATTGACTAGCAGCAAATCTAGGCCGGCCACCTGTGAACGCGACAACTTTGCCAGGACTTTATCCAACCAGTAAAGAGAACTCACTTCATAATACGTCTATTACGATCTCCACCCCGCCGGTACCCGCGGTTCATTCCACTCCCACACAGGTACGATTGCTTCTTTTAAAATTTTTTTCAAAATCTAATTTCTTATGCGAGTTTGGGAGGCCAATTGTTGAATATTTAACGCAGGATAGTGGGGGTAGCCTACCGTAATATGAGCCGTTCACTGCTCATATCGACTAACTCCACTTTTTGAAATATCTTAAATTTAAGTGTCAAAATATTTGGTAGGTTTCATCAAGATATAAAAATAAAACGAATTTATTTTTATATCTTAATGTGAAACCTACCAAGTATTTTTTATCCAATAATTTTAAAAAATGTTTCACCAAGTACCAACACCAAATTCCTTAAAAACTATTCAATACACTTGGTTCAATAATAGCTTTTTATAGTGAAAACAAAGATTTAAGTATCTTTTTGGGTGTCTTTTTTTGAAAAAAGATGGAAATTATTTCAAAAATCAACCCAGTATATAATATTATTAAATGAATTTAACTTTAAAGGACTTCATAGATATTAGAGAAATATTTTTACATTGCATATCAGAGAGGTTAGCTTAGTTAGCGCTTGGGTTCGATTCCTAAGGGACGAACCTCTCTGATATGCAATGTAAAAATATTTCTCTAATATCTATGATGTCCTTTTAAAGTTAAATTCATTTAATAGCTTTTTATATTTATAATAGATTTCTCAAATAATTAAGATTAACACCATTAAACGACAAAATTTATTTCACTATTGAATAATAAATAATGTAATAGGTAATGTACATTATTCCATCGCATTTCTCCACTTTTTGTTTTATGGAGTTGATCGATTTGTGTAGTGATATATATTTACATTGCATATTATTAATTAGCAAAAAGTAAAAATGCCTGACAATTGGGCCTTGGAAAAAGAATTGTCTAATTTCAATTTAAACAAAGGTATGTCTCATTTCATCGTTTTTAATGAATCAAAAAATTTAGATATATATTTTAAAGCCAAATAGCTATTAGCATAAGAAGTTACATTTTCATTGAGGCCTACGACACTCACGATTTTTTTTTTTTTAATAAAATTACACTGCATTTCAGGCTTCAAATAGTCAGTCGTTCTATAAATTTTGGACCATTAGTCAGAAATATATTTTGAAGGAGACAATAAAAGAGTGTGTCTTCTGCTGGAATTATAAAATATATTGAATTTGAAGAAACTTAAAAAATCTAAACTCAACTACTATCGCAGCAATTTAAACTTTTATCTTTACAGAATATTTCGGTAGTAAAATTTGGACTCTTTGGAAAACTATTTTATGGTTCCTCTGTTTCTTCTTCATCTTCTCTACAGGCTTTCGCCTGTTGTTCCAATAAGAAAAAAGAATAAAGACGTTAGTTTCTTGCTGCGACATCTTTTTTTCGGCCGCCCTCTGCTCCATGTGCCACGTGGGCGATCATCCGTCATTCGTTCCACATGTTCCCCCATCGTCTCTTTCTCACATCGATCCATTCCACTTAGACCCTGGATTCCGCTTAGTTCTCTTAGATCTTTTCTCCGGATTCTATCTGTTTTCCCGTGTATAGCCCTTATTATTCTCATCTCTGTTGTTGGGTGATAATTGTTGATGCTCTGGTTTCTGCTGCATATGTTAACACGGGACGTACGCAGGTCTTATAAATTCGTAGTTTGCTTTTTGCTGACATATATTTGTTTTTCCAGACCAAACCATATAGACATCCAGCTATCCTAGCTCCTTTTGTTACTTGGGTTTTAACCTCTTGGCTGAGATCTCTGTGCGCCGAAATCTCGGCTCCTAAATAGTTAAATTTTTCAACTTGATCTAATGTTGTATTTTGAAGTTTGATTTCACACTTAAGCTGTTCTTTCTCTATCACAATTCATTTTGTTTTTTCAATGGGTATTTCCATATTTAATCTTTCTGCAATTTCATCGAATTGAGATAAGAGGGTTTGCAGATTTTGCTCGCTGTCCGACACCAAAACCACGTCATCAGCATAGCACATAGACTGTATGGAGTTTTCTCCCATTTTGTATCCAAGATGGGTCGTCAAATATGCTAAAATTTTATCCATAATGAGATTGAAGAGCAAAGGACTTAACGAATCGCCCTGCCTCACTCCACTTGTCATTGAAATAGATCCCGATATCTGGTTATTCGATTTTATTTTTGCTCTTGTATTTGTGTTTAGATCTTTTATTATCCTAATTAATCTTAATAGTGAATACAATTTTTTTATATTTTATAAATATTTCCATCTCTATCTTTAAAAACATTGCACCCTACCTCAACCTTATTTGAAATTATCAAAACCTTTTTTTTTTTATTTAAAAAAAAACTGAAGATAGCCTAAATTGAGCTTGAAATTAAATTTTTTTTAATAAGTAAGAAAACTTTTTTTTTTAATTATGTAAATGGGATAAAAGAATAAAAAATTATACATAAGTATATTTATATTTTATTTATTATCATGCCATATTCTTAAAATATAAGTAGATTTATTTATTTATTTATTTTCTTATAATGATTTCTGCCTTTCCCTACTCTTGAGGCTTACATGTACATACAAAATTCTTTTTTTCTTTTCCTTTTTTAATATCTTTAGATTTAAATCCTTTTTAATATATTTCAAATTATTAGCGTTTTTCTTCCTTCCCTCTTCATTTCTTCTTTAGTGACTCTCTCAACCAGATTTCACATTCTTCCTCATATTCTGACTTGGGTTCTATGTCCTGGTCCACCCTATTCTCACATGCTCCAAATTTCTCCAGATTTTGCACCAGGTCTTGTCCGGCTTCCCTCTCAACCACCCTCCCTCCATCAACCTCTCCACAATTCATTATATGTGCCATTGTCTCCCATGCCCCCCCGCAAAATCTACCCATTATTCGTTTACCCCATAATTCTCCGACGTCATTCCCACACCTAAGTCTTGCACATGTTCTTCTATCCTGTTCCTTTGACAAATATTCTTCTGTCCCCAGATCTTCTTTTATTAGTTGATAATACTCACAGTAGGTCGCTCTGTCTATCCTCGCCCATGTTTCCTGTATCCCCCTCCCATGTTATCCTCAAAATGTCTATCATCGGTCCCCATAGGTCGTTAATTGTTTTTGTCGATATTTCTGTTAGTAGTTGCAGTCTTCCTCCTTCTAATCCAATCTTTCTCATGTCCTCGGTCCATCTTGTTGATTGTCCGTTGCCGTGACCTCTCAGGATTTCCCTGAGGCATATTTTCAGCCACCTTTCTTCTTCCATTAATGAAACCCGCACGATGAAATTTAATTTCCTCCTACATATCTCACTTATCTAGCTCCAGCTCCATTTGTTGAGTTCCATCTTCCAGAGGTATGCCGGCTTGTTCCTGTTTACTCCCAGGATCCACTTCATGAATTTGTTAAGCACCACTTCTATCCCCGTCTTAAAATATATTTTAAATAATTAATTTCATTATCTAATTGAAAAGTTTTTTTTTTGCCGAGAGTAGCAGAGTTGTTGATTCACAAAGAGAAACAAAGAGGTTAGTCCTCTGCTTGATGCAAATAAACATACACACATTTATATCGAGATGATATATCTGTATATATATATTATTTATTTGTTTGAGACTATAGTTTCGAAGACATTCGATTCATCATCAGTCTTTTAATTATAAATGTTGATTTTCATGGAGTCAATATCGTATGGATATTGAAAATTTGATGTTCCTTCACTGGTATCAGTTTAGAATACCAATCAATCAATATCCATACGATATTGACTCCATGAAAAAACAACATTTATAATTAAAAAAGACTGATGATGAAGACCAAGTCTTCGAAACTATAGTCTCAAACTAAATAAATAATATATATATACAGATGTATCATCTCGATATATATGTGTGTATGTTTATTTGCATCAAGCAGAGGACAACCTCTTTGTTCCTCTTTGTGAATTTCATTATCAATTTAAAAATCTTATTAATGCTCGACTGAGGTGTTGCCCACCGAAACAAAATAGAAAAATATAGGGGCTTGATGCAAGCAGAGGACAACCTCTTTGTTTCTCTTTGTGAATCAACAACTCTGCTACTCTCGGCAAAACAAAAACTTTTCAATTTGTGATATTCTCAATCCGCTTTGTTCCAACAGACAACAAAAACAATGCATATCATGACTACTATGTATCCTAGTGTCCATCTCCCCTCTAGCTTTAATCTTGCCACCAGCATTGTGCTCTAAGTTTCAAGGAATTGTTAATAAAAAGAATATATTTAATAGATTTTACACAAATAATAATAATACTTTAATCCAGAATTGCTCAAAATCTAGAAAATGTCCCTTGGCTTGAAATCCATTTTCTAATTCTCTGAATTGAAATTCTTTTTAGGAGTCACGATCATCTCGTGGGGATGATTCGCCCTCGCAACGACAAGCTGCCGCCAAACTGGCTCTCAGGAAACAACTTGAAAAAACACTCCTTCAGGTAATTTCATAAATAAATAAATAAATAAATCTTTATTCCTCGACCTGCTTAGAGGCACAAGTCCCCGGTGGCTAGGTCCTCCAAACATCAATACAATCTAGCTGCAATACATTAACAAACATCAATACAAATTAATTACAACAATTTAACAAATAATAAACAAGTAAAAAAAAAGAAAGAAAAAAATAGAAATGTATGCTCATTAACAAATAATATGACCATAGATTTCCATCAAAAGACAAAAAGTAATTTAAAAATTCCGCTCAAAACCCGATACCAGGAGCAAACGACGCATTAGCCATCCCAGCATTTGCCATAAGTTGTTAAGGAAACCTGCTCTAAACCTTATCAAGGATGGTATGACTTCTCTCTACCTCAATTAATCTCTGCTTCTGAGAACTAAATAAAATTTTGTACAATTCTAGGACTTTAGGACTTGACAAAATTTATAATTGATTTAATCATAAGATACAGAGGACTATAATCCCAACTAGTAATAAATAGACACACTTCCACAAAAGAATGCCAGATCCTACAAATGAATGCAAATCTACATATTAATATTTGAATTAACTAACTTGTAGGAACCAGAATGTATTTAAATTAATACCATTATTCCCTATATCATTAAAATCTATATAACCATCTAAATCATCCTCATAAGAAAAATACCACCCACTGAGTTTCAACACATATACTTTACTCCCAACCCTGGATTGACTCATCCCTTTTAACCATATTATCTAAAAAAAAGAAAAAATATTTTAAAAATAAACAAAATATTTACCTTAGTAACGCAGAGATTTCCTTATTCCAACCTAATTTCAAAACCAACCCTTGCTTTTCCTATCTCTAAATGGAAACAAGAGTTAACAAACCCCTTCCCCAAAAGAGACATAAAAGAACTAATAAAAACCTACCAAAAGCTTCAAATTCGCAAGACAGCTTTTTGTTTACCCACTAGACTTATTATTTATTACTTTATATCTTTATATTTATAATTGTATATTAATCAAAGTTATTTAAATTATTTAGTTAAAGTTATTTAAGGACTGTTTTTCTAATATTTATCAAAAACTTTTGAGAAAAATAATTTTACATAATTATTCATATTTTTTATTTGTATTTAAGGTAATTTCATCACCAAGACAATCTCTATCATTATCCGAATTCAAAATATTTATTTATTTAGTGTTGCTTTTATATTTCATTAGTTAAGATAGTTGTTTCGCGACAATACTAGCAAAAAGTTAATGAAAGAGTATATAGAACAGACAATAAGGATTCATAATTCATAAGGCCAAAACTTTTTGCTGTTTATGTACCGATTCTAGCTAATCCCGTGCTCGTTTGACAAATCTGGCACCATTGTAAGAGATTGAATATTTTTATATTGAAATTACAGATAAAATACATTTTAATATGATTTATCTATAAAAATCGTTTTGTTATTTTTTAACAAATGTAATCAACACCTACGTTAACACCTTATGAAAATTAGAATTTTGAAAAATCTACTGCATGCGCGCTTTATACATCTTTAGCTGGTTCAATAAATGCGCTGTTGCCAAATTGTTTTTAGTGTAAATTTTTTTATACATTTTTCATTATTTATTCATTATTATCTCAGAAACTGTGTTGTAACTATGAATCAAAATTGTCTTAAAATATATATTGGTTATTGTTTAATGTTGGTTTAGTTTTTTATAAAAATGGTAAGAAAGGTTTCTTAATTATAATTAAATATGTATGTAAATTTTCCGATATCCCGTATAGTGCAATAAGAATCTGAAAAACTCTATTTTTGAAATTTAATATCTCCGAACTATATTGTTCATAAATTTCGTTTTGCCACCAATCGATGCAGAAGTATTTAAATAATAAATCTGTATAAATTTCAAAAAATCCTAAGAAAACCCATTTGGCGGAACAACTAACTTAAAGCAACTTATTTTTTCTTTAATCTCTTTTTTCAATTCATGAATTAAAATTTCATTGGTAAAGGTAGATATATAAAGATATCAATGAGGTTGTCTTCTGCATGATGCACATAAATATAAACAATATCATCATCATCATTGAGTATACAGTCCTAAGACTGGTTTGATGCAACAATCCGTCTCCACTCGACTCTGTCCTCCGCCAGCTGTTTGACCTCTCTAAATGTCTGGCATCCCATATCCCCAATTATTTGGTTGAAATATTCCTAATCTGGGTCTTCCCTTCCCCTTTTCTTACCCACCTCCCTCCAAGATATCCCTAAGCAGTCCCCCATGTCTCAGTGTGTGCCCCATCATCTGACCTCTTCTCTTCTTCAGACTCTTCCACAAGGTTCTTCTTTCTCCGAATTCTTCCAAGAACTTCTTCATTTGTAATTTTATCCATCCATTTGATATTCATCATTCTTCTCTAGCACCACATTTCGAAAGCTTCCAATCTCTTTCTCTCCGCTTTTCCAATTGTCCAGGTTTCACACCAGGTTTCATACCCGTACAATAATATACATATATTATATAGTTATGTTACGGTAAAAGTGCATAGTGGGATGATCTGAACATTGACCGGGAAATGTATAAATTTTCTTACAACTGAGGCAAAAGTAGATCATAAATAATTTGTGTGTATTTTACATAGATAGCCATATTCGTTAAGTCCTAAAAAATACCTCTGCGAAATCCGGCACAGATTGGAAAATGACTAGAATTTTAAAAGCAGATGTTTTATGTAAATAAGACAACACATGAAAATTTATTAATGCTTCTCGTGACATTTGATGAAATGTGTCCTGAATTTTAGAGTGGATTCAATCAACCCCACTCGTCGCCTCATAAACAATATTTCGTGAAACCCACCTAGTAGTCGAATTTACAGAATGCGGTGTTTGGTTTATAGTGAAACATTATTAAAATTATATTAGGCTGGAGTTGGTGGTGTTTCACAAGGAAAAAAATAAAAATACAAAGAATTTTTTTACTCTATATATTTCGAGCTCTTAACCCATCGTCAGGAGTCATTTGACTGAAGATAAAGTGATGACAGATTTTATTTAACATGATGAAAAATTGTTTATTTTTGGCAATGTGTTAGTCTCGGCCTGAATGAATTATCAGAGAATAGACTGGTTTCAAAGTGGAAAACCCCTCCTCGAAAAAGGTGGGGTTATAACGGGGCTAGGGTGAATGTTGAAAGGATAGTTATACTCAGAAGAGGCAATTTTATAAAGGTTAGTTTCAATGGTTGACCGTAAAAGGACCAACGAGGGGTGAACCGCGATTGGGATGAGGTGTACACCGTCTTTGGAATTATTTGGAATTCATTAGATAATCTATTGTCTTCTACTTGGAAATGAAAAGTGGAAGTAGGTGTACAGATTTTAGGTCGCTGTTCACCTCTCGGGGATCAATAAACAATACAATGGGGTGTACAGGAGTTTGTAAAAATTTTTAAAATTCAAATTAAATGTCTTTGATTAATATATCAATTATAGGTGAAGTTTTGATATCTGTTTAGCTATATAAAATGTTCTGATTATGGTGTAAGGCTTTTTTTTTAATTTCTGCTGATTCTAACATATCAAATTTACGGCTTTTTAGAACCTACTACCTAGTAGTATAATTTTAATTTTATTTAATTTGTTTCACCTCGAACCAACTTTCATGTCTCCCCCCCCCCCCCCCCCCTCAAAAGAATTAATTTAATATGTATGAAATTTTTTTTAACTGTTCATAATGATATTATTTTCGAGATAATAAGTAAAAATATATTTTTCTAGGTGGGTTTCACAAATAAAACAAATATATGTTTTGAGTTTTTTATCTCGATATATATTTCGGGTTATGAGCCCATCATCAGGAGTTACAAAAGAAAACTAAATATAAAATTGGAAACAAATGTATAAGTGAAGTTCAATTGGGAGGAACGTACATGGTGGGGAAAGAATGCAGTATTGGTTATTGTATTAATAGACAAATGAACAAAGGAGTTTAACTAAGGTTAGTTAGTTTTCTTTTGTAACTCTGATGATGGGCTCATAACCCGAAATATATATCGAGATAAAAAAACTCAAAACATATATTGGTTTTATTTGTGAAACCCACCTAGAAAAATATATTTTTACTTATTATCTATTAAAATGTTTCACCTAGAACCGACACCAAATTCTTTAAAGATATTATTTTCATAAATATTCATGTATGTAGAAGTATGTGTGTGCTCTCGGGGGATATAATATAAAATATTGTATAGGGGCGTCTGATGTATTTGCGGCGGCCCTGTTTTGGACATCATATTATTGTTTTGAATTTTATTTATTTGTCCTATTACCTAAACATTGTCATACCATTGAATCAATTTTGGGATGGTAATATCTAATAATTTATGTGAATATTTTTTGTTCAAGATTCCGCCACCTAAACCACCGCCCCCCGAAATGCATTTCATTCCAAATCCCGGCAACATGGAATTCATTTATTTGCTTGGTCTCGAGCATGTTGTGGATTTCTTGACACGTGACCAAGAGTCGACAGTGGCGCCGGAGCCGTTCCATTGCTGGCAATGCCAAACGGATTTCACCCCGGTATGGAAATGGGAGCGAGCCAAGGCGAGACGCGAAGCAGCCACCGTCATCTGCGAGCGATGTGTTACCTCGAACGTTAAGAAGGCGCTTAAGGCTGAGCACACAAACCGGCTTAAGACCGCCTTCGTGAAGGCGCTGCAGCAAGAACAAGAGATCGAGCAGAGGCTGGCGTCGCAGTCGCAAGGGACCAGGACGCGATCGCCCCCGACGCCCACACCCAAGCCGTCCCCGCCACCTCCGCCCCCGCAGCCCCCGGTAATCGCTCAACCCCCGAAACCCTCGCCCAAACTGCCACCACCCCCGCCGGCAGCCTCCTCAACCCCCAAAGCAGCAGCAGCAGCAGCCGCCGCCGCCGCCGCCGCCGCCCAGCCCAAAATGTCTCAGCAACAGCAGCAGCAATTAATGCTCTTGCATCAACAAATCATGCGAGGGTTGTCCAACCCCCAACAAATGCAGCAAATGCAACAGGTGCTCTCGCCATTTTCCTCCATGCTCTACTCGTATCAGCTCGCGCTTGGCGGTGGATATAATATGAATAAATCGGCAATGGCCGAAATCCAACGCCAAGCTGCTGATATGCAGCGGCAGTATCTTCTGGATTTGATTCCGCCTCAGCAAGGGGCGGCGGCACCTGCGAGGGCGCATCAGTCGCAGCCCCATGCTGCGCATGCGCACTCCCATTCTCGGTCCCACTCGCAATCACAGTCGAGAAACCACTCTAGCCATGGAGGACATCAGCCCCACTCGTCCCACCCACACACGCACAATAATTGGGGCTCATGAGGCTCACCCCGCCCCGCCAACTCTCGCCCTTAGACAAAATCAAGATGTTTAAATTAATGGTAAAAAAATTTACGAACATGATTGATTTTTCTTGTTGAGGATTTCGAAGAGAGAGAGATCGACTATCTACCTATATTAGGGAAAGGAACTATAGGAATGAATTCCCAAGTCAGTTTCGTTTTAATTTGTGTTTCTTTTTAAACAAAAAAAAAATAAAAAAAAATCCCGCCACCCATGTATATATATATAAATTAAGATGAATAAATAACTTTTTATTTCTAGATAAGTATGTTTTGTTCATGATTTACTTGCAACTCACTTGGCTTTTTATTTTATACCTAAGTCTTTTAGAAACCGTAAAAAGGTGAAAATCCATCTGATATAAAGTGGGCCAAAAATTATACAGGGGAATTTACAACAAGTGTAAAAAACTTGGACAATTATTAGGGGATCAATTTAAACAAAAATTGTTATATGAACATGGGTTCTATTTCAAAATCTCTTACACAACTACGACTAGTCAAAATTTTTAAAATTACACACGTACACATATACACCAATAATTGCCCAAAGTTCTTAACACCTCGTTATGAATCACCCTGTGTATAAATTACACATTCGCTAGAGTTTCTGAAGAATAATTTAGACTCTAATTGGTTTACAATTTTAATTCTTTTTAGATTTTTGTCTGCGAGATACTTCTTTTACTACGAAGCCAAATTCTTTATTTGAATATCAAATAAATTGGTTTTATTTTATTTTTTATTTTTCTAAATAAAATAAAAAACAATACACTTATGGGAATGTTCTGTCGTACTTTCTCCCGCCAACTTTAGCGCTTTATTAAAAAAATATTAAAACAAAAACATTATTTTTATTATAAAGAGTAACAATAATTACTTGAGAAAATCAAGAAAGAGTGTTGGTTAATTACTAGATGCGAGATATTATGGATAATTTTTATTCTTCTTCTTCAAGCGCCATACTCGATTTCGAGCGTCGGATTACTCTGGCGAGTATCCTCTCCATTGTAATTTTTCACAGGGGTGGTTTCCCGTTGCCTTCTCTTTATTATTGCTTAGTAAGGCGCTTTTCCTTTTTTACCAACATGTAAATTGTTGTGACTAAGGCGAGATTTGATTCCGAGTAAACTCGATCCGAATTAAAGCACCTTAGCAGTTACTTTATTTTTATTATGTCTTACATAATAAAAAGTACCTGGAACACCGAGCGATGCTCGGTTACTTTTTGCTTCAGTTAAAAGCTATATATTAATATTATTTTTAATCCCCCCCCCCTACCAGCAGTGCTTTTTTTTGTTAAAATATCCATCTACCCACGAAGTAAAAAAACCCTACCCCGCCCCCGCTTTTTACATTCCTAGCCTTTTAATGCCCCACAGATTATGTTGTGTATATAGGTATATAAATAAATACCTTATAATTATTTTTTTAATTAAATAACAATTTATCGAGTTTGTGGGATTTAAAACTCAATTTATAATCAATTAAATTCCCTAACTTTTAATATATAATAATATTTGTAATGATCTTTTTGTGAGATTTAAAATTAAAAAAACAATTATTTATTAAAAGGAAATTGAATAAAAATGTAATTATACATTTTTATCGAGACAACCACCTGTGAATAATTATTTCAATTAACAAAAAAACCCATCAAAAACAACTTAGCTGAAGATGAGACAGTGTCAGATCGAATCGCCAACACAAATAGCCCCTAACACGTGAATTTCATCCAAATCGTTAGAGCCGTTTTCGAGAACCCGATTCTATATATATACAAGAATTGCTCGTTTAATATATTAAGATAAGATAATCCATAACATCTCGCCACTAGTTAGTTGATTTTCTATAGTAATTTTTTAAAAGCTACTAAAACCGACATTTGTCTTTAATAGTAAAAATAATATTAACAGAGTCTTAAAACAAAAGTACATCGAAGAAAAAATTCTAGAAAAACGTAATAAATAAATAAATAAAAAATCAAGTGAGTCGTAAAAATCTTAATATAATCGTTTGTTCTCCCACTTCTCTTTCACATCCCTTCTTTTTGAGTTCATGTGTAAATTTTTTTTTTATTTTAAAAACAATAAAAGTTAGAAAAAAGTACTATATATATTTTCAAAATATTGTACTATCTTTTCTAGCACTCGACAAATAAATTAAAATGCAAAAAAAAAAGTGAAACGCTTAGAAAAACTGAATTTTTTCAAAAAAGAATTTCCGGTGGTATTCACTCAACATAACTAATTATTAAGTGGCACGTCTGCTTGCTTACAGATGAATTGATCGAAACGTTGTGTATGTTTGTTATTTATTCATGAATATATTTAATAGTGCATAATGCGTTTGTTTGTTTTTTGTTTTTTATCAAAAAAAAAAAACATGTTTTATTAAACACCTTTATTTCCTTATATTTTTAGAGATTTCTCTAGACACATTTAATCCGTTAAAACGCTTTTTATTTTTAATTGCTTAATTAGAGGTTTCGGCCACCTTCAAATGTCCATTCTTCAACACATTATTAATTTTTAGAATTCTCTCTTGTTACAAATACAATAAAATCGGTGCTTGTTGAAAAGAACTAACTATGTCCATATTTTGAGATTTCGCATTTTAAGATGATTTCCATGGTTATAATTTTTAAAATATTAAAAAAAAAACTTGAATTAGTTTTTAGAGATCGACTGGTAAGTGAATTGAATGGATTTTGATTAGGCAGTCCAAGGTTTAAAAGAAGAAAGACAATTATATATCTATCTTTTTATTCAAAGCCAGCCAGCCTTATCAAAATCCATTAAAAAAAATTATTAAGACTTATAGATATTGGCGTAGTTTAGGAGTTTTTCGGGGGGGGGGGGGGCACCCGGCCAGCTGATTTGCCCCCTCCCCACAAGATTTCAATTTTGGTAATCCGATTAGAGATCAACTAAATTTTCAGTAGAATTGACAAATTTTAGAAGTAACGAAATACATATGCGTGATGCCTCTTAATAATGGAATTTCGATTTTTCTAAGGGGGGGCAATGAGTTTTGTAGGGGGCCACTGCCCTAATTACGCCCATGCTTATACCAGGTGTATGCATATGAAATGAGCCTTTTACGATATAGGTTATGTTTATTTTGAACGAACCATAACCTTATTATTTTTTCATTGCTTTGGCATCTGTCAACAACGTTCAGTGTTAAAAATTTGATTTCCACTACAACAACATAAAAAAATTTCGTCAAATTTTGTGCCTACAACAATAAATTTTTTGTTATGATTTAAAGAAAAACGTGGCAGAATCTCAACGAATGCTTGAAGAAGCTTATGGAAGTCATGCTCTATCATTAGCAACATTCAAAAGATGGTTTCAATAGGATGACGATGATGATGGGACCAGAAAGGTGTCGTCTCTCATGAGCTATTGAAACCTGCTGAAACTCTAAATGCTAGACGCTACCAACAACAATTAATTGATTTGAACCGTGCATTTTAGGAAAAACGGCCAGAATATCAAAAAAGGCAACAAAGCGATTTTCCTTCATAACAATGCTCCTTCACATAAAGCAGAAACGGTTCAGGATACGCTGGAAGCACTCAATTGGGAATTGCTACCCCCAAGCGGCTTACTCACCAGACCTGGCTCCTTCTAAAGACCATCAGTTTTTTTGGAAGGGGATCCACCAATTATTAGAAAGGTGGTCAAAATGTGTCTAAATTTTCCTTCATGACAACGCTCCTTCATATAAAGCAAAAACGGTTCAGGATACGCTGGAAGCACTCAATTAAGAATTGCTACCCCCAAGCGGCTTACTCACCAGACCTGGCTCCTTCCGACTACCACCTGTTTTCGTTGATGGGCCACGCACTTAAAAACTTACGAAGAAGTCGAAAATGGGTCAATGAATGGTTTTCTTCCAAAGTCCAGCAGTTTTTTTGGAAGGGGGTCCACCAATTGCTAGACAAATGTTGACCATGTTGAAAATGTGTAGAAAGTGATGAAGAGTACTTTGAATAAAATATTTTTTTCTTTCCTTTTAAAAAAAAGTGTTTTATTTTCATAAAAAATGCTCATTTCATATGCACACACCTGGTAGATTGACAAATTTCACATTTACTTTTCTTTTTGTGGAAACTATCTTAAAATGAGAAATATCAAAATATAGACCTAAGTAACCTTCAGCAAACACACCGACCGATTCAATTGAATGTCGTTTCATTAAAAATATAATAAAACAAATAATAATTGCGATTTTTATTTATAGATACACGTTAAATGTAGTAGAACACCGGTTCTTAAACTGAGGTACGTGAACCCCGAAACAATTTTGACATCACCTTTACATCCCCCCAACTTATCACTTTTATTCAAATAACTCATTTAATAAAAAGCCTACTTGGTAAAGACCATAGAGTGGAAGGCTACCGTATATAGAAAAAGCGCTCTCTAGCGACTGCACTTAGCAAACTCTTAGTTCTTAAGAGCTATCCAAAGATCATAGAACATTCAAAGCCTTTGTCATAGATAAAAGATACATACCCTTTATGTTATATATATTAATATAAGGTATTTTTTACTCTTGATAATGTCACCAAAATTTGCCCCGATGAGAGCGGTTTCCGCCATTTTATTGCCCAATGGTTTTGCCCTGGACTCGCCAGAGAGCTCTGTAACTCGTATACGCTAAAATACATTGGCTCCTTATGGAGCCTTCCACGCTATATTACTCTATGGTAATGACTTTTTGTATTTGTTGATAATTAACTGCTTATTGATATAACTAGAAAAATAATTAATAAAAATTTAATTATTTTTATTCATTATATTTAATTATTTTTATTCATTTTATGCTAATAAAATTTTTTCTCTCTATAAACAGACACAAGACCATTTATATAACCAACGATAAAATTTTATCAATATTTATTATAACATAGTGCCTATCAGATTATTGAGCTAGAAATTAAGTCTCAAGAACGGCGTAAAATGCTTAGGGCTGGCTGGAATGGGGGTCGGCAAAAAAAAATGTTCCCCGGACTACATAAGTTTAAGAACTCCTGAACTAGTGAATTCTAAAAATGGAGGATGGACATTTCATTGTATTCGATACGTCCAATTTAATTAAAAAAAAAAACAGCACACATAAAATATAGTCTTAATTTCTTCCATCTTTCCGATTTCAAAAAAAAAAATTAATTTCTGTTTATTTCAATCTTTTATTAGATCCTTAATATTTTTACTAGTAAAAACAAATTTATAAATAAAACACTGTCGAATCAATTGTTAGCACGGAAGATGATCTAATAAATGATCGAAAGTTCGGAAATAAACAATTAAAGTGTCATTTATTGATCCGATATATCTTAATTTCTAATTTTACTTGTTATTCACAAGTTTCAATAAAAATGACCCTTGCAGCGCGCAAGCTTGGTCTCCTATTTAGGTCTAGACGTTATTATACTCCCAGTCAACTTCTTATACTGTATAAGGCTCAAATTCGTCACTGTCTCGAATATGGCTCTCATCTGTGGAGGGGTGCATCCAAGCATTCTCTTGCCACACTGGGTGCGATTCAGAAGTGAGCAATTAAACTAATAGGAGACCCTAACAAACCCACTCGACTCAATGGCTCACCGAAGAACCGTTTCTGCCCTTTACCTGTACTACAGATACTATCACGGTGTCTGTTCAGTCGAGCTGAAATCAATTATCCCCCCTAAAGCCCTCTACGAGAAACACGCGGTTTTCGAGCACCCCTTCGCAGTCAAATTGGATAAAAATCACTTTCTCCAACTCTTTTATTCCTATGACCTTCAGAGACTGGAACTCGCTCCCAGTCACCGTCTTCCCCGCGACTTGTAACCTTCAGCTGTTTAAGACCCGCATCCACAGATACCTTCGACCTCTACCGCCCATAAAATCCCTTCTTCTTCTTTTCACGATGAAGGGGCCAACCCAGGCCTTTAGGGGATGCATCTTTTTGGTGTAACTCCTTCGCTCAACATTTTCATTAAAAAAAAAAACAAAAAAAAAAACGATAATCATTCATAGTGCTGGTTTGACGCAACCACTCTTCCCTATTTGACTATAACCCATGCTAATTTTTTCCTAATAGTTGATTAAAATACTAGGTAGGTTTCACACAAATAAAATTTATCTGAAGCCTACCTAATATATTAATTAACACTTATTTTAAATTTTTCATAAAACCGACACCAAGTTCCTTAAAAATTATTTTTTCACTTTTCTTTAAGTCTTCATTATCAGGGGAAAATATTCTAATCTAGCTCTTAACCTTTTATTTCCCATGGCTTCCTTATTCCAAAATATCCCTCAGAAATTCCCGAGGGGTGAACCGCGATTGGAATTAGGTGTACACCTCTTATTATTTTGGAATTCATTAGATAATTCCCCTTCATCTATTGTCTTCTAGTTGGAAATGGAAGTGGAAGTAGGTGTACGGACGGATATTAGGTCACGGTTCACCCCTCGGCAATTCCCCATGTCAAGCTCCGATGATTTTTTCCCCTTTTAATTCTATCGAGAACTTGTTCCTTTGTAATTCTATCTACCCCCCTTAATCTTTCAATATTCTAGTATCAAATAATTTTTATATTTTTTCTAAGCGATTCGCTTTTATTATACTTCACTGTGTATATATAATATGTATTTTATTCGAATAATAAGCTATTTTCTGGATATTAAATTAAATTTTTAAATGAGTTAAATGAAATATCTAAATATTCAATTATATTTTTTAATATACATATATATGTTTTTTTCTGAACAAATCTTGACGTTTCGTAGCTCAATCGAGTCTTTTGTTTCAAAATGAACAAAAAAGGGAGCTTTGCTTTTTTTTGAAGTCAAACTTCTTTAGCGACGTATCTGTTTGAATTTTTTGTTACAATAAAGGGGAAATGGCCTAATAAGAGGGGAAATAAAAGACAAGGCTTGATTTTAAAATAATAATTTAAATTTTGCTAATTTTAATGAATTTTCTTTGTCGTAAACAATTAGTGGGTTTTAAAAGAATAATTTAAATTTCCTAACTTTTTTTGAAGTCAAACTTCTTTAGCGACGTATCTGTTTGAATTTTTTTGTTACAATAAAGGGGAAATGGCCTAATAAGAGGGGAAATAAAAGACAAGGCTTGATTTTAAAATAATAATTTAAATTTTGCTAATTTTAATGAATTTTCTTTGTCGTAAACAATTAGTGGGTTTTAAAAGAATAATTTAAATTTCCTAACTTTTTTTGAAGTCAAACTTCTTTAGCGACGTATCTGTTTGAATTTTTTTGTTACAATAAAGAGGAAATGACCTAATAGACCCAGACAGAAATGCATGTTGCAGCAATATTACATTGCATTATTAAACCTTGCAGTAATATTCCTATGTTCCGTCTCTTAACCTTGCAGGAACATTGCAGCAATATTGCCAATGTTAATTAATTTTTTTTAATATTATAAAGTTTTTATGAATATTAACGCAAAATCAATCAGACTTCAATGTTGCTGCAATATTGCTGCAATATTCCCTTCTCTCTGGGGCGGGAAAATAAAAGACAAGACTTGATTTTAAAATAATAATTTAAATTTTATTTGTCGTAAACAATTACTGGGTTTTAAAATAATAATTTAAATTTCCTAATTTCAATAAATTTTATTTGTCATGAGTTATTAGTGGATTTTAAAATTAAAGTTTCACTTTCCCCGTGAGCTTATTTGGATGAGGCTCACACATTTTTTTTTTCAATTATACATTTGACAAAATTTAACACCATGAGTTTTTAAAACTATTTTGATACAACTATAACTACTTAGGTCCATTTTATTTGATTTTCGAAAAATCCCAAATCTTATATTATTTGTGGAGTTTTTATTTGAACCATAGCGTAGGATAGCGAAGTTCTCTGTAATGTATTGTTTATTTTTATTTTAATGTAAATAAATAAATAAATACATATTGACCAAAATATAATTAAATAAAGTAATAACAAAAAAATAATATAATTGAATATTTATATAGTAATTTAACTTTTAAAAATAAATGTATTTTATATATATATTTGCTAATATTATGTAGATTTTTAATATTTTGTCATCATCTATGTATTTGAAAATTGTATATTTTATTATTATTTTCGCCTTGACGATTCGAGGAATAAATGTTTTTTCCTTTGTGGATAAAAAAAAACAAAAAAAAAACTCGTTACATTCAATAGTTCCATAAATGATTTTACTTGAGAATAATTTTAAATTGATAGAGTTTTTCTTTAGGAGACGGACTGGTATAAATATTCACTTGGATGTTGATGAGTTCGATACGTAGTCAATTAAAAGAAGTAAGAAATGTAACAGTGAGCTTAAGAACAGTTAGAAGAAGGCTGGCAGAAATAAATTGAAAAGCTTTCAGGCCTGTTCGAGCCCCACAACTTCTCCCTCAACACAGAAGAGAGCGGCTTCGTTTCGCTCGCGAACATGCCGATTGGACAATGCATCAATGGAGTAATGTTCTCTTCTCCGATGAAACCAGAATATCATTAATTGGTCCAAATGGTCGTCACCGAGTGTATCGACGTCAGAACGAAAGGTTTTCCCCATGTACCATAGTGGAAACAAGGTGGGTACATAATGCTGTGTGGTGGCATTTCTTATCGAGCTCGCACGGACTTAATGATTTTAGAAAGAGGTGGCATCCATGCGCTAAGGTACTTGGAAGCTGTCCTGGAACCATATGTTATCCCGTTTACACCATTTATTGGAGAAGATTTTCTTCTTATGCAAGATAACGCCCGCCCACACGTCGCGAAAATTGTTACCGAGTACCTGGATACAGTCGGCATTAGAAGTTACCATGGCCAGCTCGCAGTCCAGACCTCAACCCTATCGAACTCATATGGGACAACTTAAAAAGACGTAGTCAGAGTTGATCATCCCCACCAACCACTATCTGAACTGAAAGTTGCGGTTTTGGAGGAGTGGAATAACATACCACAAACCTATATCAATAAGCTGACGTGTTCTGATGTGGCCATCCACTTGACTTTACCATACAACCCGACCCCTAAAATTATTATAATCATGTAGGGGGGGGGGGGTTAATTTGTGCATTTTTATATTTCTGGTTTCCCACTGATTATGTATACAAAATTTGTTTGAGTTTGATAAATGGCCAAGATTTTCATTTTTTGGCCCTACACCCCCACCCCCTCCATTTTGGGCGGTTAGTTTTTGCATTTTTAGACTTCTGGGGGTCCACTGATTATGTATACAAAATTTGGTTTGGCCTAGATTTTTAATTTTTAACTCCCCCCCCCCCCCGTTAATTTTGGGTCGATATGCACCAAAATCTAATCAGCTCTTTATCTCAATGGACCAAAACTAAATGTGAAATTTGGTTTTGATATTCATACTAGTGTTTGAGCTAGCTCGTCCACAAAAATTTGATAACGCACAGACTAACTAACTAACAGACATTTTGACAAAACAATTATTATCTCGAAAAATATAATTTTATACGGTTTTTTTCTAACAAAACGCATCCAACATATTTTTAACCAGTTTATTGATTCTCCATCAGAATTCTTTACCCTTTTAAAAAAATTTCTAATAATTTTGTTGATACAATGCTGAAAAAATTGACAAATGGAGTTAGGCCACTTTCAAAATAAACTTTTATATAATTTCATTAACCAGCAAATTTTCATGTTACAAAAAATCTTAATGATTTTAAATATATTAGTATCAAGTTGCTTCAGAATGAAAACATCATGTAAAAATGTAACTATTAAGGTTGCTAACTCGATTTTTTCGGAAAATGGACTTAGGCCACTTTCAAAATAAATGGCTCATATACAGGGTGCATAGGAAAGTCCCTTTAACCTGAAAATACTTGCGAACGGAGAGTGCTACAGCCACGCAAGTGAGGTAACGGTATAGTAAAGCGACTATGCCCGACCTAATGCAAACGACACCAGCGCCCCTAGTGGCGAAATGTGGAAGTTAACCATTGCAAATCGAAAACGAAAAGAGATAGAGCAAAATTTCCAATTAGAAAGTTTTAGAGCATCAATTAATTAGTACGAAACGATATTTGGTTTACACGGATAAGATAAATTGGCGCCTGTATACCTATGCTATGAGATTATGTTGTTTGTATCAAGCGAGCGCCAACACCTTTTAAACTAAAATTTTAAATGCATTCGAAATTAAAGTTTTCAGACATTACAGTACAGTACAAAGTCACAAACTGCATTTGCACACTGCTACATTTCCGAAATGTAAATATGTAGAGTAAAACAGTCGCGCATAGATTACGGACATTTTTGGATATAGGCGCCAATTTATCTTATCCGTGTAAACCAAATATCGTTTCGTACTAATTAATTGATGCTCTAAAACTTTCTAATTGGAAATTTTGCTCTATCTCTTTTCGTTTTCGATTTGCAATGGCTAACTTCCACATTTTGCCACTAGGGGCGCTGGTGTCGTTTGCATTAGGTCGGGCATAGTCGCTTTACTATACCGTTGCCTCACTTGCGTGGCTGTAGCACTCTCCGTTCGCAAGTATTTTCAGGTTAAAGGGACTTTCCTATGCACCCTATATATAAAAAAATGCAAATACAAAAAATAAAAAATAATGGATTTATAGGTTTTCAATACTAATAATGATTTTAAACGAATTGTTCAAAGTTTTAACAAAGTGAATTTATTGAATCATTTAATTGAATTTAACAGACAACAATGGCATGGAGTGAAAATTGGAGAAATTAGAATTTAAGATATTTTACATTCACGTGATGTTTTCGGCTCGATGGAATATTATATGAGGCCTTCCGTTTTACGTATTCTTCATTCTTGAAAAATGGTCCTTACTTCATTCTATATCACCTAGCAGGATCCGTCGCTCAGTCGCCAATTTATGTTTTGGTCGTCAATAATAATAATAATAATAATTCTTAGCTATTTTAGCTATACATCATACAATTAAACAAATATGTGTAATTTGTTTTTAAATAATACATTCAATTCATGAGATACAAAAAGATAAAGATAATCAATACATTCTAAAATATAACAATTTATAATAAACATATAAATGTATAACACACTATACATGACAATAAACAAATGAACACTTGTACATATAAACAATAATAGTAATAATAACAAAAGTACAAATTAATCCTACATAAAAAACAAAAATCACAATCTTGATATTATGGGAAAAGGAATATAACAAAAATAATAATAACAGTAACAACATATACATGGTGTCCCAAAAGTCAAGGATCAAACGTGGACACGAGATAGGTGAGTTCAGGATTGTCCAAAATATTTTTTTTTTAAATAAAACTCTTAGTTTTCGAATTATGGGCATTTTTTTGTCATTTTTACTCTATGGTCAAGTATTGTAATCGTGCATGAAAAAAGTGTTTTTTTCCTTCTTTTTTTCAAAATATCGAAAAAACGGCTGAAACTATTTCGATTAAAAAAATTGAGGCAAACCATGGCATTTCGCTTTACAAAAAAGCTCTAATAAGTGAACATCGAAAAAATTATATTTTTCGAGATAATAATTGTTTTGTCAAAATGTCTGTTAGTTAGTTAGTCTGTGCGTTACCAAATTTGTGTACGAGCTAGCTCAAAAACTAGTGTGAATATCGAAACCAAATTTCACACGTAGTTTTGGTCCATTGAGATTAAGAGCTGATTAGATTTTGGTGCATATCGACCCAAAATTAAGGGGGTCGAGGGGGGTTAAAAATTAAAAATCTAGGTCGTTTGAGCAAACTCAACCAAATTTTGTATACATAATCAGTGGACCCCCAGAAGTCTAAAAATGCAAAAACTAACCGCCCGAAATGGGGGTGGGGGCGGAGGGTCAAAAAATGAAAATCTTGGCCATTTACGAAACTCAACCAAATTTTGTATACATAATCAGTGGACCCCCAGAAATCTAAAATTGCAAAAACTAACCGCCCGAAATGGGGGGGGGGCGGAGGGTCAAATAATGAAAATCTTGGCCATTTACCAAACTAAACCAAATTTTGTATACATAATCAGTGGACCCCCAGAAATCTAAAAATGCAAAAACTAACCGCCCGAAATGGGGGGGGGGGGAGGGTCAAAAAATGAAAATCTTGGCCATTTACCAAACTAAACCAAATTTTGTATACATAATCAGTGGCACCCCAGAAGTCTAAAAATGCAAAAACTAACCGCCCGAAATGGGGGGGGGGGGGGGGTCAAAAAATGAAAATCTTTGCCATTTACCAAACTCAACCAAATTTTGTATACATAATCAGTGGACCCCCAGAAGTCTAAAAATGCAAAAACTAACCGCCCGAAATGGGGGGGGGGGGGTCAAAAAATGAAAATCTTTGCCATTTACCAAACTAAACCAAATTTTGTATACATAATCAGTGGGACCCACAGAAGTCTAAAAATGCAAAAACTAACAGCCCGAAATGGGGGGGGGCGGAGGTCAAAAAATGAAAATCTTTGCCATTTACCAAACTCAACCAAATTTTGTATACATAATCAGTGGACCCCCAAGAAGTCTAAAAATGCAAAAACTAACCGCCCGAAATGGGGGGGGGGGGGGTCAAAAAATGAAAATCTTGGCCATTTACCAAACTCAACCAAATTTTGTATACATAATCAGTGGGTCCCCAGAAGTCTAAAAATGCAAAAACTAACCGCCCGAAATGGGGGGGGGGGTCAAAAAATGAAAATCTTTGCCATTTACCAAACTAAACCAAATTTTGTATACATAATCAGTGGGTCCCAAGAAGTCTAAAAATGCAAAAACTAACCGCCCGAAATGGGGGGGGGAGGGTCAAAAAATGAAAATCTTGGCCATTTACCAAACTAAACCAAATTTTGTATACATAATCAGTGGGACCCAAGAAGTCTAAAAATGCAAAAACTAACCGCCCGAAATGGGGGGGGGTCAAAAAATGAAAATCTTTGCCATTTACCAAACTAAACCAAATTTTGTATACATAATCAGTGGCACCCAAGAAGTCTAAAAATGCAAAAACTAACCGCCCGAAATGGGGGGGGGGTCAAAAAATGAAAATCTTTGCCATTTACCAAACTAAACCAAATTTTGTATACATAATCAGTGGCACCCAAGAAGTCTAAAAATGCAAAAACTAACCGCCCGAAATGGGGGGGGGTCAAAAAATGAAAATCTTGGCCATTTACCAAACTAAACCAAATTTTGTATACATAATCAGTGGGACCCCAGAAGTCTAAAAATGCAAAAACTAACCGCCCGAAATGGGGGGGGGGGAGGTCAAAAAATGAAAATCTTTGCCATTTACCAAACTAAACCAAATTTTGTATACATAATCAGTGGGCACCCAAGAAGTCTAAAAATGCAAAAACTAACCGCCCGAAATGGGGGGGGGGGTCAAAAAATGAAAATCTTTGCCATTTACCAAACTAAACCAAATTTTGTATACATAATCAGTGGCACCCAAGAAGTCTAAAAATGCAAAAACTAACACGCCCGAAATGGGGGGGGGTCAAAAAATGAAAATCTTTGCCATTTACCAAACTCAACCAAATTTTGTATACATAATCAGTGGCACCCAAGAAGTCTAAAAATGCAAAAACTAACAGCCCGAAATGGGGGGGGGGGGTCAAAAAATGAAAATCTTTGCCATTTACCAAACTCAACCAAATTTTGTATACATAATCAGTGGGACCCAAGAAGTCTAAAAATGCAAAAACTAACCGCCCGAAATGGGGGGGAGGGTCAAAAAATGAAAATCTTTGCCATTTACCAAACTCAACCAAATTTTGTATACATAATCAGTGGCTCCCAAGAAGTCTAAAAATGCAAAAACTAACACGCCCGAAATGGGGGGGGGTCAAAAAATGAAAATCTTTGCCATTTACCAAACTCAACCAAATTTTGTATACATAATCAGTGGCATCCCAAGAAGTCTAAAAATGCAAAAACTAACCGCCCGAAATGGGGGGGGGGTCAAAAAATGAAAATCTTTGCCATTTACCAAACTAAACCAAATTTTGTATACATAATCAGTGGCACCCAAGAAGTCTAAAAATGCAAAAACTAACAGCCCGAAATGGGGGGGGTCAAAAAATGAAAATCTTTGCCATTTACCAAACTAAACCAAATTTTGTATACATAATCAGTGGCACCCAAGAAGTCTAAAAATGCAAAAACTAACACGCCCGAAATGGGGGGGGGGGTCAAAAAATGAAAATCTTTGCCATTTACCAAACTAAACCAAATTTTGTATACATAATCAGTGGCACCCAAGAAGTCTAAAAATGCAAAAACTAACCGCCCGAAATGGGGGGGGGTCAAAAAATGAAAATCTTTGCCATTTACCAAACTCAACCAAATTTTGTATACATAATCAGTGGGACCCCAGAAGTCTAAAAATGCAAAAACTAACCGCCCGAAATGGGGGGGGGGGTCAAAAAATGAAAATCTTGGCCATTTACCAAACTCAACCAAATTTTGTATACATAATCAGTGGCACCCAAGAAGTCTAAAAATGCAAAAACTAACCGCCCGAAATGGGGGGGGGTCAAAAAATGAAAATCTTGGCCATTTACCAAACTAAACCAAATTTTGTATACATAATCAGTGGGACCCAAGAAGTCTAAAAATGCAAAAACTAACCGCCCGAAATGGGGGGGGAGGGTCAAAAAATGAAAATCTTTGCCATTTACCAAACTCAACCAAATTTTGTATACATAATCAGTGGCACCCAAGAAGTCTAAAAATGCAAAAACTAACCGCCCGAAATGGGGGGGGGGTCAAAAAATGAAAATCTTGGCCATTTACCAAACTAAACCAAATTTTGTATACATAATCAGTGGCACCCAAGAAGTCTAAAAATGCAAAAACTAACACGCCCGAAATGGGGGGGGGGGGTCAAAAAATGAAAATCTTTGCCATTTACCAAACTCAACCAAATTTTGTATACATAATCAGTGGGTCCCCAGAAGTCTAAAAATGCAAAAACTAACCGCCCGAAATGGGGGGGGGGTCAAAAAATGAAAATCTTGGCCATTTACCAAACTCAACCAAATTTTGTATACATAATCAGTGGGCCCCCAGAAGTCTAAAAATGCAAAAACTAACCCCCCCCCCTACATGATTATAAATAATTTTATTAAATATAAGTGAGGGGCCAGGGTGTATGGTAAAGTCAAGTGGATGGCCACATCAGAACACGTCAGCTTATTTTTTTCTTTTCTTTAACATTAAAAAGAAAACAAAAGAACAACAACACCCAAATACAACAATATATCTATATTCACAAATTATAAATTATGCCTACAACTCGCCAATCTATAGAGATTTAAAGTTAGCAAGAAGCATTTTAGAATTCTCTTCAAAAGAAAGAGCGTTGGCCAACTCTTAATTTCTAAAGGTACCTTATTATAAATTTTTATGACGTTATTAACTGAGCTTTTCAATGTCACAGACAAACAACTGGCATTTATCCTCAGATCATTCCTGCATCTAGTGTTATATTCGTGACTAAAGATATTTTTATGAAAAAGTTCTGGGTGTTTTTTTAAAAATAAAACACTTTCCATAACGCAGACGTCATATAACACATATATATATATATGTGTGTGTTTATTTCAATCAAGCAGAGGATGATCAAACAATGTCACAAATAATGTTTTAATAGTGTTTTCATAAAAGAAATTCTATTATTCAAAAAATAATTTTTAAGAAAAAATAAAAACCGACTTCAAAAAATTAAATGCAACAAATAAAATACACTAAAAGGTATAAAATAATTATTATCTTATTTAGTTACAACTAAACGACGAAACATTAACATGAAATTACTTTTTGAAGTCGGTGCCAAACAAACTATACCTATAAGCGAGCGTACCCGCCAAACATACTAAGTAAGATCCGTCGAGTGCGATTCATAAAAGGTATATATTTGGCACCAACTTCAAAAAGTAATTTCATGTTAATATTTTCGTCGTTTAGTTGTAACTAAATAAGATAATAATTATTTTATACCTTTTAGTGTATTTTTATTTGTTGCATTTAATTTTTTGAAGTCGGTTTTTATTTTTTTCTTAAAAATTATTTTTATTTTTCTTTAGTGATGTTATTAATAGTGATCATATCATCAGAACTTGACCAAATTAATATGACACCATCCCTAAGACACCCCTTTCGGATAAAAAAAGAACCATCGAAATCGGTTCATAAACAAAGAGGTTAGGTCTAAACCAGAGGTCGCCAAAGTGGTTTATATAGACCCCAGGGCTCATTTAACAAAAGCGATGGTGATCCGATCGAAAGGATCTATTAGGGGTCGAAGAAAAAACAGTTCGCAAATCACACATACCTAATTGAGTATGTAAAATTTGTGAATTTTTTTATAATTGACTTAATATCATTAATATCAAGGACGCTTCTTAAAAATTTAACAATAAGCAAATTTTGGACAAATATAAATATAATGCAAAATTATGTAAAAATTTACGATATAGCTCAGCCATTTGTGCTAGCATTTCCAAGTTCCTATATGGTTGAAGCCGGTTTCAGTCACGTAAATTCAATCTTAACTAAGTACAGAAATAAATTAAATGTGGAGTTTCGAGGGGATTTAAGATTAAAATTGACCAATTTTGAACCCAATATAGCGAACCTTGCAAAAAAACACCAGGCACACCCATCTCATTGATTAAGAAGCAATACATCTGTAGTTACTTTACTTATTATTTCTACTTATTTATAATTACTTATTATTTAATAAATATGTATAACTTATTTCTGGGAAAATCATTAAATTTCATCATTAATATATTTTTCATAAAACTATTGTTTTACACACAATGTACTATTAATTTAATAAATGTTTAAAATCACAAAATAAATGTACATTACAGTATATAATAGAGTTTTATTTTAATTAACAGAAAATTACTTTTATGGGGGTCGATGGAGATTTCGAAAAATTATATAGGGGTCGATGATCAAAAAAGTTTGGCGACCCCTGGTCTAAACAAACCTAATAAAAAAGGTCTAATACCTATGAAAAAAAAAAACGAAAAAAAATGGGACCAATCGGAAGCTAGACTGGACCCAATGCAAAAAAAATTTTCAAAATCGGTTGACAATTGGCGGAGATATGAGGTAACATAGGCACAAAAAAAAAATTCAGTCGAATAGAGAACCTCCTCCTTTTTTGAAGTCGGTTAAAAAACCAATTTTTATGATATGAAAAGAATTGCATTTTTTTATTATGATCACGACATTTTGATTCTCACCTGTCAAATGCAGAATAGTGATAAATCAGTCACACCATGGTATAGGGCGAGAGTGAACGTTGTTCGACCACTTGTTCGTAAGCCAATAAAAGTACAAAATTTCAATTAAGAAAACTAAAGTAGCTAAAAATTCACCAAGAAACAGAACGATAAATGCAATTTGTAAATTCTTAATTGTGAAGGCTTGGACGGGCTTCTCCCTCTCTTCGTGCATCACTTGTTTGATGATATTCTTCCAATTTCGCATGTGGTCCAGCCATTGAGCTATTCCACTCTCATAATAAGTATCAACTATTTTATCAATGGCCTCAGGAAATGGAACGGCGTTAGTTCCTCTATTAATTGTGAGTGGATAATTTCCTAATCGTTCTCTAACAATATGGAGATTCTTTTTATATCGTTCAATGGAGTTGAGGATGGACTGCGTGCTTTCACATTCCTGAAGGAAAGCCTCATTGGGATTGAAATAAACACGATTTAACGTTGTGAATCTTTTAAAATGAAAATTCATTTTAATATGAAAATTTTCTTTTAAATATTGGACAAAAAATTGACTTGGGGAATATAAAGGTGTATCTGCTACTGACAGTTCTTGCAAAGTATCGATGGAAGGGTATCGTCCTGGATGTCTCAAATTAGTGTATAATTGAGACTGAAGAAGACTCGAAGAGACGATAACTGAGACAAGCGCCAGCATTCCTGTCAGAGTTCTTGAGCTGTTCAATCTTGTTGAATTGATCCAATTGGTTGGACAAGTCACTAAGATCTGTAGCATCTCAACCATGGACATGGACAAGGGTTGATTTCGCTTGTGAATGTGCCAGATGAGACCACAAACGACCCACACAATAAGCAAGGCCAGCCAGAGACTCCAGTGGAAACACCAGAACAACGCCTGCCAATCCGGATGCAATTCCCCTTTATGAACTACAACGCATATGGATTGCACCCAGAACATTTTAACATTTATTTCTTTATCCCTTTCCACTATTACTGGATTCTCCGTCATGAGAAATATAAATCTATTATTACCTTTGAAACGTGTTCTAAATTTCTCTAAAATTGAATCAAAAATAGTATCGCTTTTTATGTTTATTATAGCTTTATATCTCTCGTAAATTCCACGACCAAATGTATCCATGAAATCATTTCTATAAATAATTCTAATTGGGAGGTTATGAAGGTTTGGCTTTCGGTTGAAATACGCAGAAGATACATTTGGTATCTGTTTGCATTTTGTCTCTGACCACGGCTCTTGGACCCACAATTCTGACACTCTTGCCCCATTTGGCGAAGTGTATTCGCACACAATTAAACTTCGAAACACTTTCATAAAAATACCTTTTCCAGGCAAATTCAATTTGAGATATGTTTCGCATAAATTGATTCCAATTTTATTATTTAGATCAATGTAGATTAAAATATTCTGATTTTGTCTATTGATATCATCCAAGTAATTGAAATTAAATATAAGAAAATTATCAAAACTATGTTCATTTGAATTAATACAACCATTAATTTCTGTTAGAGGCCAATGTTTCGAAACGGATTCCAAAAACTTGTTCATTTTCGTATCATGTTCGATACATACGGGCGATTGTTTGTTAAAAAGCTTATCCATTCCTTCGCTGATAACGAAAGAGAAGTTGTTCACGGTTGAAATGTTGTAATTCGAGAGCATCATCAGGACAGATGAGAGAAGAATATTCGACGTCATATTGTCTCTGCTACGGAGTATTCAAGTCAATACTATTGAAAATACTCAACACTGATGGGCAAGTTGAATTCCAAAAATACATTCGCTAACTTGAAAAACATGAAATTTTAATCCGTTTGTATCAATTGTCTCTCCGATCCGAATGTAATTCGACAACCAACCAGAAACTACTGAACGGAATAGAATCGACTATCAAACGATCATCAACCAGCAAGAAATAATTACTCAAATTAGTTGGTTTATTTTCGTTGGTAAATGTTCTCGAGAATATACATTCATTATTTATTTATTTATCTTTGATCTAATAATATGTACAAGTACTACTACTATACTAGTCTATTGATCCTAATGATTGAAAATAAAATAAAAACTTTTTTCCAAATTTCAAAACAAACTGAGAGGTCGTGTTCCTCTTGAGAAATAAAATTCACGAACTTCTATTAAATATATGTATTTTTTGGTGGCACTAATATTATAACATAAAGTACCTGGAGCCATCGAGCGATGCACGGTAACCCCCGACCCCCCCCCCCGAAACCACACACCTCGCCCCCACCACTTCACCCCCACTCCACCCCATCCCAACCGCGCCTCCCACCCCCGGATACCCCACAACTGCACCCCACCTCCTGCACCTCCCACATCCACCCCATTTCTAGCTTTCTAATGGTCCACATATTATGTGTATATTTGTTTACTCGTACACCAATTTGCCCACATTCGTTCATATTGATAATCATTATAAAAAAATAAATAGGAAAATAATAATAAAAAAATAATCGTATAGGATCTGAAATAAAAACAAAAAAATTAAATAAGATTTGTTTTCAAGTTATATAAAAAAAAGCCACTTCAACCACTTTATTTGTAAACACACCTGTAATGTTATGATTTAGACACCTGTTAATTAAAAACAAACAAAAAATTCCTAATTTTAATATAATATATTAATATTTGCTATAACCTATTAGTGGGTTTTAAAATTAAAAAACCAATTAAAAATAAACTGCAACGGATCGTTGCTAAACTTTATCCAAATTCATTTGAAATATTAATATGTTTGTTCCTTTATTATTAATCAGATATCACTTGCAATTTGTAGTTCATATTGACATTAATTCAAAAATAATTCTCATTTAAGAGTCGAGGAATAACCATTCCACATTGGATTTTTGACATTTCGGTTATTATTGTAACCATTGCTGAAGACATAGAGGAATCGACTTAAAAATCAAAAATAGCCATCGATTCTCATCTAATATTCAAGCTTGAGTTGTTTACCAAAAAAGAATTTAGTCTTTTTGATTTTAAGTCGATTCTTCTACATTTTCAGTAGAGGTTTCCATTAATAGTCAAAACATCAAAAATGGAATGCAATAAGGTTATTCCTCTAGTATTAGATAAGAATCGATCGTTATTTTAGATTTTAAGTCGATTCCTCCATGTCTTCAGCAATGGTTACCAATAATAATCGAAACGTCAAATACCTAATGTAGAATTGTTATTCCTCAAGTATTAGATGAGAATCAATCGCTATTTTTGATTTTAAGTCGATTCCTCTATGTCTTCAGCAATGGTTACCAATAAAAACCGAAACGTCAAAAATCCAATATAGAATGATTATTCCTCAAGTACTAGATGAGAATCAATCGCTATTTTTTATTTTAAGTCGATTCCTCCATGTCTTCAGCAATGGTTACTAATAAAAACCGAAACGTCAAAAATCCAATATAGAATGATTATTCCTCAAGTACTAGATGAGAATAAATCGCTATTTTTGGTTTAAAGTCGATTTCTCTATGTCTTCAGCAATGGTTACTAATAAAAACCGAAACGTCAAAAATCCAATATAGAATGACTATTCCTCAAGTATTAGATGAGAATCAATCGCTATTTTTTATTTTAAGTCGATTCCTCTATGTCTTTAGCAATGGTTACCAATAAAAACCGAAACGTCAAAAATCCAATATAGAATGACTATTCCTCAAGTACTAGATGAGAATCAATCGCTATTTTTTATTTTAAGTCGATTCCTCTATGTCTTCAGCAATGGTTACCAATAAAAACCGAAACGTCAAAAATCAATATAGAATGATTATTCCTCAAGTACTAGATGAGAATCAATCGCTATTTTTGGTTTAAAATCGATTTCTCTGTCTTCAGCAAAGGTAACGGATAAGAAAACAACGCAGTTGCTATATATGGTTACTCATAAAAATTCCTCCCAAATTTTTAGCATTTCACGAAAAGCCTATCCATTCTTACTTAAAAGCAAGGCTAAATGAGCTATATTAAAACTTTCAAATGAATAAATTTTAAAGAATTAAAAAAATTAAAAAGTACCATCTTACTCTAGAGTAAAGTACTTTAAAATATAATTTTACTAAAAACTTTATTTAACCTTTTTTGTGGTCCCCAAGGTACTTAATTAGGATATTAAATTTCATCAAAATTGGTTAAGTCATTTTCAAGATATTTAGAAAAAACTAAAAAGTACTGTAATAAAGTACTAATGTTTGTGGGCCGATATGTACCAAAAACTAATCAGCGCTTCATTTTGTTAAAAGAATGCCAGGTTTTCAATTTCATTTCAATCGGTGCAACGGTGTGGAAAAAATCGTGGGCCAAAAAAACGATAACATACATCCATCCATACATACATACATACATACATCCGCACGCACTAAATGAAAAAATCGCACTTTTTGGCCTCTCGACGAGACCCCATGTAATTTTTGGCAAAACCGTCACGTGCTAAAATTCAACCTCAATTGAATACTACAATTTGTGACTTTAATTGAGTCCATGGGTTCCGTAGTCTTTACCTGAGGACCCTTTGAAGCCAAGCTTGCCCCGAGAGCGATTACAATACTTTACCCATGCTTTGCATTGGATAAAGTAAAAATATGCAGCTTTCAAACTTTTTTTATTGAGAGTTTTCATCTATCAATAATTACTATAATTAAGAAATGATCAATTAAGATGAAATTTGTCGAGGTCCAAACCTAGCCAGATCGCTTTCTTATCCTCAAAATTTGTTTCATCAAAATCGGTAGAGCCGTTTTCAAAATAGAACCAAGATACAAATATATAAACAAACAAATAAATAAATATACAATTTTTGCTCGTTTAATAAGAGTAGATATAAAAGCACGCTGTTATATGTGTCCAACAAAAAAAGATAGAAAATGTGACAGACAATGTATTTCTTGTAATAAACCAATATGTAAGGAACACACTGTATATACCTAAATGTAATAATTGTATTAACGCTGTAAATTAATTAGTTTATTAGAAAATCATAAGATGGTGTCATCTATTAAATCCGATGGAATGGAATATTTTTAATTAAATGTCAGATGGGTTGTTTTTCACCCCCTCGGGAATTGATCCCGAGTGCCAGTAACAGCAATCCGGGCCATCTCCATCTTATGATTTTCTAGTAAATTTGAATCTATTACCATCGGCAAATTAATATCTTTCATAATTAGTTTAAATTGAAAGTTTTTGCCGAGAGTAGCAGAATACTATATAATATTTGTCTAGATTAATTTGTAACAACGCTAAGAGAAATTTCTCTAAAAAATTTCCCTCTTGCCTAGAATCGAACCTACGAACTCTTGAACTAAGGTCATTAGCTTTAACCACTAGACCAATCTAACATTAATATATATACCATGAATTCTGTTACTAAAACTATAAATTTTTGATTTAGACTTTGTGTCGAGATAATATTGTATTCATTTGACCTCGAATGAAAATGAAAAAACACCAATAGATTTTAAATTAAGAAACATTAAATATATATTAATTAACGAGGCAAATTTGAAATATAATTGTCAGCTCGGATTTTAAACTGATGGCTCCAATCGATTTTCATTAACCAGGCAAATTTGAAATATAATTGTATTTTTTGAAATGAAAGACTCCAATTCATTTTAAATTAAGAAACATTAAATATATTTTTTGTAATTAATTAAATTAATTGAACCGCGTAAATTTGAATAATTTCCATGATTCAGCCTGCGAATTTTTTGCAGTTCATAAATCATTTCATTGTTTTTGTTTTGAAAAGGAAAAATGAAATTTAAATTTCAAATTTAAATATATTCATAATAATTCCTCCCCCCACTCAAAAATTAAAGAGGCGAAACTTTTAAGAGACGATATATTTTCGGTAGTTTACGGGTATACATTTGGAGTGTGGTTTTTTAAGAGGAATAAAAATTTTTGACCGAGACGCTGCCCGCCAGGGCACCAGCCCGGAGGGCCGAGCTTCGAGGACGTGCCGAAAACGATCGTTATAAATAAATAAAATTTATAATTCCAGCAGAAGACACACTCTTTTATTGTCTCCTTCAATAATTAGTTTATGTTATGTTAATAAGAAAATGTTAAAATGGTCAAATAAATATGGTTTATAAATCATATTTATTGTGTTTTCTCATAATGGGTAAGTATATTTCACCCATGTCATGTAAATATGTATACCGTGACACTCATGCATCCTAGGGTTAATTTATTTATCATTGATCTTTTAACTAGGTAGTAGGAATAGTCTACTGATCCTATATGATTAACAATAAAATAAAAACGCTAATTTTTCGAAATTTATTTTATCAACAAACTGATAAGGCGAGTTCCGATTGTCAAATAACATTCAAGAACTGCTATTAAATAAATATTTTGTTACATTGGGACTTATTTTAGATACAAGTATTTGAAATATAGATTTTTTTGAAATCTAGATAGATTAATTTTTCAATACTTCTGCATCGATTGGTGGCAAAACGAAATTTATGAACAGGATAGTTAGTTTTTGCTTTTTTAGACTTCTGTGGGTCCACTGATTATGTATACAAAATTTGGTTGAGTTTGCTCAAATGGCCTAGATTTGTAATTTTAACCCCCCCCCCCCCTTCCACTCCCTCTTTATTTTGGTTCGATGCACCAAAATCTAATCAGCTCTTATTCTCAATGGACCAAAACTACGTAAGAAATTTGGTTTTGATATTCACACTAGTTTTTGAGCTAGCTCGTCTACAAAATTTGGTAGACTAACAACCAGACTAACTAACAGATATTTTGACAAATCAATTATTATCTCGAAATAAGCTGACGTGTTCTGATGTGGCCATCCACTTGACTTTACCATACAACCTGGCCCCTCACTTATATTTAATATTTGATAAAATTATTTTCATAACATGTAGGGGGGGGGGGGGTAGTTTTTGCATTTTTAGATTACTGTGTGCCCACTGATTATATATACAAAATTTGGTTGAGTTTGGTAAATAGTCAAGATTTTCATTTTTTGACCCTACAGCCCCCTCCCCATTTTAGGCGGTTGGTTTTTGCATTTTTAGAATTCTGGTGGTCCACTGATTATGTATACACAATTTGGTTGAGTTTGCTCAAATGCAGTAAATTTTAACTACCGTCCGAAGTATGTGTGTGTGTGGGGGGGGGGGGGTCATAAATGAAAATCTTGACTATTTACCAAACTCAACCAAATTTTGTATACATAATCAGTGGACCGTCAGAAGTTTAAAAATGCAAAAACTAACCATCCGAAGTATGTGTGTGGGGGGGGGGGTCATAAATGAAAATCTTGACTATTTACCAAACTCAACCAAATTTTGTATACATAATCAGTGGACCGTCAGAAGTTTAAAAATGCAAAAACTAACCATCCGAAGTATGTGTGTGTGGGGGGGGGGGGGGGGGTCATAAATGAAAATCCCTGCCACCATCTTTCCCGCGACTTATAACCTTCAGCTATTTAAGACCCGTATCCAAAGATACCTTCGACCCCGTCCAGCCCATAAAATTATTTCTTCTTTTACGATGGAGGGGCCAACCCAGGCCTTTAGGGGATGCACCTTTTGGTGCAACTCCTTCTCTCATCATTTTCATAAAAAAAGTCTGAATGAATTCCAGTTCCAATTTCCTTATTTTGGCCTATTTCAGTTTCTTCGTATCCTTTACATTTCCTTTTTTTTTTTTTAAATAGATTTTACAACACAATAAAATGAAGCTTGTGAGGGTGTATTCCTGTCAGGGAAACGCTTGGCATCCATTTCAATAGCAGCCCCTAACACTTCTTCCACACTCACCGCATAAATTAAGACCATTTTAATTCTGTCTTCAACAAAATAAATGCTCTATTTTTAATATGGTAATACAATATAACTATCTACTCTGTATTGAGACGAGAAATAAACTTTTTTAAACTCAAGAATTTTAACTAGTTCTATTAAGTAGAAAATAATCTCTTAAATCTGAGTTTAATGAAGTTTTTTTTTTTTTTTTTTTTTTTGGCTTTTCGGCCATGGTAGCCATAAGCCATTTACGATACTATTTATTTTTATTTTTAAATTTGTCTCTACCTCGGGGGTCAGATTTTAGCCGGATGCCTCGAGCCGGATTCGAACTCGGGTCCTCTTGGTTAGCTGGCTGACATGCTACCGCCTAGCCTACCCGACCCCCCTTAATGAAGTTTTAATATCATTATAAACATTTATTTTCATTGTTGTGACTTTTCAATTAAATAATTATTTATTTAATAATTCAAAATTTAATCATTATTATTTGATAATTAAGTTAAATAATTGTTAAAAATAATTATTAAGATTTTTTTTGAGATCTAATTGATTCATGTAGGTATTTTGTTTATTTGACATCGTATATAAAAAATAGTTCTATGAAAGTTGTTCAGTTTTTTTGTAGATTAACTAGACGTATAGAAAAATATAGGGTTCCATTTAAAAAACAGAACTTGACATTGAAATACCCTTGAAAGCTTGTTCTAGATCGACAAACTGTGGCGTAGTTTAGTTTCCCCTCGATATAAATAAACTTTTGTTTGAAACTTTTTTACATATAATGCACTGTTTTTGAGTTATAAGACTGTCTTAATATAAAAAACTGACCCGGTATATTGATCAAAGCATGTGACTATTGCGCGTGTTATTTATTGATTTAATAAATATTTTTATTTCCTAATTTTTTTTTTTTTATAAATTTTATTAAACCAATTATTTTACATTAATTAATGTATACATTGTATTTTAGCTTCGACTTCGGAGATTGCTTCTCCACCATCATCGACTGTCCTTGATCATCTTTGTAGTCCTTGTTTTTAATAAGAGGAAAAATCTAATTAAATAAAAAAAACCTCTTTTCCGATAATTATTCGAATTCCATATCTCAATCCCCATCAACCATTATTTTCCCTAAATGACTAATAGAAATAATTATACTATTTTATTGGTATTTATTTTTTATTAAAATAATAATACATTAAATTTAAAGATAAGTGCTGGATAAGACTTTTCTAAATTAATTAGTATATAAGTATACTAATTAAAAGAGAAAAAAATAAAGTATTTATTATTGTGATGTTATCAAAATGGATTTCATTAGGATTATTTTGATTTATTAGAAATGATGACATTTGATTGATGTTTGTAAGTTTTTTTTTTTTTAAATAGAATAAAATTAAAAAAAATAAATAAACTGATACGTTCTGATGTGGCCATCCACTTGACTTTACCATACAACCTGGCCCCTCACTTATATTTAATATTTAATAAAATTATTTATAATCAAGTAGGGGGGGGTTAGTTTTTGCATTTTTAGATTACTATGTGCCCACTGATTATGTATACAAAATTTGGTTGAGTTTGGTAAATAGTCAAGATTTTCATTTATGACCCCCCCCCCCCCACACACACACACACATACTTCGGATGGTTAGTTTTTGCATTTTTAGATTACTGTGTGCCCACTGATTATGTATACAAAATTTGGTTGAGTTTGGTACAAGGACCTAGATTTTCATTTTTTGACCCCCCCCCCCCACATACACACTTCGGATGGTTAGTTTTTGCATTTTTAAACTTCTGACGGTCCACTGATTATGTATACAAAATTTGGTTGAGTTTGGTAAATAGTCAAGATTTTCATTTATGACCCCCCCCCCCCCCCCACACACGCACATACTTCGGATGGTTAGTTTTTGCATTTTTAAACTTCTGACGGTCCACTGATTATGTATACAAAATTTGGTTGAGTTTGGTACAAGGGCCTAGATTTTCATTTTTTGACCCCCCCCCCCCCCCCCCCACATACACACTTCGGATGGTTAGTTTTTGCATTTTTAAACTTCTGACGGTCCACTGATTATGTATACAAAATTTGGTTGAGTTTGGTAAATAGTCAAGTATTTCATTTATGACCCCCCCCCCCCCCACACACACACACACATACTTCGGATGGTTAGTTTTTGCATTTTTAGATTACTGTGTGCCCACTGATTATGTATACAAAATTTGGTTGAGTTTGGTACAAGGGCCTAGATTTTCATTTTTTGACCCCCCCCCCCCCCCCCCCCACACACACATACTTCGGATGGTTAGTTTTGTGCATTTTTAAACTTCTGACGAGTGCCTAAAAATCACGAAAGTTTTGGACTTTTTTCAGATTTTCGCTTATAAATCCAAAACCATACGTCTGACAGAAAAGTTTATTCTTAGCAAAATAAAAGAGCATAAAATTTCACGCCGGATATGAATTTAAAAGTTAAAATTAGTTCAGCCGTTTTGCCACAATTGATCTTCAAAGATAGGCAATTTTTACCAACTTTTATTGTTATTATATTATGCTTAATTGCTTATTAGGTGGTCACAAGAAACCACTCTTCGAATTTTGCTGCTGACCCCCTAATAGTTGCCAATTGGCTAAAAAATGAGATTGGCAAAGTTTCATCTTAATTGGACAACGGTATCCCGTGCCACAATGTGTTGGAAAATGCTGGATATCTTCAAATCTAAAAGTTTTACCAAAAAGTGGCTCAAGTAAAACTTCAAGCCAACAAAATTTTCTAAAAAATGAGACAAGAATAAAATTTCTAGAATGAGTGATTTTCATTTTATGCAATTTTTGCTGTTTTTCAAAAACTTCAACTACATTGCGGCACGGGTTACCGTTCGCAATTAAGATGAAACTTTGGCAATCTAATTTTTTAGCCAATTGGCAACTATTATGGGGGCCAGCACCGCAAAAATTCGAAGTGTGGTTTCTTGTGACCACCTAATAAGCATAATTAACTATTCCGCCAAAATTTCCTATATTTAACAATCAATTGTGGTTAAAAACGGCTGAACCGATTTTAACTTTATTCGTTCTATTTTATTTTTTCTTTAACGTTATGGTCTTTCATTTTGGTAAGAGTGAAATTTTCGGTAGATCACATGGTTTTCGTGTTATAAGCAAAAAGTCCAAAATTTTCGTGGTTTTAGGCCATCAAAAATTTAACACCAGCCAGAAACCGCCGTCGCAAACTCATATATTTCTTATTTGCCCAACGTCGATTAAAATTATTTCCGCCTTGTGCATATTTATTAGCCAGCGCGGCCTTTTTTCGGTCTAATTTGCCTGTAGCCCAGTAAATAGAGGATCCAAAAAGTGGTTCAGCTTACATTAATTGCGGGAAAAGATTTTTTTTCTAGGATCGCTTGGTATGGTGTGGGTATGTCAAATCTAAGTTTGCGACCTCGAAAATGTGGGTGACAACTTTTGGTGGCCTAAAAACCACGAAATTTTCTGACTTTTTCCAGTTTTTCGATTATAATTTGAAAACGGTCCATATTTTGCAAAAAGAGGACAAAATTTCGGGTCGATTTAAAAAAAAAATAGAAAATTGGTCCGGTAGTTCGATTTTTTATTGTGATCCAAAAAACAGCCTCCCCCCCCCCCGGGGTCACTTTTGAATAGCTATCCCAAAAACTCCCACTTTTTTCGATTTTTTTCCTATTATGACCATGAAGGAGCACATTTTTGATAAGGACCACTCTGACGCTTTTTAGGATTCGGATCATATCCTGTCCGGAAAATGTAGGATATCTATAAATCTAAGAATTTTATCAAAAAAGTGGTCCAAGTAAACGTTTAAGTCAACAAAATTTCCTACAGAATGAGATAGGAATCAAGTTTCTAGGATGAGTGGTTTTCATTTCATGAAGGAAAAACTGCGATTTTTGGCAAAAAAATTGTATTTTTTTAAAATATCAACCTCATTGCGTCACGAGTAACGATTATCCAATTAAGATGAAACTATGTTGTAATTGTAGAAAGTTTAATCTAGTTTAAAAGTGTATAGAGTTATCTTTGTCAAAAATGTGCTCCTTCATGTTCAAAATAGGGAAAAAATCGAAAAAAAGTGCGAGTTTTAGGGATATTCAAAAGTTATCCCGGGGGCTGTTTTTTGAATCTCCATAAAAAATCCAACTTCTGGATTAATTTTCTATTTTTTTTAATCGACGCGAAATTTTGCAGTCCATGTTGACTTAAATTCAAAAATAGGTATCGATTCTCATCTAATACTCGAGAAATAACAATTCTACATTGGATTTTAAATGTTTCGGTTATTATTGGTAACAATTGCTGAAGACATGGAGGAAACGGTTTAAAATCAAAAAAAACAATCGATTCTTATCTAATACTATAGGAATAACCTTATTGCATTCCATTTTTGATGTTTTGACTATTAATGGCAACCTCTACTGAAAAACGTGGAAGAATCGACTTAAAATCAAAAAGACTAAATTCTTTTATGGCAAACAACTCAAGCCATTTATGAT
>JALMQS010000430.1:0-116632 GCA_024734495.1 Forficula auricularia
TACAGATTTGATCAGAGTTATGTACAAGTATTTAATTGATTCTGGATTTTTAAATGACTTCGTGTTACGAAAAATGAATCCCCAAGTTCGATTTGCTTTGCCTATAACGTAATCTAAATGTTCATTAAATGTGTTATCGCTCTTGATTTGATAAAGTCTTACATCAGTAATAGAACCCAATTTGTGAAGATTGATGAAATCAAGAGTAACCTAACAACTGTGAACACTGGTATTCCTCAGGGAACTGTATTAGGCCCTTTGCTATTCATTTTATATATAAATAATATTTTTTTCTATTAAGACTAATGGATTACCCTTTTGTTTTGCAGATGACACTGCCTTTATCTTTTCGGGCGACTGTTTTAATAACTTGACAAAAACTGTTTCTGATGATTTTAGATTGGTTAAGAAATATCTTAATACCAATTTTCTTTCTATAAACATTCAAAAAACTTCATTGGTTTCCTTCTCGAATGGTGAGAGAAAGTGCTCCTCCAAGAGCACACCTCACATCACTCTCCACTCTATCAATTGTACTGTCTCTCAGGAATGTTCATGCCAAGTCTTGAAGTTAGTAAATGAATGTAAATATCTGGGAATTATTTTTCGATTCCAAAATGAGCTTCAAGACACATATTTTGAAATTGACTAGCAGTATCAGAAAACTCTTTTATAAATTTAAGATTCTGAGAGGCATTCTTAGTTATGAAGTTCTAAGAATGGTCTACTTCTCCTTGTGTCAGTCTTTACTGTTGTATGGGATTTTGGTCTGGGGGAATACAAGTGAATTCATTTTAAGGGGTCTTTCTGTTGCTCAGAATATTGTTATTAAGATTATACTAAAAAAGCATCCAAGATTTGCCACGCTGGCGTTATATGATGAGTTTAGGGTACTGAATTTAAAACAATTATTCCTATTGAATGCTTGTATTCATTTATATAGAATAAATTGTACAAATTACAATTTGCATTATTACCCCACACGTATATCTAGCAGAACAAATATAATTTTGCCCAGGATTAAAACTGAATTATACTCGAGACATGCTCAAATTGTTGGCCTGAGAATGGCAATAAAGTATAGATATAATTATGATCAATTTAGAAATGTTAGACATATAAAGAGTTTTTTAATTAATTCTGGCTTTCTAAGAATGTGAATTTGTATGACGATTTTATTTTGTTTTGATTTACTTTATTTTATGTTGTTTTACTTTTTATTTTGTCTTTGTTCTTTTATGTCTTTAATTTAAAGTAATTTATTAAATTTATGTTTTTGAATTTCTCTGTTAATTTATCTTAAAATTTAACCCTCGACTCAAGATTAATCTTACAGAGGGTTAAATTTTATTTTATTTCATTTTAATATAATACATATAGTTGTGTTCATGATTTGAATTTTGATTCAAATTTTAATTGATAAATATTGTTAAGGTTCAATATGTATTTATTTTTTTTTTTTTTTTTTTTTTTTTGGCTTTTCGGCCCTTCTAGCCATAAGCCTAATTACGATACTAGATATATTTTTAAAATTTGTCTCTACCCCCGGGGGTCAGATTTTGGCTGGCTGCCTCGAGTCGGATTCGAACCCGGGTCTCCTGGTTAGCTCGCTGTCACGCTACCGACTAGCCTATCGACCCCCCTCAATATGTATTAATATATATGTAAGCTGTGCATGTAAACAATAAATAAATAATAATAATAATAAATGTGAGTTTAGAATCGAAAATCACTCCCAGATCCTTAATAGAGTCGACTCTTCCACATCTAGTGTTAGTTTTAAGTAAATAATCAAAAACAATGTGGTTAGTGGATCTCGAAAAACTAATGGTGAGACACTTCTCAAAGTTGAGGGAAAAGCAGGTTGAATAGATAATAACCCATTGAAGTAAAAAAAAAAACCGCTATTCTAGATGGGTTGTTTTTATTTATTTTTTTTAGTTTATATGATTCACCCTAGAGGCGCTGAATATATTTCCCAGAAGTAATAGAGAGAGAGGTATAATTTAATGTGTGTGTATGTATGTATGAAACCCACATCTCTCAATTTCTTTTCCTATTTTTTGGTTAATAATAATGATATTATTATTATTCTATTAAGTTGAGTGTGTGTGCATCTGACGGTTATGATACTTTTTGCCATTCTGGTCCCTGGAAGGCTCCAAAAAGACCCCCCCCCTGACCCCAAAATACACCCTCTCTCTCATTACTCTTCCTCTTCATCATCATAAAAAAAAGAAGAAGGGCGGGCGTTGAACGTAGGGCGTTATACCATCCAAAAACATTTGATTGTGGCTAATTATCTATCCTCTCTCTCTCTCTCTCTTTTATTCTAATTCTGTTCATGCCACAATTCATGGGGGGTCATTATTTAATTCGCTGTCTGTTTTTAGTGGAGGTTCTAAAAAAAAGTCAAAAAAAAGAACAAGAGAGAGAAAAGGAACAAAGTATCTTGAGTGGATGCGAACACTAAGGATTGTTTAATTACTCTTTCTCTTGCTCGCTCTTCATTTGAAATTCAAATTTATTATCAGAACTCTAAAATAAAATTTTATATAAGTTCTAAAATACGATTTGCCTTATTATAATAACGTATTTTAATGGTAATCTTCAATTAAATTATAATTGAGAAAACACCCTGGTTAGGAAAAGAGACCCGCTGAAGACGGGCGCCGCACAGTGGTTTAGACGTAACTCAACCAAATTTTGTATACATAATTAGTGGCCCCCTAGGAGTCTGAAAATACAAGAACTAGCCACCCAAAATGGGGTGTAGGGTCAAAAAATTAAAATCTATACCAGGCTTCCGCAACCTATGACCCGCGGGTCACCAAGTGACCCATTTGATAATTTCAAGTGACCCACTTGAGTTCCGTAAAAAAATCACCTATAATCTTCCAGCACTTTGTATATCCAGCAAAATGTAATTATACATTTTTATCAAGACAACCACCTGTGAATAATTATTTCAATTAACAAAAAACCCATCAAAAACAATTTAACCGAAGATGAGACCGTGACAGATCGAATGTCCAACACAAAAACCCCCATAACCCGTGAATTTCATCCAAATCGTTAGAGTCGTTTTTGAATCAAAATAAAACAAGTGGTTGATTAAATAAACATTAATTAACAAAAAACAAATTACCGAGCAACTTGGTCTTCTTTCGGGTATTATGGTACTATTTATCCACGAGCTGAAGGTGTTTTCGACATAAATATTATGATTTTATTAAAATAAGTGACTATATTATGATTGCCTCTTGAGTGTAATTTTATGTATATAGAGAAATTAATTATGTATGTGTTTTAGGGTAGATACGAGCAAGATAAAAAAACACTTCTTCAGTGAATTTGTTGCTGAAAAGAAATCCGGCCGGAAACCCTCTCTCGAGTTAATTCTATTTTTCGACTTGGCGGGTGTAATCCAAAGGTAAGCAAGCCAACACCTTTTGATGTTTAATTTCTGTTCATTTGGAATGGTTCAGGTGGTGGTTGTTTAGAGGGGTTGTGGGATGTTGTTAGAGGGGGTGCAGGGGTCCAGGGGGTGTTTCTGACGCATTTTAATAGCGCACTCAATTCTCTTCGTTGGCTGAATTTCCAAGTGACAAAAACTCTTTGCATTTTTTTTTTTACTAAATTTATGAGCTTATTTTTTTTTTTTATTGTTATTCGTGCTCGAAATAATCCTTTAACTTATTAGCTTGTATAAATTGTACGACAATTTTTGTTGTTGTTGTTTTTATTTCGGTTTATTTGCTTCTATCGTTGATTCTCAAACAACGCTCTTTTACATTCCAATTAGCCGATTAGAGTTCAATTTTTCATCTTTTTATTTATTTATTTTTATTCTTGATTTATACTATTTTCCACTCTTTTAAGCTTAACCGAGATCGTTATAAAGAACGAGGGTAAAATAAATAAATAAAAAAAAACTTTTAAGTTCAAGCGTAGGTAATAATAAATTAAGATTTTTTTGAAAACAGTTCTTATTTTCCTATAGAGAAATCAATGCTGAAGTTGTCCTCAGCTTGATGTAAATAAACATCTTTAATTTTATTAAACGAGTAATTCTTGTATACTATATTGGTAGATATATATATGTAGGATTTCATTTTCCGCTCTTTCGCTTGTAAGCTGCTTTTGAAAATGGGGATCCATTTTCGCCTTGAAAAAGACGTTTGCCAGTCAGAGTCTTTCGATAGAATGACTGATGAGCAGAAAGGACACACCCCTTTTATAAAGAATGGAGCGCGCCAAAAATTATGCTTACGTCACATAAAACGCGCGGAACAATTAACCAATCAGCTTAATTGCTAATTAGAGCTAATTAGATTATAAAAGAAGCCAGCTCCTCGAAGCGAAGTCAGTTATCGTTATCCAGCCGACAGTTGTCATTTGCCAGTTGTGAGAAGTGATTTGTATACACGTTCTGAAAAGAAGAAGCAATAAATGCGGGCATTGTGCCGTTATTTTTGTCAAAAGCATACTTTCAATCGCCTAGTGCGAATTCATCATTTGCAAAAGCATCTTTCAAACTGGCTCAAAAGCCGCCAATAGAGATTATCATCTCTGAAGATCACCTCCCATCCAAGCCCGGCAGATCTCTTTCCAACTAACCCTTCGAGCCAATCATAATAAAAATCATCCATCATCTAAATCATTCCCTATATATATATATATATATATATATATATATAGAATCGGTTTCTCGAAAACGTCTCTAACGATTTGGATGAAATTCACGGGTTAGGGGTTTTTGTGTTGACAATTCGATCTGTCACGGTCTCATCTTCGGCTAAGTTGTTTTTGATGGGTTTTTTGTTAAATGAAATAATTATTCACAGGTGGTTGTCTGAATAAAAATTTTTAATTACATTTTTTTCAATTTTCTTTTAATAAAATTAATTGTTTTTTTTTATTTTAAATTCCACTAATAGATCATTACAAATATTATTATATATTGTAATTTGCCAATTTAATTAATTAAAATGGATTGAGAGAACGATGGAGGAATAGGAATAATGGAATTGGAATAATTATCGGAAAAGAGGTTTTTTTATTTAATTAGTTTTTTCCTCTTATTAAAAACAAGGACTAAAAGATGATCAAGGACATTCGATGGTGGAGAAGTAATCTCCGGAGTCGAAGCTCAAAAACAATGTATGCATAAATTCATGTAAAATAAATGGTTTAATAATTTATTAATTAATTAAAAGTATTTTTCCATAAAATAATTGATTAGAATATCGATTTCATTTTCTTAAAAAATCCGACAATTTGAAGGATCGTACCGCCTTCTTCAGGATCTAAAAGGGTCAACGAAAATACCTCCGTGAATATTAATATTATTTTTAATTACAATTAGGTACATTCAAAACTTTGTGACCAGTAATACGTCTTGATGATGTCCATAGCGGGTGCAAACTTTGGTAAAAATATAAATTAAGTTTTATTTCAATTTTATTTCATTTTGGATGTCATTAAAAATCGACCTTTTTACCTGAATTTAAAATTACAAATAATATTAATAAATCGATTTTAACGGAATCAAAAAATTACCGAGCATCGCTCGGTGTTCCAGGTATTTTTATGTAATATGATGAAAATATCAATTCTTATTTATGATTCAATTTAGAAAAAAATATTATCTATCAGTCGGGTGCGGTCCATGCATGCTGTGGATGCGGAGAATAACTAAAATTTCAAATTATTTCGAGTATTTTTATACCGTGTCATAAAAATTTAACGTTAAATTATCTATGATACCATTATAGTAAATTATTACAATAATCGATGAAATTTGTAAAAAGGATCGATGAATAAAATAAGGTTTATAAAAAATGAAGGTGTTTTTGGACAGCATCCCCTGTTTGAAAAGTCACCGCCCGCCACTATTAAGTATATACCTGGTGAGTTTTTTTTTTATCTTGAGACAGTCTTATAACTCAAAAAAGTGCATTATATGGAAAAAAAAGTTTTAATTAAAAGTTTATTTATATCAAGGGGGAAACTAAACTATGCAATTGTTTGTCCATCTAGAACAAGCTTTCAAGTGTATTTCGAGGTCAAGTTCTGTTTTTTAAATAGAAACCTATATGTTTTTGTACATATTCTGAATCTACAAAAAAAACTGAACAACTTTCAATAAATAGAACTATTTTTTTATACGACATGAAATAAAAAAAAACTATTAAATCAATTAGATCTCAAAAAAAAATCCTAATAATTATTTTTAACAATCATTCAGTTTAATTATCAAATATTTAATTATTAAATAAATAATTTAAAAATTTTTCGACCCTCCCCTCAACCCCAAATAAATAATTTAATAATAATTAATAATTTAATAATTTTTCGACACTGTTCTGAGACATTCCAGAGTGTTTGAGTGTCTTCTGGATGAATTCCAGTTCTCATTTCGTTATTTTGGCCTGATTCAGTTTATTCGTGACCTTTATATTTCTTGTTTTTTTTTTTTTAAACAGATTTACAACACGATAAAATGAAGCTTGGGAGGGTGTATTCCTATCAGGAAAACGCTCGGCATAGATTTCAATGGCAGTCCCATTACACTTCTTCCACATTCACCGTATAAATTAAGACCATTTTAATTCTGTCTTCATAAAAAATGCCCCATTTTTATTATGGTATTACAATCTAACTATTTACTGAATTGGCACGAGAAATAAACTTTTTTAAACTCAAAAAGTTTAAGTAGTTCAATAAGTAGAAAATAATCTCTTAAATCTGTGTATAATGAAGTTTTAAGATCATTATAAACACTTATTTTCATTGTTGTGACATTTCAATTTAATAATTATTTATTTAATAATTATTATTTGATAATTAAGTTGAATAATTGTTAAAAATAATTATTAGGATGTTTTTTTTGAGATTCAAGTGATTTAATATTTTTTTTATTTCATGTCGTATATAAAAATAGTTCTAATGAATGTTGTTCAGTTTTTTTTTTTTTGTAGATTCAGAATATGTACAGAAACATATAGGTTTCCATTTAAAAAACAGAAGTTGACCTTAAAATACACTTGAAAGCTTGTTCTAGGTCGACAAACAATAGCATAGTTTAGTTTCCCCTCGATATAAATAAACTTATATTTGAATTTTTTTTCATATAATACACTGTTATTGAGTTATAAGACTGTCTCAAGATAAAAAAACTCACCCGGTATATAAAATTCAATCATCCCATTCAGTTTCCAGATTATGACGATCTCGATGTATTGAAAATCATCTCTCAACGAGATCCAGTCCACACACATTAAACCAAAGGTGAATTGGAAGTTTAAATTTTACCAACAGGTTTTTCGGCCTATATATAATTTTCGGGATTCTCCGTTTTTTATTTTATTTTCCCCTCTGTTCTGTATAGAATAGATAAGAGCATTTGTGGTATGCCTAAGGGGTGCACAGGGGGTAAAGGGATGGATGCTTAAACAGGGTAGTCTCCCTTATTCTTCTTCTCTGTCACTCTAACGGGATTTAATTAATTTCAAAAACATGAATTCTTGCAAATTCTATTTGCATTAAAAACTTTCTCTCTCTCTCTCTCTCTCTCTCTCTCACTTTCCCTAAAAGGTGGATATGTAAATATAAATAAAAAATGAAATTTCTACCTAGCTCTTTTTAGATTTGAATTAATTTACCATATTTATTATATCTTCAAAGTAAATAGAAATAAATTCAAATTTATATAGATATATATTATGCTATATAGGAACGGGCAATCTATGGTTCTAAAAGAAACCCGACGATAGATTTTGGGATAAAGAAAATCAAAATTGTGTCTCAGGCTAGTTGAATGGCATGGAATATTCTGAATATAATTGAAGGTAATGTAAGGCGCAGCCCAGAGGTAGTGAGGAAAGAAAAATACTATATAATATTTGTCTAGATTAATTTGTAACAACGCTTAGAGAAATTTCTCTAAAAAAATTACCCTCTTGCCTAGAATCGAACCGACGAACTCTTGATCTATGGGCATCTGCTCTAACCACTAGACCAATGTCACATTAATATTTATATCTGGATTTCTTTTACTAAAACTATATATTTTTGATTTAGACTTTGTGTCTAAATAATATTGTATTCATTTGAACTCGAATGAAAATGAAAAAACACCAATAGATTTTAAATTAAGAAACATTAAATATATATTAATTAACGAGGCAAATTTGAAATATTATTGTCAGCTCGGATTTTAAACTGATGGCTGCAATCGATTTTCATTAACCAGGCAAATTTGAAATATATATATTCGAATTTTGAAATGAAAGACTCCAATTCATTTTAAATTAAGAAACATTAAATATATTGATAATTGTTCCTCCCCCCCCCTCGCCACTCAAAAAATTAAAGATGCAAAACTTTTTAAGAGACGATGTATTTTCGGTAGTTTACGGGTATACATTTGGAGTGTGGTTTTTTAAGAGGAATAAAATTTTTTGGACCGAGACGCTGCCCGCCAGGGCACCAGCCCGGAGGGCCGAGCTTCGAGGGCGTGCCGAAGGCACGCACAAAAAGCTCGTTAACATATATCCAAATAAGGTGTAATTTATTGGATTCCTTTCTCCTTTCCTTTCAAACCGACTTTTTGGAGGATTCTTTCCTCCTTCTTCAGGGTTTCAAGTTGTCAATGAATAATTAAGAAAAAGAAATAAAAATTGTTTTTCTATGCTTCTGCCAAGGAAGAAAAAAGTTTTAAACACTGCTGTGGAGAGAGGAAGGAAGTATTTTATTTGTTTCCTTCATTGACACCTTGAAACCCTGAAGATGGAGGGAAGAATCCTTCGAAACTTCGGTTTGAAAGGAAAGGAGGAAGGATAACAATAAGTTACACCTTATTTGGATATGTGTTAATTTTTTTACTTTATCCAATGCAAAGCATGGGAGAAAGTATTGGAATCGCTCTCGAGGCAAGCGCGACTTCAAAGGGTCGTCAGGTAAAGACTACGGAACCCATAGACTCAATTAAGGTCACAAATTGAAGTATTCAATGAGATTGAATTTTAGCACGTGACGGTTTTGCCAAAAATTACCTGGAATCTCGTCGAGAGGCCAAAAGTGCCATTTTTTTGGAAGTGCGTGGATGGATGGATGTATGTGTGTGTGTGTGTTATCGTTTATTTCGTCCACGATTTTTTCCACACCTTTGCGCTGATTGAAATGAAATTGAAAACCTACCATTAGTTTAACAAAATGAAGCGCTGATTAGTTTTTGGTACATATCGGTCCACAAACATTAGTACTTTATTTCAGTATTTAGTTTTTCTAAATATCTTGAAAATGACTTAACCAATTTTGATGAAATTTAATATGCAAATTAAGTACATTGGGGACCACAAAAAAGGTTAAATAAAGTTTTTAGTAAAATTATATTTTAATGTACTTTACTCAAGAACATATTAATATTTCAAATGAATTTGGATAAAGTTTGGCAACGATCCGTTGCAGTTTATTTCTTTTCTCACTACCCCTGGGCTGCGCCTTCAATTACATTTAATTAAAATTTCTACTAGTCCGTCACTCTCCAGAGAAAAGTTCGTGCAAATAAATTCTGAATATATATATATTTATACGAGGGGTGAACCGCGACCTAAAATCGTGTACACCTACTTCCACTTCCACTTTCATTTCCAAGTAAAAGACAATAGATGACAATAGATTTTCTAATGAATTCTAAAGTAATTTCAAAGACGGTGTACTCCTAATTCCAATCGCGGTTCAGCCCTCGTATATATATATAGGGTGTTCCGTATCACAACGATAAACGACGGTCCAGAACCAACAAATTTTTTAATAAAAGTCTCTTAGTTTTTTAGTTATAGGCATTTTTTTTGAAAACGCTGACAATCGCTACCCTGTCCTAAATAATGAGATGCTAGGTACAAATTCAGATACTTTATTATTCTAATTTTTGTTACGTGATTCTGAATAATCCTGCTATTGACCAGAATTCAAAATAAAAACATAAGTACATACTATACTTTTGGAGAAAAAAATATTTTTGTGGGACCGGTGGTTTTTTATTTAATATGGTAATCAATTAAGTCGCAACTTAATTGATTAACATATAGAATGTTTTTTTTTCTAGTTAAATTTTTTCAATTTTCATACCTCTCCAAAATGTGGTAGGTCTTTATGCCCCACCCTGTATACGTTTATTTGAATCAAGCCGAGGACAATCTCCTTGATTTCTCTTTATGGATATACCAATTATCATAATCACCGTTTATTTATTTGCAGATATTCTTTTGTAAGCAGATAAAATTGAAGAAGTGACTTTTAGAATGAGGAAAAGAGGAATATGTAAATTGAAGGGAAGTTAATTGGGCGTGACAAACGCCTATGTATGTGTGTGTGTGGAGCGAGTTAGAGACCTCTCGTCGTTTTTATTTGAATGTAATTTCAAGTTAAAATGCCTGTTCATGCACATAATATATCTTATGCTACGTTCTCTGATCCTCTCTTTTTATGTTCAGCCACGTTCTACTCTCTCTCTCTCTTTATCTTTAGAACAAGATCCATCCTTCGCAAATTAAAACAGAAGGAATAGAAGAATTTGGAATATGTTAAACTTCTACTGCTTTCAAACTCACTAAACACTTTCGATTAGTATAAAACGTAGTTAAGGTAGTTGTTTCGCGACAATACTAGCAAAATGTTAATGCTAGAGTATATAGAACAGACAATAAGAATTCATAATTCATAAGCCCAAAATTTTTTCCTGTTTATGTACCACTGCTAACCAATTCCGTGCTCGTTTGAAAAATCTGGTAACACTGTAAGAGCTTGTATATATTTTATCATAGAAATGACAGATAAAATACATTATAAAGAGAGATTTATTAAACAAAAAGTTCTTAATTAGCTGTTGGAACAATGGCTGAAGCGAAAAAAAGTCAAAAAGTACTAAATACATTTTAATTTTCTCATTAATATATCAAAGAATAATTGATATGTCAACAAGAATTATTTTGACCGCGCTGATTTGAAAAAAAGATATTTTTATCTCGCGAGACTACTGCGGATTACGCTATTGGAGTCTGCGGAGTATTAAGTCTGGACCAAGAGAGAAAAAGATGTAATCCACTTAGCTACAATCCAACGTCATTTCGCGTATAGCCCGCTAGACATTCGGATGGATCACCGAGTGAATTGGAAATCTCAGATGTTATATACTTGATCTCCCAGTCCAGAGCGCTAGATCTATTAGCATGTATGTTAGATGCCTGCCAGTTCAAATATTATTTTCACTCAATATTTGACAAAAATTCCCTACATTAGAGTCGCGATCGAATAAAATGTAGAAAACCTTCAGTTAAAAAGTACTAAAGTTAACCCACTTTTTAGGTTAAATACATGCGTTGTTGCCAGCTTGTTTTTAGTGTAAATTTTTCATTATTTATTCTTTACTATCTCAGAAACTGTGCTGTAACTATGAATTAAAACTCTCTAAAAAAATTCATTAGTTATACTATATATAAGAGCCTAGATTAATTTGTAACAACGCTGAGAGAATTTTCTTTAAAAAAATTACCCTCTTGCCTAGAATCGAACCGACGAACTCTTGAACTAAGGGCATCAGCTCTAGCCATTACACCAATGCAACATTAATATTTATATCTTGATTTCTGTTACTAAAACTATATATTTATGATTTAGACTTTGTGTCGAGATAATATTGTATTCATTTGAACTCGAATGAAAATGAAAAAACAACAATAATACATACAAACGGAAACTTTGGCTACAAGATCACTGTGGACCTTTTCCACGGGTCTCCATTAACTTATTAAATAGATTTTAAATTAAGAAACATTAAATATATATTAATTACGAGGCACATTTGAAATATAATTGTCAACTCGGAATTGAAATGGTCTTAAATTATACGGTGAATGTGGAAGAAGTGTTATGGGGCTGCCAGTGAAATGAATGCCGTTTTTCTGATAGGAATACACCCTCACAAGTTTCATTTTATTGTGTTGTAAAATCTGTTTAAAAAAAAAAATCAGTAAATGTAAAGGCTACGAAGAAATTGGAACAGGCCAAAATAAGGAATTTGGAACTGTAATTTATCCAGAAGACTTGCGATACACTCTGGAATGTCTCAGAACAGTGTCGAAAAATTATTAAATTATTTATTTAACAATTAATTGTTTAATCATTATTATCATCATCATCATCATCATTGAGTATACAGTCCTAAGACTGGTTTGATGCAACAATCCGTCTCTACTCGACTTACTCGAAGAGAAATCGTCATGCTGCATATTCTCGGGATTTGTAATGTGGTGGTTTCCCGTTGCCTTCCACATGTTGAAGAGAAGAAAAATGAAAAAGGAAATCAACTCCTAGCCCTCGAAAACCTAATAGCGTCGGAGTCGGTAAAAAAAAAAACAAGTGTTGGCCAAGGGAGGCCGTATAGGAGAGAGAAAAAGAGAAGCCTGACACAAGTAAGTGGAAGCAATGTCGAACTTAGCTCGGATAACCCCGAGGTCGCAATCCACGTACTCATCAGAAATGAGTTCCTGAGGATTAAAAATCAGAAAAAATTTAATGCCTCATTAGAATTATTTTCTCATGACTTACTCATCAAGTTGTCACTTATTCAGATGAACAGTGTAACGTACTGATAGAAAAACCCATAATAGAAAAAGAAAAGTAAATTTGCCGGCCTGGACTGCAACCCCTTCAGCCCCCCTAAATCAGCCACTGAGGACAACCACATTGAATTCCCTTTTTAACCGACTTCAAAAAAGGAGGAGGTTCTCTATTCGATTGAATTTTTTTTTTTTTTTTTTTTTTTTTTTTTTGTGCCTATGTTACCTCATATCTCCGCCAATTCTCAACCGATTTTGAATTTTTTTTTCATTGGGTCCAGTCTAGCTTCCGATTGGTCCCATTTTTTTTCGTATTTTTTTCATAGGTATTAGACCTTTTTTATTAGGTTTTGTTTAGACCTAACCTCTTTGTTTATGAACCGATTTCGATGGTTCTTTTTTTATCCATTTTAAACATATACCTTTTATAAATCGCACTCGACGGATCTTACTTAGTACGTTTGGAGGGTATGCTCGCTTATAGGTATAGTTAGTTTGGCACCGACTTCAAAAAGTAATTTCATGTTAATATTTCGTCGTTTAGTTGTAACTAAATAAGATAATAATTATTTTATACCTTTTAGTGTATTTTATTTGTTGCATTTAATTTTTGAAGTCGGTTTTTATTTTTTCTTAAAAATTATTTTTATTGAATCAACAACTCTGCTACTCTCGGCATAACAAAAACTTTTCACTTAAAATGAATCATATTATAGTTTCTTAATTCTATTGAAATATGAAAAAACAAAATAGAAAATGATTTCTCAAATAGATACTCATTTCTTTGCAAAAAACTAAGTCCAACTATTAATATAAATAATTTCTCCATTTTGAAAGTTAAAAATTAATATTTAAATTTAAAATCATTATTAAGAATTTATTTTTGAGATCTAATTGATTCATGTATTTCATGCATTTGTTTATTTGATGCCGTATAAAAAAATAGTTCTAATGAAAGTTGTTCAGTTTTTTTTTTATAGATTAATTAGACGTATAGAATAATATAGGGTTCCATTTAAAAAACAGAACTTGAGACTGAAATACCCTTGAAAGCTTGTTCAACGACGACAGACAATAGCGTGTAGTTTAGTTTCCCCTCGATATAAACACATTTGCCTTAAGAAATTAAAAGTTAACGAATTGTTTCCATAAAAACATAAGTATCTTTTTGTATTTGACGTATATTTCCAGCTTTCTTTCACTTCTCTTTGTTAGGTTTTTAATAAAGCGAAGAATTTTAAGACAATTGATAAATTCCGTTGCGTTTTCGAAATAATAATAATAATAATAAAAAAAGTTTTTTCTTTGAACATTCTACTTATTTCTTTAAGTATTCATTCCTTCATTTTCTTCTACCCTGTATATATATATATACGAATATAATCTGTATTGTTTTGTTTTTAAGATTTAATTAAAACTTCATAAAGCACACAATGGAAGAAGTTATTATAATGGGGGGAGGGGGGGGGGGTTGTTCATGTTCTCAACATTTATCCACCAAAAGTCATTTTATTATAATATTTATTTATATATAGGTATATATGAAAAAACTCTTCTTTTTGTTGCTTTATTTATTTATTTGATTATTTTTTAATTGAAAATAATAATAAGAATATTAATAATAAAATTTCACAATTGGATTGTAGATTTTTAACCGACTTCAAAAAAGGAGGAGGTTCTCAATTCGACTGATTTTTTTGTGTGTCTATGTTACCTGATATCTTCGCCAATTGTGAACCGATTTTGATGATATTTTTTGCATTGGTTTCAGTCTAGTTTCCGATTGGTAAAAATATAAATTTCATTGGTATTGGACCTTTTTTGTTTTGCTTGTTCAGCCATAACTTCTTTGTTTATGAACCGATTTGAATGATTCTGTCTGCGTTTGGATCAGTATAGCTCCAAGATACTCAAGATACCTAATTATTTATTTATTTTATGTATCTTCAGCGAGAACTTTTTTCCCCGTGGACCGATTTTGATGATTCTTTTTTTATTCGAAAGGTGGTACCTAATGGGTGGTCACATATTTATTTGATCAAGTTCTGATGATATGATCAATGACGAAATACGTAAATCTTCAATTCTTATGAGCAAATAATCGAAATTATATTAAATAAAATGTTTTTTAAAACATTCATTTAAAACCCGCAAACGTTTCGAGAGAATTTCTATATTTATGAGTTGAATTTTATTATCATTTTCTGGTTCATTCACCTGACGCTTTCTCTTACGAGATGCATGCAAGGTATTATATTAAGTCACTATTAATAACATCACTAAAAAGAAAAAAATTTTTAGAAAAAAATAAAACCGACTTCAAAAAATTTAAATGCAACAAGTAAAATGATAAGAACTCAAAAATCAAATAAAATGCACTAAAAGGTATAAAATAATTATCTAATTTAGTTACAACTAAACGATGAAATTGATACATGAAATCACTTTGTGAAGTCGGTGCCAAACAAACTATATATGCGAGCTTATCCGCCAAACGTACAAGGTAAGATCCGTCGAGTGGGATTCATAAAATGTATATGTTTGGCACCGACTTCAAAAAGTAATTTCATGTAACAATTTCATTGTTTAGTTGTAACTAAATTAGATAATTATTTTATACCTTTTAGTGCATTTTATTTGATTTTTGAGCTCTTATCATTTCACTTGTTGCATTTAATTCTTCGAAGTCGGTTTTATTTATTTTATAAAATAATTGCATTAATACATTTCTACAATCAAGAAAAATATATACATATTAGAATTATTAAGTTTGGATCAATAGGTTGCATCGTTTTACCAAGTTTCAGCTTTCTAGAGCAAACCGTTTGCCAAACTTAATTGATAAGTAGGTGATTCATAAAGAGAAATCACTGAGGTTGTCCTCTGCTTGATATATACGCATATATGTATAGCTAAATAAAAGTGTTAAAACGAAGGGCAATTTTTTTAAAATAATTAAATATATATCTATATCTTCTTAAATATAGCTCTGAGGGCCTTAAAAAAATCGAATTTATAATATATTATTTTTAAAAAATGACGCAATTATTTTTATTACATGCGAGAGGAAGAATTTTAGTTAAATTGCTTTTAATCAAGTTGGTTGTTTTTTGGACACTTGGCAGAAAAACAGTGTTTTGTTATTTATTTATTATTTGATAACCCAAGAGGTCAGAGATTGACCGAGCATCTCTCACTGCGTGCACTTGAAGCAATCATTTATTTATCTATATAATAAAAAAATTAATATAAATAGATTATTAATTAATTTAAATATTATGGACGTTAGTTTTAAGATTGTTTGAATGTTTGAAATTATTTAAAATAATGTCGTTTAATTATACGTTATCTAATTTTAGAGAAAAAAATCTTCAAATGATAAACTGAATTTAACAACGCATAACTTGAAATTTTCCAATAGATGAGGTTATCATAGAAGTCGATTATGACCTTCTATAGAGGACATGAGAGCCACACAACAAGTAGATAGGTGGGGGAGATGGGGAGTTGGCTATATAACCTCAATGGAAAAACAGACGGAGCATTATTCTGAAAACACTCAAAATGAATTTCCTTAAAGGATTTATTATCTTTGCTTCCATGGCTGTGGCCATAATACATGCACGGGCGTCAACCCGACCTGATGATTATGATGAGAACGAAGAAGAGCTGTACTTTAATTCCAAGGTAACCAACACATTTCATTTCTACCAGGCATTTTTACATAATCTTTGCCAAAGATTTAAACCATTATAACTCAATAATCCACTGAAAAATATTAAATAATAAAATTTGATTTTGACTTATTGGTGTGTAATCATAACTAAATCTCTAAATCTTCCCTTTTTTAATTCTAACTCCAGCGATCTGGAAGTTTAAACTTCCAATTCTACTTGTTTTTAGAACATTCGGATCTTTTTATATAAATATTAGTTTTCAATTTATAAGAGAGATAAGGAAAAGTCGTGTGGATGGCCACATTAACTTATTTATTCATTCATTAAGTATTCATTTTAGAGATTTAATTTTTTTCTCCCATCTTCAGGTTTTATTGGAAGCAATTAAAGAAAATAAAGATCAAGTGAGTCGAAACTTTCTATTTTTATTATAAATTTAATTTACTAAGGGGGCGCATTAACAAAATACGGCCCTAAATTCTGGTAAAAGTTACTTATGTTACTGTTAAATAAGTCCGGCTAACATATCGAAAGTTCCGTATTTTATATATTCCAAAATACTAGATATTTCAGATCCGTTTGTATATCTCGTTGACGAAGAAAGAATGAACGAATTTGTAGAATTTTTTTAATAATTTTAAGTTAACCCAATTTTGAACACCTGACGGGCACAAAAATCTCGTTAGATATATAAATTCTAAATTTAGTATAATAATGAAATTTTAAATTAAATTTTTAATGAATAGTAGGTCAAAATTTGATTACTCGATTCTACCCTGAAAGAAATCCAAATTAAATAAAATATTAAATATAAAAAAAAGAGACATTTTATCTGAAGATCAGGAGAAACTAAATCTGGCTAAGAATTGTTACACAGTTATTTCCGGATGGTCGATTTTAGCCAAAATCTTGTTTAGAAAATCAAAATTAATATTTTATTTATTGGAATTTGAAGAATTCAAAATTGTCTGACCAATATTTGACCCATACTATATACAATTATTAATTATCAATTATTATTACATCTATACTTATATTGTTTTATGGTATCAATCTAGAAAGAAAAAATTCTACTGTCTCAGTTATTTTTATCTTTATTTCAACCAATGTTGTTCTAGCCAATTGAGTACTTGAAAAAGTCTCGAGAGAGACGAAACGTTGTACAAAAATTGAAGAAGAACTTCAATAAAAAAAACTTTGTCCAATAAACTGAATTTTTAATCTACTATATACAATATATATATTAAAAATAAAAATTATAAAATGTTTATATTCAAATTTATTTATTTATTTATTTTAATATATTGAATTGAATTGTTAATCTATTCTCAAATTTATTTATTTAGATGATGAATCAGATCAAATTTATGGATGAAAAAATTGAACATTTTTATAAGCTTGTAAGTTTATTTATTTATTTATTTGTTATTAGTAAAAAGTTATATATTTAAGTCATCATTTATTTATTTGTTCAGATCATTGAAGAAAAAAATAGTGAAACTGAATTACAAAAAGAACTAAACCAAAGAGTGAGTTTATTTATTTAATATTGGTAAATTATTTATTATATATTTCATTAATTATTTATTTGATTAGATCATTGAAGATGAAAACGAATTAAGTCGATTGAAATCAAAAATTGTGGAATTGAATCAATCTGTAAGATTATTTATTTATTTATTTATTTGTAAATAAGTTATTATATATTTAAGTATTTATTTATTTATTTATTTATTTATTTATTTAGGTCAACGAAGAAACGAAGGGCAAATCTATATTGGAAAAAGAAAATTCTGAATTTAAAAAAATGGTGAGTTTATTTATTTAATTATTTATTTGTAAATAAGTTATTATATATTTAAGTATTATTTATTTATTTATTTATTTATTTAGGTCAACGAAGAAAAGAAGGGCAAATCTATATTGGAAAAAGAAAATTCTGAATTGAAAAAAATGGTTAGTTTATTTAATTATTTATTTATTTGTAAATAAGTTATTATATATTTAAGTATTTATTTATTTATTTATTTAGGTCAACGAAGAAAAGAAGGGCAAATCTATATTGGAAAAAGAAAATTCTGAATTGAAAAAAATGGTTAGTTTATTTAATTATTTACTTATTTGTAAATAAGTTATTATATATTCAAGTATTTATTTATTTATCTATTATTTTTTTTTTTAGCTCAATGTAGAAAAGAATAGCAAATCTATATTGGAAAATGAAAATTCTGAATTGCAAAAAAGGGTGAGTTTATTTATTTATTTGTAAATAAGTTATGGTATATTTAAGTATTTATTATTTTTTTTTAGCTCAATGTAGAAAAGAATAGCAAATCTATATTGGAAAAAGAAAATTCTGAAATGAAAAAAAGGGTGAGTTTATTTATTTTGACTACTGGACGATTGAAATTAAAAAAAAAATTATTAATAATTTTTTTGTAACATGAAAATGAGTTTTGATACAAGATATAATTTAAGTTTATTTATTTTATTTAATTTTAGATTCAAGAATTGCCGGATCAAGATGGAACTGAAGATATTTTCCATGCATTGAGGAAAGGCTCCCTTATAGGGGTGAAATATTGGTATTGTAACGACCCCTCCTCTATTAATGCAAAGAATGGAAAGGATTATAATTGGACTCCACTGCATTATGCATCCCTCAATGGACAATTAGATATTGTAGAATTCTTGTTGTCCAAAGGAGTGGATTTGGAGGCAGAGGAATCTTATAATAATAATAGAACACCCTTAATATATGCCTCCATGAATGGTCATGTCCATGTAGTCCAAGTATTGCTGGACAAGGGGGCCAACATCAACCATCAAGATAATGGCAAATACACAGCACTATATTATGCAGTTAATAATAATAAATTACCAGCAGTGAAATTATTAATAGAGAGGGGTGCGGATAGAAGTTTAAGAAATAATGCCCATAAAACTCCATTAGAATTGGCTAGAGAGAGAAGATATATATCTATTGTGGATTATTTGTCGTCCCTTTAATATCCTGACAAATAATCCTCCTCATTTAATTAAATAATGTACCTGGAGCCACCGAGCGATGCACGGTAACGCCTGAGCCAACCCCCGGATTCACCACAACTGCACCCCATCTCATGCACCTCCCACATTTACCCCACCTCGCACCCAGTTTTTGCATTTCTAGCTTTCTAATGGTCCACATATTATGTGTCTATTTGTTTACTCGTACACCAATTTGCCCACATTCATTCAAATTGATAAACATTATAAAAAAATTAATAGGAAAAAAATAATAAAAATAATAATCGTATAGGATCTGAAATAAAAACATAAAATTAAATAAGATTTGTTTCCAAGTTATATAAAAAAACCACTTCAACCACTTTATTTGTAAACACACCTGTAATGTTATGATTTAGACACATGTTAATTAAAAACAATTTTTTTTTTTTTTATAAATTTTATTAAACCAATTATTTTACATTAATTAATGTTTACATTGTATTTTTTGCTTCGATTCCGGAGATTACTTCTCCACCATCGCGTGTCCTTATTCATCTTTAGTCCTTGTTTTTGAATAAGAGGAAAAATCTAATTAGATAAAAAAACCTCTTTTCCGATAATTATTTCAATTCCATTATTCCCCAATCAAGTCGATTGGTTCAATCATCCCAATCATCATCTCCTCAAAACAAAAAAAATCTAATTTATAATATATATATATTAATATTTGCTATAACCTATTAGTGGGTTTTAAAATTAAAAAAAAACAATTAATTAATAAAAGATAATTGAAAAAAATGTAAACAAACTTTTTTATTGATATTTTTATCTATCAATAATTACTTTAATTAAGAATAGATCAATTAAGATGAAATTTGTCGAGGTCCAGACCTAGCCAGATCGTTTCCTCATCCTCAAAACTTGTTAATAGATTTTGTTTCATAAAAATCGGTAGAGCCGTTTTCAAAATAGAACTAAGATACAAACAATTATATAAACAAACAATTTTTGCTCGTTTAATAAGAGTAGATAGATAATTAAATTAAATTACCATATTGACACACACACACATACACACACACACACACACACTATCAATGTAAAATTTTAAAATTAATTAATACTTTTTCACACCGCTTAGGCTTCCAATTCTAAAGAAATATGATATAGACCCACTAGTACTAATTAAATTAACATTTCGATGAATGAGAAACATCGTGTAAATTATTAATATAATTTTGAATTAATAATCGCCATCCCCACTAAAGCTTCAGAAATATAAACTAACCCTTATTATAAATGTTGTATTATTCGCATCCATATAATAAATTTATAAGAGGAATAGCAGGGAATTAGACAAAAATTAAAAACATATTATTTTTATTAAATGGACCAGACGTTTCGTCAATTTATTTTGACTTCTTCAGTGCTCCATTTAATCACTATTTGTCAAAAAACAATTTCGAATTAATAATGAAACGTATTATATTTTAATAAATGGCGGATTAAACGTTTTGACATTTTATAAGCGTCAGTTTTGTATCTAATTGATAAAAATATATACAAATCCTTGTTATAGTCAAAGTTGACAATTAATTTGTTATCTATATAATAAAAATGAATTTATTTTTATATTTTTTTGTACTTTTTTCATTGAATACCTGTATACAGCTTATTATCTTTCATTCCGAGGTGAAACCCTAATATGACTGGCCTATATCATATTTTCAGTTGTTTAAGATCCGTATCTACAGATACCTTCGACCCCTGCCCAACCCATAAAATTCCCTCTACTTCTTCTTTTCAGGATGGACGATGGAGGGGCCAACCCAGGCCTTTAGGGGAGGCATATTTTTGATGCTGTAACTCGTGGGGTGAACCGCGAACTAAAATTTACACCAAATTCCACTTCCACTTTCATTTCCAAATAGAAGTATCTAATGAATTCCAAAATAATTCCAAAGACGGTGTACACCTAATTCTAATCGCGGTTCACCCTCCGAGTAACTTCTTCTTCTCTCATCATTTTCATTAAAAAATAAACTGCAACGGATCGTTGCTAAACTTTATCCAAATTCATTTGAAATATTAATATTTTCTAGAGTAAAGTACTTTAAAATATAATTTTACTAAAAACTTTATTTAACCTTTTTTGTGGTCCCCAAGGTACTTAATTAGGATATTAAATTTCATCAAAATTGGTTAAGTCATTTTCAAGATATTTAGAAAAAACTAAAAAAGTACTGAAATAAAGTAATAATGTTTGTGGACCGATATGTACCAAAAACTAATCAGCGCTTCATTTTGTTAAAAGAATGCTATGTTTTTAATTTCATTTCAATCGGTGCAACGGTGAGGAAAAATCGTGGGCCAAAAAAACGATAACATCCATCCGCACGCACTAAATGAAAAAATCGCACTTTTTGGCCTCTCGACGAGACCCTTGTAATTTTTGGCAAAACCGTCACGTGCTAAAATTCAACCTAATTGAATACTACAATTTGTGACTTTAATTGAGTCCATGGGTTCCGTAGTTTTTACCTGAGGACCCTTTGAAGCCACGCTTGCCCCGAGAGCGATTACAATACTTTACCCATGCTTTGCATTGGATAAAGTAAATATATATATATATATATATATATATTAAAAGTTTATTCAATTTCATTGCATTTAAAATAAATTTTATTAGTTATTTAAAAAAAATCCAAGTTATTTTTTGGGCTGGCAGTGTAGTTCATGACAAATAAAATTTATTAAAATTAGGAATTTTTAAATTATTATTTTAAAACACACTCATAGTTCAGGCGAAAGCGGGCTTCGCAATTGGTTTTATTATAATTTCCAAAGAGTGTACCAAGTCTTTATTACTTGTTAAAATTCATTTAATTATAATCTTTTGTATATTTAATTATTGAATAATAAAATTTCAATCAGTGTTAGAAATTAGAATAAATAATAAAAGAGATTAAAGTCTATTTATTTATTTATTAACACTTGGGGTGTTTTTAAAGAGGTTGTTCTATTTTGCTTCTGAATGTGATTAAAGGGTTGTCAGGGCATAAAGGGGGGGGGGTTAAAGAGTGAGAGATCAAGGGTTGTAAAGAAAACGGAGGGAAGTGGAGTCAATTTAACCAAACCGTACAAAAAATAAATAAATAAACGACCAAATGAACAAAATAAATCTTTGAAGGAAAATTAGAAAAATCTTGAGGGGGGTAATTTTGATAAAAGCTATAATAAGTAATCATCCAACCACCCTGCTCAATTTTTGTTTTTATTAGAAAATATTATTATTATTATTAATATTGGAAAGATATTAAAAATATAAGGGTGTTTTAACGACATCGCCACATTATTGGATTTCTTTAATTAACCCTCTCTACGTCAACATGAGCCCATTCAATACGGGTATGGATTAAGCTGCTGAGGCGGGTTGAAATATGAACATTCTATTGTGCTGCCATCTATTGATCGCAACATGAAGCGCAATCTTAGCTGCTCGGCTGGTAGTTAAATATTTGCACAAACAACAATACCTACACTTAAATCGTTTTTACTCATACAATGCAATCCAAGACCATATACGAACATTATTACGTCATACAATTGGCGACCGCATCCCGCCGGACTGTTCACTTAAATAATTCGGAAATTTCTTTAAAAAATAACTGAATATCATAATAGCCCAGTAAATAGAAGGGTTTCAGTTTACATTAATTGTGGGAAAATATAACTTTTTTTAGGATCGTTTAGAAAGGTGTGGGTATACCAAATTTAAGTTTGCAGCCTCGAAAGTGTGGGGGAAAAACCTCGAAATTTTCGGACTTTTTCGCTTATAATTCAAAAACAGTTATAATTATGTAAATAACAGTACTATAGTAAATTAAAGAGGACAAAATTTAGCGTCGATCAAAAAAAAAGAAATTTCAAATTGTTCCAATAGTTCAATTTTTAATGGGGGATCCAAAAAATCACCCCCTTTTTTGAAAAACTTTCACTTTTTTCGATTTTTCCCATTTTGACCATGAAGAAGCACGTTTTCGATAAAGACCACTCTATACATTTTTAAGCTAGATTAAATTTTCTAGAATTGAAACAAAGTTTCATCTTAATTGGATAATGGTAACCCGTGCCGCAATGAGTTTGAAATTTTGACAAAATTCAATTTTTTTCAAAAAATAGCAGTTTTTGCTTCATAAAATAAAAACCACTCATCCTAGAAACTTGATTCCTATCTCATTTTGTAGGAATCTTTGTTGGCTTGAACGTTTACTTGAATCACTTTTTTGTTCAAAGTCTTAGATTTATAGATATCCAGCATTTTACATGACAGGAAATGATCCATTGTTTCAAAAAATCCCATTTTTCCTTCATAAAATGAAAACCCCTCATCCTAGAAACTTGATTCCTATCTCATTTTGTAGGAATCTTTGTTGGCTTGAACGTTTACTTGGATCACTTTTTTGTTCAAAGTCTTAGATTTATAGATATCCAGCATTTTACATGACAGGAAATGATCCATTGTTTCAAAAAATCCCATTTTCCTTCATAAAATGAAAACCCCTCATCCTAGAAACTTGATTCCTATCTCATTTTGTAGGAATCTTTGTTGGCTTGAACGTTTACTTGGATTACTTTTTTGTTCAAAGTCTTAGATTTATAGATATTCAGCATTTTACATGACAGGAAATGATCCATTGTTTCAAAAAAATCCCATTTTCCTTCATAAAATGAAAACCCCTCATCCTAGAAACTTGATTCCTATCTCATTCTCTAGGAAATTTTATTTGCTTAAACATTTCTTTGTACAGCTAAAAATTGCTCTCTAACAAAGTTAATATTTATAAGCTTCACCTTACCCCAAAATGCTTCATTTTTAGGATCAAATAAAAATTGCGAATTCACTGAAATTAGCGGATAGTATTCAATTTTCTTTTATATTTAGAACGAGAGTTTTAGAATCTACATATTAAAAAGCTTATAAAAGAAAGATCTAACCTAATTATGTGTTTCTGAGAGAGTGTAGGGATGCTGGCTTGGTTTATTTGGGGGTGTCGAAGGCGTGTCTGTGTATGGTATAGTGTGTGTGAATTTAATCATTTAATGTTTGGTTTCAAATTCTCGATAAATCAATCATTAATTAATGACGTTAGCCCCACATCAATAGAGGCTTTGTTTTATTAATCGTGTTACATGCAAATTCAAATTTACAATGAAAACATCAATAAACAATTTTATTATTATTAATTATTAATATTATGTACATAATTTATATAAGGAATAAAAAATTATAATAGTTATGACTTTAATCCAAGAGCGTAAATGAAACAGGAAAGGAGGAATTTTGAAAAATTAGGATTTTTCCATGACGTCATCCCTAGCAACGCGCACGTTTCAAATGTAAATAAAATAAAATAAACAAAATCCGCCATTTTGAATTCCACTAATGTCGCGGCAGCCATTTTTTTTTTAAGCTATAAAGCTTGCTAACATGGACGTCGTCAGAAATTAATTTTAAGAATTAGAGCGAGTTACTTTTTACAAATTTTTTACAACCATTTTAATTCAAGTACATTTTCTGTTAATTACTTAAATATATTTTATAATCGGGGAGAAACTTTTTCAAGCAGAAAATTGCTGGAATTTTATAAATTTGCCTCAACAAACAGTTTAAGAATATTGTAATTTCTCTGGAACTCTCCTTTGTGTTTGTGATGAAGTCAAAATAAAATTAGCGAAACGTCACTTAAATTAATGAGAATTTTTGGTTTTGCTACATTCCTGCCCTGCTAGCATACTTTATTACTTAAATTTTATGCTTTGATCGTTTTTAATTGCTGAGAAGTTATCATTTACATGTAATATAAGATCTCAAGTACCTGGAGGCGCCGAGCGATGCTCGGTAACTTCTTCCTTCAGTTAAAATCTTTATTTTAATATTATTTCTTCTTCTTCTTCTTCATCTTCTTTTTAGGCTAGGTAGCCTGTTTTCTCCCAAGGAAGAGTTCCGTCCTTCAACTTTCTGCCCATCGTTTCTTCGGTCTTCCTCTGTTTCTCTTGCCGTCAGGACGGTTTCTCGTGACGATTTTCGGCAGCCTGCTTTCGTCCATACGTTATTATTTATAATTTAAAATTATGATAAAAAGGTCGATTTTTTCAAATTAAAAAAATACAAATATATCTATATAGTATTCGACAACTGTACCCCCCCCCCCACACCTCCACCCTGCTCGACCCCAACCCCGAAACCTCGCCATACCCCGGATCCCCCACCACTGCCCCCCACCTTCTGCGCCCACACATCCACCACATCCACCCCCGCTCCGCATCAAGATCGCTTTCTCATCCTCAAAACTTGTTAATAGAGTTTGTTTCATCAAAATCGTTAAAGCCGTTTTTAAAATTAAAAAAAAAATACAAATACTTATATATGTATACCTGGAAGACCGAGCTTTGTTCGGGTTTAGTTAATGCTTGACAACAACACACTTCAATCACAATAGTTTGAGAACAATGTATTAAGCCAACACATTGTCTGCCTGGGTACAAAAGTAAAAAAGTAACCTTTTTTAAAACCCAAAGAATGGGATTTGTCTACCTGAGAATAATTAATTTGTTTACGAAAAAACCCCATCAAAAACAATTTTGTCGAAGATGAGACCGTGACAGATCGAATTGTCACCCCCAAAAACCCCCTAACCCGTGAATTTCATCAAAATCGTTAGAACCGTTTTCAAAATAGAACTAAGATATAAACAAATATACAATTTTTGCTCGTTTAATAAAAGTAGAGTAGATATAGTCCAAAGTACCCAGTTATATAGTTTAACTTTTACAATTTCAATCTTTTTTTTTTTTTTTTAAATCTTTAAAAACCATAATATTTTCTTTTTATAGGGTATTTCGAAATGTTTATGATAAATTAAATTTATTTTTTTTATGATTCAAGTAATAAACAGAGAGAAGAACTAAAATTCTCTTCCATTTAATTATTTATTATTCTTATTCCAGAATAATAATTCCTGTGGTGAGGGGGTGAAAAAAATAATTATTTCTCATTTCACACACACACACACACACACATTATTTTTTTCATTTTTATGTTTCTCTTTATTATGTTAAAATTATATTTATGTAAAAAAAAATAATAATATTCGAGGATTGCTCCTTCAATTTTATTTGATATTAAAACGTTGTTGAGTTTTTAATTAAGCGTAGAAAAATGAAGCTGCAGGTTCAAAAGCCAGCCCCCTCGCTCTCTCTTTTTGCTATCATGCACAGAGTATATTTATTGATTTTTCCATAAATTTTCCAGCCCTGGCCCCTTTTAACCCACCCTGTCCGATTCTACCCCACTCTGTCCCAATCTACCCCACTTTGTCCCATTTTACCCCACTCTAGCCCATTTTACCCCACTCTAGCCCATTTTACCCCTTCAAAGCCATTCCACTTCACACACACATATACTTTTTCCCTTTCTATTCCACTGATGATAACAAATAGACCACAAATTCTTGAATTAAATTAAATCTAAATGGAGCGGGCTGAGTTTTTTTCCTTCTTACTAAGTCTCTTCTTCTAGAACAATCTTTCTTTGTCTCTTTCATTTCATTAAATATTTAACCCTTTCTCTCTTTTTTGCTTTTATATCTACTTTATCCACAGTCTATAATAATTTAAACTTATTCTGTGAATGAATGAACTGGGGGAAAATGGCTACATACATACATATATATATATATATATACACTGTGAACCACTTTTCTTTTCTAAATTCGGTTCGACTATAGATTTTGACCATTCAGTCCCTAAAACCGAGTTTCAATTTAAAGTGATGGCCGGTGATGGAAAAAAGCTTTCATATAGTCGAATAGTGGGTGGGAATTTCTAAAAAGAAACAGGTAGTATATATATATATATATATACTAGTATATAAAGTAGCTAGCTTTTTGTTGAGATTTCAATATAAATAAAAAAAATAAAAACAAAATGGTGCACCTATTGTTGAAAAAACATCCCCAAATAAGTCGAGGGAAAGTTTAATTTTGGGAAATTTGAGAAATAATTCGAAAAAGCTTGGTTTTATTTTAAAAAATATATATATATTTTGTTCACAAAGAAAAACAAAGAGGTTATCTTCTGCTTGATGCAAATAAACATACACACATATATATATCGAAATTATATATCTATATAAATAAAAATGTTGTGTTACGCTTAAGTGATACGTTGAAGGATCTTCGAAAGTTCTTGACCGATTTCTTTGAAATTTTCACACAACATTTCATTCAAATACACGAGTGTTTATATATATATATATATATATATATATAGTGTTTTTATAGATATATGTGACCTTCTCCGAGAAAAGGGACCTAGTGTGTCAAAAAACGGGTTTGGACTTAAGAGTGGATTCTGGTACCTAAAAGGGTGTAGAATAAGATTATAAAAATTACTTCAAATTAACATCAGCTTAATAACAAAATTACAAAAGAACCAAAATTGCGAAACAACTTTTGAGATATTGATAACACTCGTTATACAGTCGGCTCAAGACTGAAGCGTCACTTTATTCTTTTCCTTTCTTATAGTTATTTTTACAAAAAATACGTCACCACATAGGCATGACGTCACCAAAGTCGGCACCCAATCATAACTAACCATACCAAATCGCATCTCCCAACTGAAGGTGTGTTCAAAGTGATAATGCGTTATGAAAGTTTAAATGCGTTTTTCTCAAAACTTCATTTTCACACACTAGGTCCTTTTTCTCGGAGAAGGTCACATATAGTATTTAGTAGATATCACACCTGTGGCGTGTAAAAAGTATTTTTTCGAGAAAACAACGCCAGCGCCTCTCTGGGGGTGCAGGAGGTGGGGTGCAGTTGTCGGGGATTCGGAGGTGGGAGGCGCGGTTGGGGTGGGGTTTGGCGGAGTGGGGGTGCATTGGTAGGGGCGAGGTGTTTGGTTTCGGGAGGGTGAGGGGAGGGTCAGGGGTTACCGTGCATCGCTCGGTGGCTCCAGGTACTTTCAATTAATAGAGTAAGATATTTTTCAATACTTAATTAGTTGCCACAAAGGTATTCAATGAAACACGTTTTAACTAATAAGAACCCGTTCTTACTAAAAACTTGTTTTTACTGCAACATGCTTATATATAAACGAAACAATAAAAACAATTTACTTATCCCACTTTTATTATATCAAACTAATAAACTATTTTTTTTTTCAGGTTTGGAGAAACTATTTGATTATTCAAGAGTCTATTAAAAAACAAAACAAATGAATGTTGAAGAATGAAAAATTTTCAGCCCTCAGTGTCCACCGAGGGGTGAACCGCGACCTAATATCGTGTACACCTACTTCCAGCTCCACCTTCATTTCCAAGTAGAAGACAATAGATGAGAGGGCATTAATAATGAATTTCAAAATAAATCCACATAATTCCAAAGATGGTGTACACCTAATTCCAATCGCGGTTCACCCCTCGGTGTCCACTATAGAACCATAGAAAGGTATGGATAATAATCTCGCTATTTCTCTCTCTCTCATTCACTTTTAATCTCCTTATAAATAAGTTGATGACGTTGTTTCGGTTGGTTAGATACATACGAAAAATATTTATTATTTTTTTATTTAAAGGTTAATCAAGTCAGTGAATTGAAAATAAAAAAAAAAAAAAAAAAAGAAATCTGAATATATGACAACAACAGAGATTCAACGAAACAACGCCAGCCAGCCAGACAACTCAAAATAACAACCCTCCACCCCCGCCTTAAGACTTGTCTCTCTCGTTCAAAATCACAAGGAATATTATTGTCAAAAAAGATAAGGAATATATAATATGTATTATACCGACGAGAATAATAATAAATTCCATTTGGTTAAGTCCAATTTAGAATCGCTATAAATATAAAGTCAAATGTCGCATATTCAGGTAGTGACATCTATCAAGCTAAATTTATATATACCTACCTACCTACGAATTTATAAGGATATAAAATATTACTCTCTCACATACAGACCTTGATTTACACATTAAAAATAAATATATAATGTAATAAGATATTTATACAAAAATATGAAGATGAAGAGTATATAAGTTCATAAATATGATAATAGATGACACCATCATCCGTGAATAGGTATAGTACTTAGTATTGAATCTACTCTTATTAAACGAGCAAAAATTGTTTTGTATATATATATTTGTTTGTATCTTAGTTCTATTTTGAAAACGGCTCTACCGATTTTGATGAAACAAAATCTATTAACAAGTTTTGAGGATGAGAAAACTCTAAACTCACTACTATGGAGCAAAAACATCAATCGATCCACAAAGGCCAAGCTCTACAAAATCATCCCAACATGGTTCTGAAACATGGGAACTAAGGAAAAAGGACCAAAGAAGACTACTATCCCTTGAAATGGATTTCTGGAGAAAAAGTCCAAGAGTCTCTAAACTGGACCACATCAGAAACGAAAGGATTCTTGAGATCATGAAGGTGGACCAACAAGATATAATAATGACCATTGAAAAAAAGAGACTAGTATGGAATGGTCATGTCCAACGAATGGGAGAAGACAGGTGGCCAAAGAAGGTTCTGAATTGGGTCCCCCTGAACGACTAAAAAATGGGAGACCAGCAAAAAGCTGGATGGCCGAAATCCGTCAGACGATGGAGGATAAAAGACTGAAGGATGAAGACTGGTAGAACAAAGAATATTGGCGGCTGAGATGCGAAAAGCGGCAAACGCCGTAGAACTTCGCATATTATACTACTGTGGGCAATAAATAGTAAGACTTTGTTCTTAATTTTAAAATTTTTATTTATTCTTCCAAATCTATTTCGTCCCCCTCAAAGTAATCCCCCCGGCCTCAATACACTTGCGCCAACGTTTTTTCCAATCCTCGAAACAGTTGTTAAAGCCAATTTCCGGAATAGCCTTCAATGCGCGTAGCGATTCGCGTTTAATATCTTCAATTGACTCAAAACGGTTTCCCCGGAGCGGTCGTTTGAGTTTGCTGAACAGCCAGAAGTCACAAGGAGCTAAATCAGGCGAATACGGTGGTTGTGGAACGATATTGATTGAATTTTTGGCGAAAAACTCACGAATAATCAATGCAGTATGCGAAGGTGCATTATCGTGGTGCAAAAACCAAGAGTTGTCGGCCTATAATTCCGGCCTCTTTTTACGAATAGCTTCGCGCAAACGACGCATAACACTCAAATAGTATTCCTTGTTGACAGTTTGGCCAGTCGGAAGGAATTCGGAGTGCACCACACCTCGATAATCGAAGAAAACTGTCAACAGGACCTTGATTTTTGACTTGTTCGTCGTCAACGCGTTCTCGACCCTCTTTGAACAGTTTGTACCAATCAAAAACACTTGCTCGCGACATACAATTATCACCGAAGGCCTTTTGCAACATTCTGAACGTTTCGGCACCAGAAATTTGATTCAGCACACAAAATTTAATGGAACTTCTTTGTTGAATAATTTCACTCATTGTAAAAATCGCCGAATGCACTTTTTGTACTTCAGAAAGACAAGCGTATACTAAACACCAATGATTATTTTGATGTGACATTTGGCACAGATGTCACTGACAGTCATACCAACCTAGAAAAAATATATTTCGACGAATGGATTTCCGCGCGAAATTTAAATTAAAAAGTCTTACTATTTATTGTCCACAGTAGTAGTCAGCTTTAAAATTTGAAATAGAAAAAAAATTACCATGCATCTCGGTTAGGATTCCTTGTCTTCTGGGTAGATTTTTAGGCGGTTAGGTTGGCGGTCCTGGTCTCCTAAACGCAGAACCGAGGCAACTAAATGTATTCAAATCGACCGAACTTTGTAAATTATTCTATTTCAGGTTTCTATTTAAAGTGTAAGCGAATATTGTGTGATATTCTGATATACCTAAAGCTAACTTTAAAAAATAAATAAATAAATATTTTCTTGTGAAGTTAATAAAGAAAATTTATCTCTCTCCCTCCTCCTTTTTGGAGTCCCAAAGGAATAATAAAGAAACCACACAAGATGAGAAAAAAGATGAAATCTTCATCTTCTTCTACTACTTCTACTTTTTCTACTTAAAAGTATATTAATTAATGAATCCACACCTCTAGAGAATTTAATCCACGCCCACATCCCCTCCCACTATCTCCCATTTTATCCCTTTAATTTATGATAATAAACACCCTCGTTTTTTTTATTGATCCTAGAATTTCAAATGCACTCAATCTTAAAAGGAAAGCTTGGATGGGTGAACATTTAATACACTGTCGGATTATGATAGATGAACCAATTAAATGCTTATCCCCGAAATGCATCTGTTAGTTCTCAGTTTAGAATTAATTCTGGAAACCTCTGCAGTATAGACAAAACAACTCACTGCAAAAAGAAAGTTAGTTGCTAACGGATAAACCTCGAAGAATAGGAGTTGGGCTCATTCCGGAATTTCCTCTAGGAAGCCAAACACTATACCTAGAGAATTTTCATAACAAACAGGAGTTAACTACTATATTATTAACAGAAATTCAATTAATAAGATTGGAGTAATTTTCGGAGACGGACTAATAAGTGAATTAAGAGGATATCGATGAGGCAGTCCAAAAAAAGAAGACGATAATTTAGACTATCTTTTTATTCATAAACCGACGTTTCGGAGGCTATTCCCCTCTGTCCCAATGTCGCATTGGATTTCCTTCACTGACTTTTCAAAACCCTGAAGAAGGAGGGAATAGCCTCCGAAACGTCGGTTTATGAATAAAAAGATAGTCTAAATTATCTTCTTCTTTTTTTGGACTGCCTCATCGATATCCTCTTAATTCAATTAATTGTTGAAAACAAAATATTAATTAATTGTTGAAATATTATATAATTAATTAATATCATGTTTCACCTAAAACCTACACCACGTTCTCTAAGTAAAATAATTATTTTTATCTAATAAATTATTTATTAATAACAGAAATTAATTTAATTTTTGTATAATATAATAATTTTTGTAATATAATAATTTTTGTATAATAATTGTTAAAACCAAAACTATAAGTAACTGGAAGCTAGAATGGGAAAAAGTTGCTAATAACTATTTAAAGATGATAAAACCCATCATTGGTTCCATATCAGCTTCAGATCTAAGTAGAAAAGAGCAAGTTAAATTGACCCGCCTAAGATTGGGTCATTGCTTGATTCACCCACGGCCATCTAATGAACAAGGATGACCCACCGATATGTCCAGCTTGCAAAGTTAGGATAAATGTAAATCATATGTATTAGTGGAATGCCCAATTTACGCAAGGGAAAGAAAATGTCATTCAATGGGGAACAAAGACTTAAAACAAATACTCGAAAATGAGGAAGGATATGATAATTTGTTCGATTTTTGAGAGTCATTAACATTTATGATAATATCTGAGTTCTCACTTTTATATTTAACTATAAAACCAAACATGTAAAAGAAATTTAAAAATTGAAAATGTAACTCATTTAATATCTGTGGCGCAAATGACCACGCAGTCGAGGCGCTCTTTAAACTGTAATAAAAAAAATTTAATTTTTGAAAACAAAACAATACTCAATTGTTAAAAATAATAATATAATCATTTTTAAATAATGAATCCAAAGATTTAAGTATCTTTTTGAGTGTCTTCTTTTGAACAAAAGATGGAAATTATTTCAAAAATCAACCCAGACCATATAATATTAATAAATAATAATAAATGAATTTATCTTTAAGGACCAATCAAGATTTTAGAGAAAATATTTTTACATTACCATCGGAAAATTAAAATCTTTTATAATTAATTAATGTAGGTTTTTAACAATTAAATTAATTTCTGTTAATATGATAAATAATTAATTATATGAAAATAATTATTAATAAATGAATTTATTTTAAGTGACCATTCATAGATTTAGTGAAAATATTTTTACGTGTGCTGTATCAGAGGTTCGTCCCCTTAGGAATCGAACCCAAGCGCTAACTAAGCTTGCCGGGCTGTTAGCCAAACCCTTAAGACTCCTAAGGGGACGAACCTCTCTGATATGCAATGTAAAAATATTTTCTCTAAAATCTATGATTGGTCCTTAAAAGTTAAATTCATTTATTAATATTATAGGAATTTTTGAAATAATTTCCATCTTTTGTTCAAAAGAAGACACTCAAAAAGATACTTAAATCTTTACATTCATTATTTAATTAAAGGGCCCTTCACTGAAAACTTTTTTTCAGTTTAGCCTGATTTTCTGCTTTTCCCTTCGAGTTGAAGGGAGTGAAAAATCTTTAGCTATAATTTTAATATATAGTATGTTGAATGTCAGAGAGAGATTTGTCTTAAAGGTTTGGTTAACGGCCCGGCAAGCTTAGTTTAGCACTTGGGTTCGATTCCTAAGGGGACGAACCTCTCTGATATGCAATGGAAAAATATTTATACTAAAAACTATGATTAGTCCTTAAAGTAAATTCATTTATTAATAATTATTTTCATATAATTAATTATTTATTGTTAGGGGGTTGGTTGCGTGGTGCGTGTCCGCGCTCCCCTCCTAGTTGGCGGGGACCTAACAATGATTTGTGCAGGGCGATGTTCGTCCCTGGTAAAAAGCCGGGCTGGGCGTCACCCGCCTAGTTAGCGGGCGAGGAGCTCCGAGTTGGTGGATGGCTCCTCCTTCGATAATCAGTCGAGATCGAATTACTTCACTTATAACATGACTGAAATATTATCAGTCATGCAGAAGTGTCGCAACGATCTGACTGAGTCATCTAGCGGCCGTGTCTAAAAGCTCGTAGCCAAAGCAACAGCGGGCCGCTACATTTATCAATAACAGAAATTAATTTAATTGTTGAAAACCAACATTAATTAATTATAAAAGATTTCAATTTTCCGATGGTAATAGATTCAAATATTCTTTAGAAAATCATAAGATGGTATCGTCATTTATTAATAAATCCGATGGAATGGAATATTTTTAATTAAATGTGAGAGGGTTGTTTTTCACCCCTCGGGAATCAAACCCGAGTGCCAGTAACAGCAATCTGGGGCATCCCGCAGTTGGCCCGGATTGCTGTTACTGGCACTCGGGTTTGATTCCCGAGGGGGTGAAAACAACCCCTCTCACATTTAATTAAAAATATTCCATTCCATCGGATTTATTAATAGATGACGATACCATCTTATCATTAATTAATTGTTGAAATCTAATACTTTTTCTCTCGCTTTCCACTACTTCTGCGAACATTGCCCTCTAGCGGTCCCCAATCGCGTTTCCTCACACAAGGTCCTATATAAATCTTGTTCGTCAAGGTCTGACAAACCGGCATGTTACGTTTGTAAACGACCTTTAGAGCATGCGAGGATCCAGGCAAATTTTTTATATGTTTATTTAATTTTTTTTTTTTTATTTATAACATTAAATTTTAAAATTGAAGAAAATAAGGTTCCATGTGGGGGGGGGCGGCGTCTCTGACCCCCCCCCCCCCGCTTGGAGGACAATACGATTGCGACACACTTCCGAGATCAAAAGTAGATCTTATATACCGGCGACCGCCCTCCCCCCCCCCCCCCATGGTTCTCTTCTTGCCGGGAATCCTCCAAGATCCAATATCATGTAACTATACTTTAATAGAAAAAAACACACACTCTGCTTAATTAAAAATAATTCATTCCATCTCGTATCTAATAGATGACAGCCCTTTGTGATTTTATTATACCTTTTTACTTTACCATACAGGGTATGCTCAAGTATTGTAATCGTGCATGAAAAAAAAGCTCTAATAAGTTAACATCGAAAAAATTATATTTTTCGAGATAATAATTGTTTTGTCAAAATGTCTATTAGTAAGTGTGTCTGTTAGTTAGTTAGTTAGTTTGTGCCTTACCAAATTTTTGTGGACGAGCTATCTCAAAAACTAGTGTGAATTTCGAAACCAAATTTCACACGTAGTTTTGGTCCATTGATTTTTTCGTTTATTGGGCCACGCAGGTGGGGGCCTCCACTAACAAGAAATATTTACATAGTCGGGTGAATTTAATTACAGGAGTATTTACATAATTATAGGAATATATACATAATATATTTACAAAAAAAATTGTTTATTTTTTCTTTTTTTCTTTTTATATACAATTTCTAGCGCATGGCGATTTCTCTATAAGTTCTCCTGTTGAAGCTGTAAAAATTCATTAATGAACCCCTCATCGCCCTGAAGGTCATATCGTATAAAGTTCTCTGGGAAATTCCCAGGGCGACAAGGAGGCACCGCTTTATGCCACCACACTCCCTTCCACGAGAGTGTGATGGCTTCAACTCTCACAGAACCCGAGCCCACCCCAAACCTTGCCGCAATGTTGCTCACCAGACTGGAGTTGCCCTTATAATAATTGATTTTGTTTCTGTGGGCAACCCCCAGTCCGAGAAGCGCTGACACTATCTGCACATCCAGAACCCACACCGTCCCCGACCCGTCCTTCGCAACGATGTCTGGCCTCCTGTTCCCGGCCGAGCTCTGATATAAATATTCGAGCTCGGCCCGCATTCCCTTTTTTATTAGTTCATCAGCCAGACGTCTCACCACCGCATCATTAAGAGCTGATTAGATTTTGGTGCATATCGACCCAAAATTAAGGGGGGTGGAGGGGGGTTAAATATTAAAAATCTAGACTGTTTGAGCAAACTCGACCAAATTTTGTATACATAATTAGTGAAACCACAGAAGTCTAAAAATGCAAAAACTAGCCACCCTACATGATTATAAATAATTTTAGGGGCCAGGTTGTATGGTAAAGTCAAGTGGATGGCCACATCAGAACACGTCAGCTTATTTTAATGGTTAAGAACTTGAAGTGCGTGGGAGGAGAGAGGGTCTGTATAAGTAACTATTATAGCCGAATATTGATTCTGAATATAAATCCACCCCCGCCTATGTTAAGGGAAACTTATATAAATACATAGTGCAAAGGACAATTCCATTAAAGCCCTTCTGAATATTCAATATTCGACAAAGATGCAGTATAGGGGAGGGGGGAGAGGAAAAACGATATCAGGTGGGCAGCTGGGCATGAATTTAAATAAAATATATCCAAAGTGTAAAGAAAATACCTCCAAAAGCCCCCCCCCCCACAGTCACCTGCAATGTCATAAATTGTGGATTTAATATTTAATAGGAAACCCAAGAGGGTGAGGAAAAGGGTAGGTAGGCGGACTTGTCTCTTTCATCTCAATAAATAATAAATAAATAGCACAGAATAAATAATAAATAAATCTCTCTGAGATTTGTATGTGTGGGTGGGTGAATAAAAATGTAATAAAATTATAATAGAATAGATAAATAAATAAAATAATAATTGAGTCTCTTGGAAATATTCACAAGTAGTTTATAAAATCGGAAAGAAAAGATCGAAGTTCTCACATATAAGTGTTTTATTTTATGATACTATACTTCGATTTATTATGAAAAGCTTTTTTTTTTATATACATCCGTCAATTCGATTATCTTTATGATTTCTATAAATTTGATATTTCCTTTCTCTATTTCTATATCGAACCATATACCGGGTGAGTTCATATATATTAATTTAGAATTTCACGGAGTAAACTCGCGAGCAAATCCACTCAACGGAATTTTTAACAAATTATAAGTAAATTTGTTTTTTGCTCGCGAGTTTACTCCGCGGAATTCTAAATTAATTTGTATCATCTCTCTATGTAAGAATAGACTTGTAAAAGGCGTCTGAATCGAGAGAGTAATATATAAGAACTTGAGATGCCATGTCCCTCTGGGTGGTCCGGGTGGGGTATCATGCGGGCTATACGAGGATTGATACCGGGTAACATCTAGATGGACCATATCTTTTTTCGCTCTCTTGGTTCAGGATGGAGAATCAGCTGGACCTCAATGGTTCTTATAAAACGGTAGTCTCGCTAAGTATTCTCTAAATTTCGCTTTATAAAAACATCTTTGAATTTCTCTTTGAATTTCTTAAGATTAATTTAATTAATTTGATAATTTTCTATATTTGTATAAATATACTAGAAAAACAAATTTACTTATAATTTGTTAAAAATTCCGTTGAGTGGATTTGCTCGCGAGTTTACTCCGCGGAATTCTAAATTAATTTGTATCATCTTTCTATGTAAGAATAGACTTGTAAAAGGCGTCTGAATCGAGGAGTAATATATAAGAACTTGAGATGCCATGTCCCTCTGGGTGGTCCGGGGTGGGGTATCATGCGGGCTATGCGCGGATTGATACCGGGTAACATCCAGATGGACCATATCTTTTTTCGCTCTCTTGGTTCAGGATGGAGAATCAGCTGGACCTCAATGGTTCTTATAAAACGGTAGTCTCGCTAAGTATTCTCTAAATTTCGCTTTATAAAAACATCTTTGAATTTCTCTTTGAATTTCTTAAGATTAATTTAATTAATTTGAGTTCATATGTGGTACTTATATGCTAACTGGCGCTTTCTGTGCAAATTACAGCGGATCTCAAACTCAAAAATGTTTAATTTAAAATTAAACAAAAAATATCTCACATAAAATTAATAATTAGGTATATTGTTACTTACACTTACATTTTTTTTCTAGTTTTTAAGGAATTTGGTGTTGGTACTTTTTTTTGGCTTTCTAGCCATAAGCCATTTACGATACTATTTATTATTTTTAAATTTGTCCCTATGCCTCGATTCGGATTCGAACCCGGGTCCACTTGGTTAGCAGGATCACACGCTACCGCCTAGCCTATCTGACCCCCCCGGTGTTGGTACTTGGTGAAACATTTTTTATCCAATAATTAAAAAAAAAAAAATTTCTACCTGCAAATTTTTGTAATTTACCGAACGTTTTTTTGTTAATTTACCTGTTAACCTGTAAACCGGTATACAATCCCTATTTCCAACTATCTCTGTCAGAGTAAAAATTCAAAAATTTCCACCCATTGAGTAATATAGAGTGGAAAGCTCCATAAGGAGCCAATGTATTTTAACGTATACGAGTTACAGAGCTCTCTGGCGTGACAAGGGAAAAACTATTGGGCAATCAAATGACGGAATCCGCTCTCTTCGGGACAAATTTGGTGACATTATCAAGAGTAAAAATACTCTTATATATATAACATAAAAGGTATGTATCTTTTATCTATTACAAATGCTTTGAATGTTGAATGTTTGAATGAAGAACTAAGAGTTTGCTAAGTGCAGTCGCTAGAGAGCGCTTTTTCTATATACGGTAGCCTTCCACTCTATATTACTCTATGGGACCACCCAGGGGGTGTTCACTCTTCAGTTTACAACACTGGCCACCATGCGCTTGGCGCTACTGTCGAACTTGCCTCTCACTAGGCTATCCAGGGGGCGTTCACTCCTAGTTTACCACTCTGACAGATTATGTGTATATAGAAATATAATTAAATTCCGTATAATTTTTTTTTTAATTAAATAACAATCTATCGAGTTTTTTAATAAATTAAATAAATAATAAATAATAATTTAATTTTAAAATTAAAAAACCAATTAATAAATAAAAGATAATTGAAAAAAATGTAAACAAACTTTTTTATTGAGATTTTCATCTATCAATAATTACTTTAAATAAGAAAAGATCAATTAAGATGAGATTTGTCGAGGTCCAGACCTAGCCAGATCGCTTTCTCATCCTCAAAACTTGTTAATAGAGTTTGTTTCATCAAAATCGGTGGAGCCGTTTTGAAAATAGAACAAAAATACAAATATATAAATCTTATATTATTAAATGAGCATCGCTCGGTGGCCAGGTACTAAATATATATACAAACAAATATATATATATATATATACAATTTGTGCTCGTTTAATAAGAGTAGATAGATAGATATAATTAAGTTTTTCATCTCATGTTTAGAAAAATCAAACTTAATTGAATTGAATATTAAATTTTCATTTCAATATAAGTATTATAGCAATTGTAAATAATTTTGTGTTATATAAAGTATTTCTTGAGGCATCCGAAGACGTATTAGATGTTATTATCAAATTTCATATATTTAATGATATTTCACTAATAGTCGAGTGGGTAAAGTACATGCCTCGTAATCAAGCTAGCCCGAGTTCAAGCCCCACTCTCGGCAATCCTATTTTAGTCTGATCCCTATATATTTGAAAATAAACTAAAATATATAGTATCGCTAATGGTTGAATCCAAAAAAAAAAAAAAAACATTTCACCAAGCCCGATTTTTTTTAAATTCATCCACTTATTTATTTTGAATTTTTAGTTTACAACAAAATCAAATTGAGCGCGCTTCTGCTTACCTCGACCTTAGCGCTAGCCCTTTGTGGACATTGTGCAAAACAAAAACAAAAAACAAAATGGCGGCCGAGTCGCCTATCTATTTGTATTTTATCTATGGGACCACCCTATTGCCTCTACCACAAGTGCTGCCTCTTGAGGCTAATTAGAAGCAGTACTCTCAGGAAAAATTCTCATTTAATTTAAAATGTCTATTTAATAGTATAAAATATTAATTTCTCTATTCCCTTAAACTAAATATGACTATTTCATTTAAAATATACGTATATTTATTAACCGTGTTTTGAAATGAAACAAACAATACACCCCACCCCACCCCTTCCACCACCCACCCGCAGTTTATTTGAAACTCTCAACCCTATTTCATATACTCCATTTGTTATTGCATATATATATATTTAATTAATAAACCATCAAAGTAATACATTTATTAACTGAAAATCAAAATTATACTTTACATATGTACCTACCTATATTAGTTGAGAAAAAACATAATAATTGAATTGTAATATATATATATATAGCTAAAAAGGAGAAAGAGACAGTTTCTCCTACTCCTGTCGAATCCTTTGACATAAATGTAATATAATATAAAATTTCTATTCCATTTTATTCAAACGTTTCATTTTATAAACTTGATTACCTTTTCCCCCTATACCCTCCTATAAAACTTTTATTCTACATTTCTATATAATTCACATTTCAATTTATACAAATGAATATTATTAAACTTGATATATATATATATATATATATATATATATAACATTTATTGTATTACAAAAAAAAAAAAAAGTTTCTATTTCAGTCTCGCTTGCGATTTGAACTAAAGTTGCTTTAATTAATCATTTTCCTTCAATATATATATATGGGGAATTGAATTCGGATGGAGGAAGAAAATGATCCAATCGACTTGATTGGGGAATAATGGAATTGAAATAATTATCGGAAAAGAGGTTTTTTTATCTAATTAGATTTTTCCTCTTATTAAAAACAAGGACTAAAGATGAATAAGGACACTCGATGGTGGAGAAGCAATCTCCGGAATCGAAGCAAAAGATACAATGTATACATTAATTAATGTAAAATAATTGGTTTAATAAAATTAAAAATAAAAAAATATATATATATATATATCGGAGGATTGACGAGGAATTGAAGGATGGGAGATGGAATACCAATCGACTTGATTGGGGAATAATGGAATTGAAATAATTATCGGAAAAGAGGTTTTTTTATCTAATTAGATTTTTCCTCTTACTAAAAACAAGGACTAAAGATGATCAAGGACACTCGATGGTGGAGAAGTTATCTCCGGAATCGAAGCAAAAGATACAATGTATACATTAATTAATGTAAAATAATTGGTTTAATAAAATTAAAATTAAAATATAAATAAATATAAAAAATATATAATATATTGTATGGAGGATTGAGGAATTGGAGGATGGAGATGGAATACCAATCGACTTGATTGGGGAATAATGGAATTGAAATAATTATCGGAAAAGAGGTTTTTTTATCTAATTAGATTTTTCCTCTTACTAAAAACAAGGACTAAAGATGATCAAGGACACTCGATGGTGGAGAAGTTATCTCCGGAATCGAAGCAAAAGATACAATGTATACATTAATTAATGTAAAATAATTGGTTTAATAAAATTATAAATAAATACATAAAAAAAAAATATATATAATTATAATATATGTATATGGAGAATGGAGGAGATGGGAGGACTGGGAGATGGAATACCAATCGACTTGATTGGGGAATAATGGAATTGAAATAATTATCGGAAAAGAGGTTTTTTTATCTAATTAGATTTTTCCTCTTACTAAAAACAAGGACTAAAGATGATCAAGGACACTCGATGGTGGAGAAGTTATCTCCGGAATCGAAGCAAAAGATACAATGTATACATTAATTAATGTAAAATAATTGGTTTAATAAAATTAAAATAAATATATAATATAATATAAATATATATATCGGAGGATGAGAGGAATGGGAGGATGGGAGATGGAATACCAATCGACTTGATTGGGGAATAATGGAATTGAAATAATTATCGGAAAAGAGGTTTTTTTATCTAATTAGATTTTTCCTCTTACTAAAAACAAGGACTAAAGATGATCAAGGACACTCGATGGTGGAGAAGTTATCTCCGGAATCGAAGCAAAAGATACAATGTATACATTAATTAATGTAAAATAATTGGTTTAATAAAATTTATAAAAAAATAATAAAAATAAAATATATATATATATATATATATCGGAGGATTGACGAGGAATTGGAGGCTGGGAGATGGAATACCAATCGACTTGATTGGGGAATAATGGAATTGAAATAATTATCGGAAAAGAGGTTTTTTTATCTAATTAGATTTTTCCTCTTATTAAAAACAAGGACTAAATATGAATAAGCACACTCGATGGTGGAGAAGCAATCTCCGAAATCGAAGCTAAAATACAAGGTATACATTAATTAATGTAAAATAATTGGTTTAATAAAATTTATAAAAAAAAAATATATATATATATGAAATGAGATGGGATCAATATTCTTTTTATTAATATTATCAAAACAAAGATTTTTATTCGAAATTAACCTCATTATTAACAATTAAAAAAAAAATTTAGTATGCAGACGTTGTCACTCTGCAGAAATACAAAAAAAATTTCGAAGATCAACCAGATTGATAAGCTTTCCCAAACTTCCTTAAGCTATATACACATTTTGGACGATAACAACGACAAAAAAAAAAAAATTCCCCGGTAAACCTAACAATGGATTCCAGTAGAGTTATATACGTTGATTATCATGCAATTTCTCGATTTATTTTAATACGTCAGAGTTTTGAGATATTTTCGGTCAAAATGACGAAAAAGGCCATTTTGATCTATTTATTAATATGAAACAGCAATATTTGAAATCAAAATATTTTGTTTCCGTGATAGAAAACAGCTTCCTCTTTGATTTTCAAATTACCGCTTGCTTTTAGCTCAATTAGAAATCGAGTTATAACTAAAAAACTAAGACGTTATGTTTTTATCTATCTTTATTTTAGTTATAACTCGAGTTCTAATTGATCTACAAACAAGTGGTGATTTGAAAATCAAAGAGGAAGCTGTTTTCTATTACGTCAATAAAATATTTTGATTTCAAATATTACTGTTTAATATTTAATGGGATTCGAAAATAAGGTCAAAATGGCCTTTTCGTCATTTTGACCAATGATATCTCGAAAACTCTGACGTGTTGTAAAAAATCGTGAAATTGTATGATAACACTGCCCAACAATGAAAATGCTTCGGGCTCAAAAATAGCTGATTCTTATGTATTTCCACCTGCTGAATTCAAAAATCACCATAAAGATTACCGATTAGCTCTTGTTTTGGAGATATAATCGATCAAAACGGTGAAAAAGACCATTTGACCTATTTTCGAGTTCCGTTAGATATTAAACAACAATATTTGAGATCACAATATTTTGTTGAACTAATAGAAAACAGCTTCCTCTTGGATTTACAAATTACCACTTGTTTGTAGCTCAATTAGAACTCGAGTTATAACTAAAAAACTAAAACTACGTGATTATAAAGGATAATAAACATTAATAAAGTAAAGGGAGTGTAGTTTCAGAGTGAATGAAATAAAACTCAAAGAGGTGTATACAATCTCAATATATTTCGGATTATTAGTCCATCATCAGGAGTTTACAGGTTAAAAACTAATCTGTAAATTCCTGATGGACTAATAACACTGAGCAACAAAAAAAGAGGCAAGCTAAAAAACGACGATCTGATGAAGGCACCACATAAATCTCTTCAGACACGACCATCTGTGAAGTATTATTCCAGCAATGTGAGAACTCTTAGAATGTAACTACAATTTGTAAAAAAATAAAATGCACTTTCAATGTTGTTAGCATATGTAATTAAAATGTATCTTTTTCTCTTGATCCGCCACCTACTGTATTTCACGAAACTAGAGCTAAGAAAAAATTTTCATTGTCATATTCGTTTTTCTCAACCCAAAATTGGTAGGAATTGACTCATCAAGTGCTCGAAGCATTTAAAAATTATTTTTGTTGCCCAGTATAATCAGCGTATGAAACTCTACTGAATCCATTGTTAGGTTTACGGGGACAAATTTTGGTATAGTAGTGTTATTTTCTGCGACCTCTATGCTTATTGTAGATATGCAAAATTTGCCCATTCACTCACTATAGGACTACTCGAACTACTAATATTTAGATGGGGATAATTTAGTTGGCTTTTCCAAATGACGACTATCCCTTTCGAATGTTGGTTTTGCTCAAATGGTCCACTGCACTGCACTGTTGTTGTTGTTGTTGTTGTTGTCTCTTTGCGTGACATTTGGTTCATTCAGCTTTGGACCGTTTCTATTTTGTCAATAAATAGAGGAAGAGAGCAATCGGCAGCCATCATCAGCACCGGACATTTGCCCCCCCCCCCCAACCCCTAAGCTAAAACACCCACGCTCTATTTGGCACACTCACAGGGCCGTAAACTAAAGTAGAAGAAGAAATCCCCTTTTATATATATAAGGCTATGTATAGATGGACAGATGGACGGTCAAAACGAAGTCAGCAAAAATAAATAAATAAACAAATAAACAAAATAAATAAAAAATAAATAAAAGTCTAAATAAATAAAGTTAAGTTTAATCAGTAGAGATTGTGGTGTTGGTGCAAGGTGAAACATCTTTAATAAAGATAAGAGTAAATAAATATTTTATTTAATATGGATTTACTATGAGTTAAGGATACTGGGTCACTTATTTCACATTAAAATTAAAAAAATTGAAAGATATAAATTTTTTTCTTTTTCAATATATATATAGTTCGGGCTATCAACCCATCTTCAGGAAATACAGAAAGTAACTAATTTAACTTATTGAATAACAGGCTATATATATGTTTATTGAACAGAGAGACAGAAGATTTATAAAATTATTTTAAAAGGACGCTTGTCTAAACTATTGTTAAGAAAGAATATCAGGTTGACCTTTATTTACATAGGATTGCCTTGAGTTAAGTTTTATATACTTGAAAGAAATATACGAGTATATATACCTTATACCTATACAAACAAAGATGAATAAATAAATAAAATGATTTAATAAAATTTAATTTATTAGCTCTTTTATTTATTTATTAACTTTCATTATCTTTTAATCGTAGTAGATTGTATTTGAAAATTCAGATTTGATAATTTTTTTAATGATAATTTAAAATCTCTTAAAAATCACTCTGATAATGCCTTCTCTTGGATTACCTATAGTGCACACTGAGTCAGAATGCTGACGACATCACCATTTATTTAAGTTTTAAACGCAACGATACATTCTATTGTAAAACAAATAATAGTGCCTGGAGCACCGAGCGTTGCTCAGTAACTTTTTGCCTCTAATAAGTTTCAAATTTCAAGAATCTGCGACTTACCGAAGACGAGATATGAACAAGCAAAATATTTATTTTGCGACATGACTTATTTACACCCCCTTCCTTTATTTCATTTCGATTAAAATTTATACATGACTAATAACTCCTGAAACTTGATAAGTTCAGCAATTTTTAGCAAAATCGTTAGAGCCGTTTTCGAGAAACCGATTCTATATATATACAAGAATTGCTCATTTAATATAATAAAATGATATTTAATTATATTTCTAATTGAAAATAATTAATACAGTATTAAACTTCAACAAATAAGTAATATATATACTTTGTTTTCAACAGTCAATTTCGAAATAATCATTATTTTAACAACAATATAAACAACTTAATTATCTATTTTAATTTATTATTTATATACGTATATACTACTAATTTAGCATTAAATCAGCTATTTTAAATAATTCATTGCTGAATATGTTTTCTTCTGACTAGTGGAAGATTTTCAAATTATGTAAATGTACCAATAGTTGTTTTTATTTAGTTCTTATTTTTTTAAAATTTCCAGTACGCCGTTCAATTTCTTTACTAATTTATCATTCCTGGCAATATATTGCCTACCCTACAGGTGCTTCAACTCTTCACATCAAATTGATATGAATCACAAAAAAACAGATTCACAAATGAATAATTTAAAATAGCTGATTTAATGCTAAATTAGTAGTATATATGTAAATAAATAAAATATTAAAATAGATAATTAAGTTGTTTAAATTGTTGCTAAAATATAATGATTATTGCAAAATTGACTGTTGAAAACAAGTACATATATTAATTATCTGTTGAAATGTAATACTATATTGGTTATTTTTAATTAATTAATAAAATTAATAAAAATTAAAAATAGATAATTAAGTTGTTTAAATTGTTGCTAAAATATAATGATTATTGCAATAATTGACTGTTGAAAACAAAGTACATATGTTAATTATCTTTTGAAATGTAATACTATATTAATTATTTTCAATTAAAAATATAATTAAATATCATATTAGGTATTTGTTTTATAATTAATAAAATTTTTTTATTAATATTCAGAAACTTGCCATTTTGAAAGTACGTGATCAATACTTTCTCTTATTTACATATTCCATATATGTGAGCTTCTCCGAGAAAAGTGACCTATTGTGTCAAAAAACGGGTTTGGACTTAAGAGTGGATTCTGGCACCTAAAAGGGTGTAGAATAAGATGAAATGAGTTAGATTTCTGATAAAAATTTATTTACCCCATAAAAACGTAACAAACGAACTTGGGAAAATCGATAAAAATGAGAAAAACATTTTAATTTTATTTTTTGCGTCACTTTTTTTTCCTTTCTTATAGTTATTTTTACAAAAAATACGTCACCACATAGGCATGACGTCACAAGGTGTGTTCAAAGTGATAATGCGTTATAAAACTTTAAATGCGTTTTTCTCAAAACTTCATTTTCACACACTAGGTCCCTTTTCTCGTAGAAGGTCACATATAGCTAAGGAAAAGTAAAATATTAACCTCTTCAGTGCATTCTAAATTGAATGATTGATGAATGATTTATTATTATTATTACCTATATTTCAAATAGTTTTATCAAATGAGGTAAAAACCAACCTGATCTTTTACTGTTATACTACTGTTAAAAACATGAAATGATTATTAAAAGATGTCTAATTGTCTTGTTTTCACTATTTCAGCCACTGAAGAAGTCGCTAATCAGTGACGAAACGTTAGGCCCATTTAATTAAGAAATTTTACGTTTGATTTAAATTCTTGTCCACCTCCCTACGATCCGTTTAAAGGAGGTTTGTTATTATTATTCAATATAGTTATTTATTTTCAATTAGAAGTTCAAAAATTCCCTTCCCTATTGGTGATAATTTTTTTAGAAAGACAACTTAATGAATTATTTAAAATAGTAAACTAAATGCTAAATTAATAGTAAGTATATACGCGGAAGTGCAAAAAAATCGATCCACAATAAAAACATTATTAAATAATAAATCATTTTTAATTTTTTTACAACCGAAACACACTATTATTGAAATCACTGCTTACTAGCTTCAAGGCCCGCCTTCGGCGGGCCTTTCTTAGCTAATAGGGGGCTTCGCCCCTGGACCCCTACGTGGCTGCTTTATTGATGTTTTATTAGTAACAGAGAATAAATATAATTGTTTTATTATAAAGTCTTAAATAGACATAATTTGAGATTCTATTTAACTGCAATATACACTCATAACAAATAAGATGAAACAAATATTTAAAATGTATTAAAAATCTCTATTTATAAAAAATTCTCTTATTCTCAAGCTTGAGTTGTTTATCATAAAAGAATTTAGTCTTATTGATTTTAAGTCGATTCTTCCACGTTTTCAGTAGAGCTTGCCATTAATAGTCAAAACATCAAAAATGGAATGCAATAAGGTTATTCCTCTAGTATTAGATAAGAATCGATCGTTATTTTTGATTTTAAGTCGATTCCTCCATGTCTTCAGCAATGGTTACCAATAATAATCGAAGGGTCAAAAATCTAATGTAGAATTGTTATTCCTCAAGTATTAGATAAGAATCGATTGCTATTTTTGATTTTAAGTCGATTCCTCCATGTCTTCACCAATGGCTACCAATAAAAACCGAAACGTCAAAAATCGAATGTAGAATGGTTATTCCTCGACTGTTAAATGAGAATCGATCATTATTTTTGAAATAATGTCAACATGAACTGCAAATTGCAAGTGATATCTGATTAATAATAAAGGAATAAACATATTAATATTTCAAATGAATTTGGATAAAGTTTAGCAACGATCCGTTGCAGTTTATTTAATTAAATAACAATTTTTGAGTTCATCAATTAAATTGTCAAATTAATATTTGTGGGATTTAAATTCATTCTAATTAAGTACTTTGAGGACCACAAAAAAGGTCATATATAGTTTTTTGTAAAATTATATTTTAAAGTCCTTTATTTCAGAATAAGATAGTACATTGGATAAGTTTAGCAACGATCCGTTGCAGCTTATTTTTTTAATTTTTGTTTTTAAATGTACTTTAAAAAAAATAGATAGTTTTTTTAAATCTTTGTTTCATTATTAAATTCTTCTTCAACGATAATGTGGTTAGAATTCTATTATCTATGCTATTAAGAATGAATGACATTCAAAAATCTGACAAACAGGGCCGCCAACAAATGTTTAGTTTGCTAGTTTAGTTCTTTTATTGTTTGGCAATCTATGTTGGCTATCCAGATTTTGTTTTAGTTTTTCGTGAATTTTCCAATTTTCCGCAACTTTTCCGATTTTTTTTTACATATTAACCTGAAATGGACTATTACGAACATTTAAAAAAAAATTAGCCAAATCGGTCAAGGCACTTGAGAGATCTGCGCTTACAAAGGAAAAGAAATTCATTTTTATTATATAGAATTGCAAGTATACTTGCCACTTGTCGTTGATTTAGCCGCTTTATTAATTAATTAGGCACACAATTTGAACTGCTTGAACTTCAGAAAGATCCATTTTGTATATTTTATCTTTCTATCAATGATGCTCAATCCAAAATTATTCATTCTATTGATATTTCAAATGGAATTTGATCTTTTATTAAAATTCTTTACTTAAATGTAAAGCGATATTGAGAAAGTAGGATAATTTGTAATTGTATCTTTTAATTTAAATTTTACTTATTTTTTTCTAAAATTTCAAAATTATCAACAATATATATTGAATATGTTAGTGTAAGAGTTAATGGAACAATTTATATGAATATTTGTAAAAATTTTAAAAAATAATTTTAGGTACTATTTAATAAAGATTTTATTGGTTAATCGATTTTTTTGCACCGTAGTATTATTCTAGTATATATGTATATAAATAAATTAAAATAAATAATTAATCTTATTTTGTTCTAATTATTAAATGTTTTATTTAACTTGCTTAATATAATTAATTTAATAATTATTTCGCAATAATCATTAAATTTTAGTAACAATCTAATAAATACCAAGGTGGGGGGTCAGATAGGCTAGTCGGTAGCGCATCATCCTGCTAACCAAGTGGACCCGGGTTCGAATCCGACTCGAGGCATTCGGCTAAAATCTGACCCCCGGGATAGGGACAAATTTAAAAAAATATATAGTATCGTAAAATGGCTTATGGTTAGAAAGGCCGAAAAGTCAAAAAAAAAAAAAAATACCAAGGCATGTTTGAATTAATTTCAGTAAGTCATCAATAATTACTTTTACTATATATTTTATATATTTACGTAAGTAAAAGTAAAAATTTTACTTAGGGAAAGTGGTCTAGGTTTTAGGTGAAACATGATATTAATTAATAAAGTAAAGGGTGTGTAGTTTCACTGCTTTACTTTATTAATTAAAAGTAAAAATTAATCGGCCTATCAGCTGCACCTTCTCGATACTATCGATTTACGAATAATTTATTATTATTATCATTCAATTTAGTTATTTATTTTAAATTAAAAGTTAGAAAATGTTCTAGTCCCTAATGGTAATAATATTTTTAGTGAGGTAATTTCTTTTCAAGCCATTAAATTCTCGTTAGACATTGGGGGAGAGAATTTCTTTTTTTTTCACTTTTTACGGGTTTCAAGGTAAGAAAGAGAAGAGATGACAGATTATGGATGGTAAGGGAAAGGAAAAGGGATGGATCAGCCCTTGACTTTGGCCAATGTAAAAGTTTAAAGCCCGCCCCGCCCTTCTTCATTCACCCTGTATATATCGGTCTATGGATGATATACCTATATAGCTAGCACGGATACTCAGTCAGCATCTAAAACAGAATTGCAAATATCCATTCTTGCTGATTCTTCAATCTCTCGTCCATTCAGAACATGCACCTCTTCCTATTACCTACATCATAATATTACTACACTCACACACAGACATACTCAATATTACTCATACTAATATTTAAAACTTATAAGTTGGCCATAAAATATCATTTTCATTCTAGGACAGTTTTGTATTTAAATAACTTAACTATAGAAATAGAGACACACTTATATATATTTATTTTTATTATTTTAAATAATTAATATTTTATAATATAGAGTGAGTCACGGAAAACGGATGTTTTTCAGGAAAGCATAACTATGCAGATTTTTCAAAATAAAATATTTTATTTTTATAGGAACTGTAGCGGCCCGCTGTCGCTATGGCGACGAGCCTTGAGACACGGCCGCTAGATGACTCAGTCGGATCGTTGCGACGCTTCTGCATGACTGAAATGTTTTCAGCCATGCTATAATTGAAGCGACTCGATTTCGACTGGGCAAGCGAACAGGATTCGACATTCGGATCTGGAGGGGCCACCGCCAACCAGCACACACCCATGAGGACACGCAACTAACAACCTGCACATCAGATTGTTAGGACCCCATCGACTTGGTGGGGGGCGCGGCACAAAGCGCCACACAGCACTCAGTACACGAGCGCCCTAACAGGAACAATCACTAAACCATGTCATTATTGAACCCTTATGAGCCAAAAATGATGGCCATTTTCACGATCACAAATTCGAAAGCGCTCTCGAAAGTTTGCGTCCACTCTTCCCAAAGTTTCTTCAAAGCACTGTGCAGCGAATTTTACACAAAGACCTAGGGCATCACCCGTATAAAATTACGATAGTCCAACAGTTAAATGAGCGAGATTACCAACAACGTCTCACTTTTTGCCAAACAATGATTGACATGTTTGAAGAAAATGAGAATTTGACCATCATAAATGAGCGATGAAGCTCGTTTTTATCGAGAGCGCCTTCGAATTTGTGTTCGTGAAAATGACCATCATTTGTCAGATATAATTTTTCGCTCATAAGCATTCAATAATGGCATAATTTCGTGATTGTTTCTATGAAAATATAATATTTCATATTTTAAACAATTTTCGATGCTCTTTTACTCGGTCTTTTAAATTCTCTTAAGATGGACTGGATGGATGGATTTTTTTTTTTTTAGGATTGTTTGTTTGAAGAAATTGTTAAGTGGGATTGTTTAAAATTCCCGCCTCTTACTTGATATGAAATTAGTAATGTAAAGAGATAAATTGAATGGATGGATAATTTTTGATTGACAATAGTGAGACTATCTTCATGATTGTGTATAATTTAGATTTAAAAAATATTAGAAAAGTCATCATCTAATATTATATATATTTTCTGTGTAAAAAAGAAAAAGGATTGTTGTGAGGGGTGAAAATTTGTATTGTTGATTCTGTAGTCAAATGAAAAGAAGGAATAGGTGATGCGAGAGGTAAAGTAGTTGATGTATATTTTATATTATTGTTAAAACGAGCTTTTCGTACGTGCCTTCGGCACGCCCTCGATACTCGGCCCTCCGTGCTGGTGCCCTGGCGGGCAGCGTCTCGGTCCAAAAATTTTATTCCTCTTAAAAAACCACACTCCAAATGTATACCCGTAAACTACCGAAAATACATCGTCTCTTAAAAGTTTCGCATCTTTAATTTTTGAGTGGCGAGGGGGGGGGGGGGAGGAACAATTATCAATATATTTAATGTTTCTTAATTTAAAAAGAATTGGAGTCTTTCATTTCAAAATTCGAATATATATATTTCAAATTTGCCTCGTTAATTAATATATATTTAATGTTTCTTAATTTAAAATCTATTGGTGTTTTTTCATTTTCATTCGAGTTCAAATGAATACAATATTATCTAGACACAAAGTCTAAATCAAAAATATATAGTTTTAGTAAAAGAAATCAAGATATAAATATTAATGTGACATTGGTCTAGTGGTTAGAGCTGATGACCATAGTTCAAGAGTTCGTCGGTTCGATTCTAGGCAAGAGGGTAATTTTTAGAGAAATTTCTCTAAGCGTTGTTACAAATTAATCTAGATGAATATATATAGTATGATGTTTGTAAAAAATTATTTTAAGGTTCTGATGAAGGCAGAGAATGCCGAAATGAGGGGATAAAAAATTGGCCACCATTGTAAACCAAAATAAAAATACCTTTATAATAAATAACAATTTATTTATTCATATACTCACTGTCCATCTTAAGAGAATTTAAAATCCCGAGTAAAAGAGCATCGAAAATTGTTTAAAATATAATAAAACCGGTCTAGCATCATTATATTAATAATATTTCATTTTGAAAAATCTACAGAGTTATGCATTCCTGAAAAAGATCCGCTTCCCGTATAAACTTTTCCATTAATTTATACCATTTTAAGGTAATAATTAAATAACGAAACGTTTATTTTTTATTCTAATCTTAAAACAAATTAATAAAGTGGTGGGTATTAATGACCCAGCTGGTCCATATATCATTATCCCTTCTTTTATGGCACACACAATGTGAGGAAGTTCATTGAATAAATCAACTTAAAATATTAATAAATCGTCAAAGTTTGTGTTTTATTAACGAAAATCGGGGAGGGTGGTGGGGGATAGGGGGAGGGGGTTGAGAGAAATTCAAATTAGGATTATCAATTAGAAGGCGAACAAGTCAAACAAGTTAAAGTCAAACTCATTTTATAGCAGGTTGCTTGCTTACCTATGCAGACACGTCGACGTCACCACTCTGCAGAAACTACTACGTCACACTTCACATTCTATTATTAACTAAGAAGTGAAGAGGGGATGAAAGGTACTCACCTAGAACAGAACAGAGAGAGAAAAGAATACGTTAGTAGAGATTAAGAATTAATCAATTAAAATCTGACTTTTAAACCTATTTGGGGCATTCCAAGGCCAAATCGAACGGTTTGAAAATTTTAATTTTTGATTTCCTTCATTTTTTAGTACTCATCAAAAAAGACATTCTGGAAATTTTGAAATTTTTTTGATCAACGATTTAAAAGATATTGAATTTCGGTTTTTTGCTCATAACTTATTCAAAAATAGTCCAAATTCAAAGTTTAGTTTTTTTTCTTTTTTTAGTTTGAAAATTTTAATATTGTTTTTGAAACTGTATGTATTTGTTACTGGACGGGACGTTGTTTGCGGCCGCCAGTGTTAGCGGTGGGGGTGTACGACGCTAACTAGGATATTGGTAGGGGCTGGTTGTCGGAGGAGCGGGAAATGCCCCTGTCACCCGACGATTGTTCCAGCCACGAGGGAAGATAAGGTGTTGGAAAATGAATAATCAAAAACACATGAGCAGACCATATTTTGGTGGTAGCTGAATTAACTCGACTCGAGTTGACGCATTTATAACATTCAAAGAATATCATGGCTCACGCCGCTAAATGCGTTGACTCGACTCTCATTAATTCATTGGTTTATTATTTCATTATTGATTGATTGACTCACGTAGTATACAATGTGTTTAACAATTTGACTGTTGTGCACTTAAAGAATTATTACTACAATTAAAGTATTGTTTAGTTGAATAAACTATTTGTATGAGGTCGCAATGCCATCTAGCGGTGAGCGCTGGGACTGGACCGGACACTACACCCTTCACCCTTTTTTTTAATTTTGGATGTTGAGTGCAATGTTATAATGTAAATAAAATGTTTTATGTGATTATTTAGCCACCGATTTTTTGTAACAAAAATATAAAATCTAACATACAAACTTAACAATATTGATGCTTTTTTGCATCTATTCGTGTTGAATAACAATTGTATTTATTTTTAAATAAAGTATTTATATGAGGTCGTAGTGCCATCTAGCGGTGAGCGCTGGGACTGGACCGGACAGTATTCTACTATTTTTTTGATAATTTTTGATTTTAAACTTCTATTCATTCTACAAATTTTAAGATAGTTTCAATCCAATAATATTTTCTGATAAACAACGCAAGTATCGAGGAATAAAAGCTTTTATAAATTATCAACCCTTTGTGAGATAATTCGAAAGAAAAACTTTTTTCTATATGTAGATTACTACAAAAAAGGCAAAATATATATATATATATTTATATATATATATATAAACTTTTAAATGAATCAATTTCGCATCCAGGTACACCCACAATCTCTGTCAGTCATGTTTTATCCTATAGATGTACATCTCTATACATATAAATTTGTAAATGTAATATATATATATATGGCCCAGTAGCAATTGGGCAAACAATCATAAATCTCTTAGAGTGTTTAATAAGAATTTATGGCCATTAGAGTAGCTGTCAGGTTGTTAAAGCCCTTGCCTACGTTCTCCTTTCAAACACGGGCAAAATATCTACACGCGGAAAGGAATTGAAATTAGAAACAGTAAATTTGAAAAAGTGAAATGAGAAACGTCAAGAGAAATTTGCAAGAAAATAGAACAAAAAGAGAAAATTACAGGTGGAAAGAAAAAGAGAAAGGAAGTAATAAATAAACGATGATTATTATTTATTTATATGGTTGAATTATTACGGAATAGTGAATGAAACATTATTGGCATAATAATGGGATAATTTGATATTAAACTATGAACGTAAATCATAATTAGATTATTTAATTAATTGAAGAAAAATTAATATATTAGGGATATATATATATATTTATATGTATATATAAACATTTGACAAATTTCCAATATGGCGGATAATTATAGGAAATTATAAATAAACAATCCTGTCATCCACATTTGATATTAATTAGATAAGAATTCATTATTAATATCATTATTAAATATAATGATTATGTACTATATTTCATATTTAAAAAAATTAATATTTTTTCGGAAAATCTTTAGAAAAAATAAATTCGGTATACTATGTATAACTGGGGGAATGTTGGTAATTGAGCAGATTTCTTGTTTGAGTGATGCGAATTAAGCTGAGACGACTAATCATCATGCACGTAATTTTTTTGAAATCCGAATGTTCCTATTTAATTAATTAATAATTAATTTTAGTTAATATTAAATGTGGATGAGAGGAATGTTTATTTATATAATTTACTCTAATTATCCGCCATATTGGAAAATTCTAAAATGTTTATACATATAGATATAATAATTATATTCCAAATAATTAAATTTTTCTCCAATTAATTAAGCAATCGAATTACGATTTACGTTAATATGGATATTTTACGATAACGGTGGCGCCGCGACGATGAATTCTTATAGTACTCACAAAAATAAGACGAAAATGAAGAATACCATTTTTCGAGATTAGAATTTAAAAAATACTGTTTTTATTTAATTTTATTTTTCAATTGTTTTTTTATAGAAACCACGGAAACCATAATATCAAGGGTTTCGTGTAGCGCCGCTATCTATAATTAGTAAATGTCCAAAAAAATTCGAATATGTAAAAGTCGTTGCCGGTTCGGTTAAGATATGTTCAGTTCGGCTAACCTAATCGCCCAAATGTCCGCCCGAATTGAAGATTTACGAGCCGAACCGAGCAGATCTGAATATATCTTAACCGAACCTTTCAAAGTTTGTTCTGGAACTTATTTTTTTGATCTAAATGAACCGAGATGATGAATAGAACCGAACCTATGAAAAGTTCTAAAAGTGAAAATTGTCAACGCCCATTGGCGCTCACTTGAGACAATTTGAGACATCACGGTCAATAAACTCAATTTCACTTCAAATTTGTAATTTAAAATTTTATTTTTACTTTCCTACTTATTATGTCTAGTTCTAAAAGAATCCGTCGTCAGATAGAGGCCCCATATGGAACCCGTGATAGTAAGGTTTCCGTGGTTTCTATAAAAAAACAATTGCAAAAAAACAGTATGTTTTAAACTGGATATCTCGAAAACTAAGCGAAATCTCGAAAAGTGGTATTCTTCATTTTCATTTTATTTTGGTTAGTACTATAAGAATCCATCATCAGATCGCGGCACCACAGTTACCTACCATCGAGGGGTAATATGCTGTACACGTACTTCCACTTGTACTTCCAAATATTCCCAAGTACTTGCAAATATTTCCAAGTGATTCCAAATATTTCCAAGTAATTTCAAATATTTCCAATTAGGTACTTCCAAAATACTTCCAAAGAGGTGTACACCTACTTCCAATTGCGGATCACCCCTCGCCTACCATAGAATAGAATAAAATAGAACAAAACCCTAGTTCGGGATTTTTATCCAATTCGTTAGAGTCGTTTTCGACAAATTGATTCTATATATACAAGAATTGTATCTTTTTAAAATTCCAAAATGGCGGCTTCAGAAAATAAATAAACAATTTCCTTTCACTTAATAGGTTAATTAATCTATTATTAAAAATGACGTAAGATGTTTCTGATTGGTTTATAATTTATTTATTTCACTAATTAGTCCTTTTGATGTATAATTCAATATCCAATTAAACCATCATACAGCATAAGTTATTCTCGTGAGTAATGGAACATGATGGATTTATGAAATAGGTAGGTATCGTTAACTTATTAGATAGGTACAAAGACATCAATATGCATTAATATTTTAAATTTATAGGCCCATTAATTAACAATTTCTTTAGAAATGAAACTGGATTGAAGCTTTATAAGAAATTAATTAAACTTGAAAATATTATTTATTTGTTAAAAAAAAATTTGTTTCAATGACATTTGAATTTTAAAAAACGATTTTTCACACTTAATAAGCCTCTATTAACCCTCAATTATTATTGTGATATATCAGTTCATATTACACCCAAAAGAGGGCAGCCTGATAAAAGATTGTTATTGACATGAGCCCAGTATTAAATGTAACCTTAACAGGATAACTTGTATAAAATAATCTCAATAAACACATCTATATAAATATTAAATATTCTTTTATTTAAATAACACAATTATTAATAAATAGATTAAAAATTCACAGTTCTTTGGAGAATGTTTTTTTTATTGAAGCTCTTATTTAATTTTTGTACAACGTTTCGTCTCTCTCGAGACTTTTTCAAGCACTCAATAGGTTAGAGCAACTTTTGGTTGAAATAAAGATAAAAATAATCGAAACATAGTAGAATTTTTTCTTTCTAGATTGATAAAATAAAAAAAAAAATTTCTCGATAAATATAATTTTATCAGACAAATTCTTAAGTTTATCATATTATTCTTCTTCTTCTTCATCTTCTTTTAGGCTAGGTAGCCTGTTTTCTCCCAAGGAAGAGTTCCGTCCTTCAACTTTCTGCCCATCGTTTCTTCGGTCTTCCTCTGTTTCTCTTGCCGTCAGGACGGTTTCTCGTGACGATTTTCGGCAGCCGGCTTTCGTCCATACGTTCCACATGCGCTGCCCACTCTCTTCTGCGCACTCTGACCCAGTCTACGATGTTCTGAATCCCACATGTTGCTCTAAGGTCTTCGTTTCTCAATTTATCCAACAATGTTTTCCCTTGTATTGCTCTGATGACCCTCATTTCTGCCGTCTGGAGTAGTTGTTGTGTCACTGTTGTGTCCGCCTCGCTTCAATTCCGTATGTTAAGACAGGTCTCACACACGTCTTGTAGATTTTGGTTTTACTTTCCACGGACATATGTTTATTCTCCCTTATGACATTATTAAGGCATCCGGCTATACGCGTCCCTTTTAATATTTGGTGCTTAACTTCTAGATTCAAGTCCCTATATTTCAACTCCCTATATTTCAACTCCCAGATAATTGAATTTAGGGACTTGCTCAATTAGTGATCCCTGAAGGTTGATATTACAGGTCAGATGTTCTCTATTTACTACTAAGCATTTTGTTTTGGATTGTTGATATTTGCATATTGAGGGATTCCGCCATGCAATTGAAGGCATCTAAGAGATCTTGGAGACTTTCTTCATTTTCCGCTACCAGAACTGCGTCGTCGGCATAACACACTAGTGGTATAGATGTTTCGCCCATTTTGTAGCCCAGCCGAGTTGGAATGCCCCTCTATAATCCTGTCCATAACCACTTTGAATAGCATAGGACTAAGGGAATCCCCTGCCTAACCTCGCGCGAAAGAGCAATAAGATCAGAATCTCCCTGTGTGTCATATTATTTATAACTGAAATATTTTTTTGAATTTTACATTTCTGAGTTGCCTTAAGTGAATTAACTCACTGTTTGAGATGCATGTTGGCCTCAGTAATTTAATTTCTTTTCATTTTGCCTCTGTGAAGGAAATATAATGATATCTTATTTTTTGACATAGGTAAGACCATTACTTAAATATTATCTTTGTGAATTGTGATGTATTGAATTGTGAAATATAATGTGATATATTGTTAAAAAAATTTTATAGACTGAAGATGGCATTGAGTTAATGCCGAAACGTCTCTTGTTTCTTGTTTCAAATTAAATTAAATTATAAACCCTGATGAAAATTTTTTATTGAAAAAAGAAAAAATAACCATCATTCTATAAGGACTCGATCTTCCTACTGTGATTCAAAAAGCCTCGTTCCTGATTATAAAAAATATTATAAGAATCAAATAATTACTATTCCTGAATAATCTTATTATATTAAACGATCAATTCTTGTATATACCGGGTGAGTTTTTTATCTTGAGACAGTCTTATAACTCAAAAACAGTGTACTATATGGAAAAAAGTTTCTAATATTAGTTTATTTATATCGAGGGGGAAACTAAACTACACTATTGGTTGTCAACCTAGAACAAGCTTTCAAGAGTATTTCGAGGAGGTCAAGTTCTGTTTTTTAAATAGAAACCTACATGTTTTTGTACATATTCTGAATCTACAAAAAAAACTGAACAACTTTCATAAGAACTACTTTTTATACGACATCAAATAGAAAAAAAAATCAATTAAATCTCAAAAAATCTTAATTATTATTTTTAACAATAATTCAACTTAATCATCAAATAATAATGATTAAATAATTAATTATTAAATAAATAATTATTAAATTGAAAAGTCACAACAATAAAAATAAGTGTTATATTGATATTAAAACTTCGATACACTCAGATTTAAAGATTATTTTCTACTTAATTGAACTACTAAAATTCTTGGGTTTAAAAAAGTTCATTTCTCGTGTCAATCCAGTAGATAGTTATATTATATTAAGTAGTATAATAAAAATAGAGTATTTTTTGTTGAAGACAGAATTGAAATGGTCTTAATTTATGCGGTGAATATGGAAGAAATGTTATGGGGTTGCCATTAAAATGGATGCCGAGCGTTTTCCTGATAGGAATACACCCTCATAAGCTTCATTTTATCGTGTTGTAAATCTGTTAAAAAAATAAGGAAATTGGAACTGGAATTTATCCAGAAAACTTGCTATACACTCTGGAATGTCACAGAACATTGTCGGAAAATTATTAAATTATTAATTATTATTAAATTATTTATTTAATAATTAAATATTTGATCATTATTATTTGATAATTAAGTTGAATAATTGTTAAGAATAATTATTATTTCGATTTTTTTGAGATCTAATTAATTTAAATTTTTTTTTATTTGATGTCGTATAAAAAAATAGTTCTTATAAAAGTTGTTCAATTTTTATTGTAGATTCAGGAAATGTAAAGAAACATATATGTTTCCATTTGAAAAACAGAACTTGACCTCGAAATACCCTTGAAATCTTGTTCTAGGTCACCAAACAATAGAGTAATTTAGTTTCCCCTTTGATATAAATAAACTTTTATTTGAAACTTTTTTTCATATAATTCACTGTTTTTGAGTTGCGACTGCCTCAAGATAAAAAAACTCACCCCGTATAATCGGTTTCTCGAAAACGGCTATAACGATTTCGCTAAAAATTGGTGTACTTATCAAGTCTCATGAGTTATTAGTCGTGTATAAATTTTAATCAAATTGAATTTAGTCATGTCGCAAAATAAATATTTTAATCGTTCATATCTCGTCTTCGGTAAGTCGCAAAGATTTGAAATTTGAAACTTAAGCTATTTAGTAACAAAAAGTTACCGAGCATCGGTGCTCCAGGCACTAAAAAATTTATTTCAAAATTATATATTTAATTTTGAGAAAAAATCAATTAGATTAGTTTTTTAATTAATCTAATTATTAATATGTGTTTGAATAAAAATAAATCATGTGATTGAATCAAAACAAAACAAAGTGCTGATAAAATAAATAATAATTTTAAAAAAATTGAACAAAGCACGTTCCTCCAGGTACATATAGATACCTAATATTTATTTAAAATTTTCTCATTAGAATTTCTGTTTAATATATTAAGCGAGATGCCAGAAGTTAGATTGGAAAGGCAAAGGGTTTCTTGCTTTCTTGTCAATTTCCAAGGTATAAGATCTACAAATTACAGATGAAATCATTTCCTTTGAAGGGAATCAACAACAACAACAACATGAACAACATTCGAGGTTTGTACGTAATGAGATAGATCTAGGGGGTAAAACGACACGTCCTTTTCTCTTTCTGTAATAAGAGAAAGAGAAGATTTCTAAATGAAAACTAAATGAAACATTTTATTTATTTATTTTTCTGTTTATTATATTAATTATTTTTATCTTAGTTTATATTAAATGAACAATTTTCTCGAAAACGGCTCTAATGATTTCGATGAAAATCGTCCACTCTAGAGGGTTTTTGGGTCGAGAAATCAACCTATCAGGGTCTGATCTTCGGGTGAATTTAATAAAATGAAGAAATGTGAAGAAAAAAAATAAACAAATCGGATCGTTATCTGTGTATACAGGGTGTTTAGAAAAACTGTTCCAGGACTTCAGGCCGTGATTCCTCACATCAAAATTAGACAAAAAGTTCCAATAAACATAGATCCAAAAACGCATCGTTTTCTGTCTGACCGCCATTATTTTTTTTAAGAAAACCGTCTATCTTAAGATCGGATCTAGTTATATTTATGAAATTTTGTACACATGTACTTAACTATATTATCTACTATTTAAAAAAGTAACTAAATTTTAACTTAAAAATTTTCAAAATTTTTAATTGTGAATAACTTTATAATCTTTCATTTTATTAAAATTAGTATCATTGGATATAATATTACCGTTTTAACTATGAACAGAATGACATTTTATTTTAAAAGATGCGACAAAAAATAACGAAGTTATAGTAAAATTTGTGTAAGCACCATTACTGGATTCCGTAGACTGAATTTTGATATCGACATTATTTCCTCCTATTTTCCTACAAATTTTGTTATAACTTCGTTATTTTTAATCAGATCTTAAAAATTAAAGTTTCATTTTGTTCACAATAAAATGGGAAATATTTTGTCTAGAAGTCCAAAAAATAATTTTTAAGAAAAAAATAAAAACCGACTTCAAAAATTAAATGCAACAAATAAAATACACTAAAAGGTATAAAATAATTATTATCTTATTTAGTTACAACTAAACGGCGAAATATTAACATGAAATTACTTTTTGAAGTCAGTACCAAACAAACTATACCTATAAGCGACCATACCCGCCAAACGTACTAAGTAAAGATCCGTCGAGTGCGATTCATAAAAGGTATATGTTTGGCACCGACTTCAAAAAGTAATTTCATGTTAATATTTCGTCGTTTAGTTGTAACTAAATAAGATAATAATTATTTTATACCTTTTAGTGTATTTTATTTGTTGCATTTAATTTTTTGAAGTCGGTTTTTATTTTTTTCTTAAAAATTATTTTTATTTTTCTCTTTTTAGTGATGTTATTAATAGTGATCATATCATCAGAACTTGACCAAATTAATATGACACCATCCCTAAGACACCTCTTTCGGATAAAAAAAGAACCATCTAAATCGGTCGATAAACAAAGAGGTTAGGTCTAAACAAACCTAATAAAAAAGGTCTAATACCTATGAAAAAAATCGAAAAAAAATGGGACCAATCGGAAGCTAGACTGGACCCAATGCAAAAAAATTTTCAAAATCGGTTGACAATTGGCGGAGATATGAGGGAACATAGGCACAAAAAAAAAAAAATTCAGTCGAATAGAGAACCTCCTCCTTTTTTGAAGTCGGTTAAAAAAAGAAAAAAAGGCTTTTGTCAGTGATTCATAAGTCCGTCTTCAAAAATTACTCCAATCTTATATATAATAATATTTGTTATTATCTTTTTGTGGAATTTAAAATTAAAAAACCAATTAATTATTAAAAGGAAATTGAATAAAAATGTAATTATACATTTTTATCGAGACAACCACCTGTGAATAATTATTTCAATTAAAAACCCATCAAAAACAACTTAGCCGAAGATGAGACAGTGACAGATCGAATGTCCAACACAAAACCCTCCTAACCAGTGAATTTCATCCAAATCGTTAGAGCCGTTTTCGAGAACCCGACCGGATATATATGTATATACAAACTTTGCTCGTTTAATATAATAAGATAAAATAAGATATCGAATTAATTAGTAAAAAATAGCTATTAGGGATACCTATATATGGTAGATACATTTTTAACTTTCTCTTGTCTACATCTATAAAATAGTAAGTGAAAAGTTTTTCAATGGGGAATACGATTCATGTTATGTTGTTGTTGTTTTCGTTGTTGTTTTATATTTTGATTAAAAAAAGAACATAAAATCCATTCATTAATTGGGTTCATTCGATCCTCTCTATATTCATCGCGGAAGAATAGAGGATAGAGGATAGAGGACAAACCACAGGGGAGGGAAATACAATTTTATAGTTTTTTTTTTTTTATTATTTTGGCCCCCCTGCTAGCTATATCATCTGACTCTCTCGACCCTCTCACCTCCAGTTCTATATCTATCTAGTGGAATCCCCCATGAGACATTCTATTCATATCAAAAACAACAACAACAACGGCAATGAATTTATCAACAACAACAACAATATATTAATCTATATTTGAATACAATTTAAATTTTACATGTCATCGATATATATTTCACTCTAAATAAATAATTGTATTAAAAACAAAATATAAATAAATAGTTAGATAAATAAATAAATTAAAATGGATTTAGTGTATATCACATGACTTTCACTTAGTCACCTGTTATAACATTAAGCGCATGTGGCAGATCGAGCGTTCCTCATTATTTTTTTTTACTGTAGTCAAAAGCATTGTATTAATATTATTTTTAATTTTAAGATGAAAAGGTCAATTTATATTTACAGCCAGAATTAAATTAAATTTAATCTATCTACTTTTATTAAACGAGCGAAAATTGTATATTTTTTTGTATCAAAACTTGTTAATAGAGTTTGTTTCATCAAAATCGATTTTAAAATAAAAAATAAAAGAATAAAAATACTTATATATATGTATATACCTGGAAGACCGAGCTTTGTTCGGGTTTAGTTAATGCTTGACAACAACACACCACAATCACAATACTTCTTCAAGGCCTTTGAGAATAAAGGTTAACCCAACCCATTGTCTGTCTGGGTACAATAGTAAAAGAAAACCTTTTTTAAAACCTTAAGAATGGAATTTTTCTCAGCTGAGAATAATTAATTTGATTACGATAAAACCCATCAAAAACAATTTTTTCGAAGATGAGACCGTCACAGATCGAATTGTCACCCCAAAAACCCCTAACCCGTGAATTTCATCAAAATCGGTAGAGCCGTTTTCAAAATAGAACATTGATATATATATACAATGTTTGATCGTTTAATAAGAGTAGATTTGTTTCTATTTTTTCCTATTTGGAAAACGGCTCTACCGATTTTGATGAAACCAGCTCTATTAACAAGTTTTGAGAATGAGAAAGCGATCTGGCTAGGTCTGGACCTCGACAATTCTCATCTTAATTGATCTTTTCTTAATTAAATTAATTATTGATAGATGAAAATCTCAATAAAAAATTTGTTTACATTTTTTTCAATTATCCTTTATTTTTTTAATTGGTTTTTTAATTTTTAAAACCCACAAATACTTTATAGCAAATATTAATATATATTAAAATTAAACAATTTAATTGATTATAAATCCCACGAGCTAATAAAAAATATTATATATATTAGAATTTTCCAATTTAATTGATTATTAGTATGGAAAATTGAAGGATATCAATGACAAAGAGGTTTTTATTTCATTTACTCGATAAAATGTTATTTAATTAAAAACAATATAAATAAATATATATACATAATCTGTGGGCCACTAGAAAACTAGAAATGCAAAAAACTGGGTATGGGAGTGAGGGGTGCAGGAGGTGGGGTGCGGGGTTGGTGGAGTGAGTCTTCTGGTAGTCCACTGATTATGTATACAAAATATGGTTGAGTTTGCTCCAATGGCCTAGATTTTTAATTTTTAACCACCCACCCCACCCCCACCCTCATTAATTTTAAATCGATATGCACCAAAATCTAATCGGCTTTTAATCTCAATGGACCAAAACTACTTGTGAAATTCGGTTTTGATATTCACACTAGTTTTTGAGCTTGTTCGTCCAGAAAAATTTGGTAACGTACTAACAGACATTTTGACTAAAGAATTATTATCTCAAAAAATATAATTTTTTCGATGTTTACTTATTTGGGCTTTTTGTAGACCGAAATGCCATAGTTTAGCTCAATTTTTTAAATAAAAATTGATTAAGCCGTTTTTGAGATATTTCGAAAAAAAATACACTTTTTTTTATGCACGATTACAATACTTGACCATACCCCGTTCTTTCAGGTATTCTGGTGTGTTAAAAAGAATAATAGAGAAGGGAGGAAATAGGGGAGAGGGGATTGGAATGGAATTCGGCTCTAAAAGCGATTAAACAGGTTTTGCGGCGATGATAATCGAAACAGCGAATAATCCTATAGGCATTTAATTTCCAACTTTGCAATGTGGCTTTGCTCTATTTGATTTGTATAATTCACCCCCCACCCGCACCCCCAACCTCCACTGAACGACCATCTGTTAATTAGAAAGTTGAAACTTTCCACTAAAAAAAAACAAAAAAACCAAAAACGGATTTGGAACATTGCATTTCAACTAACGACAAAACCCATTGATTAATCGAGAGAGCTATTATAAACATTCAGAGTGGTTTAAAATAAACTTTGATTATTTTTATTTATGTAGAATAATGTCATGTCATGTCCGGATATGTATATTATCAACTCTTGTACTTTTAATTGGAGTTAAATTTATCAAGAATCCGTATAGTCTCGGTAAACTCTGTTGCCACATTTTGAAAATTAGAATCCGGACATTTTAAATTAGTATCTATGCAAATAAAAATTTAGGTATTTAATTTTTATTTTTAGTTTATTGTGAATAGAAAATAGAACGTAAGCATATAGGTACATGATAATATATAAATAATCTTTTATATATTATCTTATCTTTTATTAAACCATCAAAATTTGTATATTATATATATATCAGGTCGGGTTCTCGAAAACGGCTCTAACGATTTGGATGAAATTCACTGGTTAGGAGGGTTTTGTGTTGGACATTCGATCTGTCACTGTCTCATCTTCGGCTAAGCTGTTTTTGATGGTTTTTTTTGTTAATTGAAACAATTATTCACAGGTGGTTGTCTCGATAAAAATGTTAATTTACATTTTTATTCAATTTCCTTTTAATAAATAATTGGTTTTTTAATTTTATATCCCACAATAAGATTATTACAATTATTATTTATATATTAAAAACTGGGCAATTTTTTTGATTGATTGCGGAAAAAGATTGGGACCAATCGACTTGATTGGGGAATAATGGAATTGAAATAATTATCGGAAAAGAGGTTTTTATCTAATTAGATTTTTCCTCTTATTAAAAACAAGGACTAAAGATGAATAAGGACACTCAATGGTGGAGAAGTAATCTCCGGAATCGAAGCAAAAATACAATGTATACATTAATTAATGTATATTATGTAAATTGGTTGAATAAAATTTATAAAAAAAAAAAAAAATTTATTGATTAAAAATCGAGTTTTATATCCCACAAATATTAATTCGACAATTTATTTGATGAACTCAAAAATTGTTATTTAATTAAAAAAAAAATATACCGTATTTATTTATATACCTATATTAAATATTTATATACTTGAATTTTTAGGTTTTAGCATTCATTTTTTGTCTATAGGTATATTTATTTATTTATTTATTTCACAAAGTATACAAACATAGGACCTTAGGTCCCACCTAGTATTTGCATACATAATTTAGCAATAATATTTTACAATGTTGGCAAAAGATTTCAAAGATTTCACAAATTTTGAAGGGAAGAAGAAAAAAAAAGTAGAGAAAGATTAGAAGACATAAAGGAACTAAGAGTAAGGAGTATCAGTTATTGGGTGGGATCCATAAAGAACGAAGACCTGAGAGCACAAAGAGTCGGGTTTGCCTGAAATTTGGATGGAAGTTCATTCCAAAGTTTTTCACCCGCCAATTTGAAGGAATGAAAGAAGTGTTTAGTTTTACAGTGCACCTGCACTAGCGTTGTCTTCCTGGTGGAGCGACCGACGACAAATAGATTTTCTAAGTAAGACGGGCAAATCAAATTTTCAGAATTTAATAGCTTATAAATAATCACGGTTGAAATCTAAGAAGGTCTACTGCAAGGATGTTGTCTGTCTCCTACTCTATTTCGAATATATGTCTCATATGCCCTGCAAGAATGGACAAAAAAATGTGGATCAATGGGACTACAAATTGACGAGTCGTACCTCTACACATTATTATTTGCGGATGACCAAGTTGTTATTGCAGCAGATATAGATGACATAAGCTACATGACCCGTAAACTGGAAGAGGAATATAATAGATGGGGACTGGAAATAAACTTTAAAAAAACAGAATACCTGACGGTCGGGACAGAGGGGGAAAATCTGGATATCAATGGAAAAATGATAAAAAACTGTAAGGAATTTAGATATTTGGGATCTGTCTTTAGCGAGGAGCCAAACTGTGAGAGGGATATTAAAAATAAAATCTGTCAAGGTCGAAGAGCTATTGGGCAACTGAATGGGGTCTGGTGGAGCAAAGGGATCAAACAGGACATAAAAAAATATATATATCGGTCCATAGTGGAAGGCATAGCCCTATACAATTCAGAAACATGGGACATGAATAAGAAAAACGAAAAAAATTACAAGCGCTCGAAATGGATGCGATGAGAAGGAGTTGCAGAGTGTCGAGATTGGAGCATATCCCAAATACAACTATAAGGGACAAAATGAAAATGGAAAACGACATAATAGATAGAATAGAAAGGAAGAGATTAATATGGTACGGACACCTTAAAAGAATGCCGGAAGATAGGTGGCCTCATAAAATATGGACCTGGATGCCCACGGAAAGACGGAGGAGAAGAGGAAGACCGAGACGAACGTGGAAGCAGGGAGTAGATGAGGCAATGACCAGTAGGCAACTACAAGAGCAAGACATCCTGGATAGAGAGAATTGGCGTGTTGGATGCGGAAAACGGCGCATGCTGTAGAACAAACCGCTTTATTATATATATAATCACACAACACGGCCAACCGTAAAATTTAGAAAGATCTGTGTTTAAGATGAGTTTTTTATCCTATATAATTAAAACATCTCGGGAATTTTATTTAGTTTATTCACACAATTTTACTCCTAAGCCGAAAAATTGGGAATTTTTTATTTTAGGGTCTTAAACACAAATGGCTTCCTATTTTCAATGTTTTTTATGTTATTGAGCTTACATTTGAGATATACTTATTTATCTTAATTTTCCAATATCGTACCTCTGAAATTTACTGTTGCGAAACGCACTGCCGTAAGTACCTACAGTAATTTCGCATTTAATAGTATAAGAAATACTATATGTAAGTATATATGTTGAGTCATATTGGATTTTTTCTCATCTGTTTTAAATTTTATTAAATTCCTTTCGTTTTTTTTTTTATTATTATTATTACCATATTCTCTGTTTTATATTTTATTAATTTCCATTTTAATTAAACATATTTTCTCAAACAAAGATACAAAAAAAAAAAAAATCATTAAAATTATTATTCTCTTTGCTCTATGTGCTAATTTGTTTCGCATATACAGGGTGTTCCCAAGGGCGGATCCAGGGGGGGGGGAGGGGGGCGACCGCCGCCCCCATACAGGCCCGTGCCTGGCGGGAGTGCAACACGTGCGTCGCACGCAGAGGCCAAAAAACGGCGGCCAAATCGACAGTGAATAAAATTGTCAAAAAAACTTATTAATTTTTTAATTTTATTTAAATAAAGAATGGACAATTTTATTTTATTTTTTATGAACTTAAAATATGAGATATGAAATTTGTAAAAAAATTAAATTTTTTTTTTTAAATTGAAAATAAATAAAATTAAAAATTAATAGGTTTTTTGGACAATTTTATATTTTATTAATGTATTTTATTAATTTTTGCACAACGTTTCGTCCGTTTCCGGACTTTATCAAGTGCTCAATCAGTTAACACATTAAACGTCCATAAAATAGTGAGACCATCGAAAACAATTTAAAAATTTAATTCGAGTTAACTCGAGATTGATAGCTTAAATTTTTTAAATTGTTTTCTCGATGGTCTCACTATTTTATGGACGTTTAATGTGTTAACTGATTGAGCACTTGATAAAGTCCGGAAACGGACGAAACGTTGTGCAAAAATTAATAAAATATAAAATTGTCCAAAAACCTATTAATTTTTTAATTTTATTTAAATAAAGAATGGACATGAAACAACTTAATTGAAAATAAAGTTCTATGTGTGTGTGTGGGTGGGTGGGCGGTGTCTATGACCCCCCCCCCCCCCCCCCCCGCTTGGACAATTCGATCGCGACACACTTTCGAGATAAAAAGTAGATCTTATATATATCGGGCAACTTATATACATTCTCACCCCCCCCCCCCATAAAAAACTCCTGGATCCGCCCTTGGGTGTTCCACAGAGAACGCGTTCATTAAAAGTTTTCATGGAAGGAGTTGAGAGAAAATTTTGTTCTTTGACAAATTTATGTTTTGTAATATGCTCTTTATAAATAAATTATTAACAAGTTTTGAATACTTTCTGCTTTGCCGCAATCGCTATCAACTTTCTTATTTTCCATGGAACCTCCCAAATATTTTTGCATCATTAGATTAAGTGTTAAAAACTAGGATGATTTTGTATTATGCACTTAATGTCTAAAATTTATAATTTCTGAGTTATTTTAGATAGTTTATAAAATCTACCAATTTAGCGTTCATCTTTAAAAATTAATAATAATTAAACTATTGTTTGTAGAATTAATTTGATCAATCAGAATTCTTAATTAGACATTAAAGAATCTTACTTAATCATAAAAATTCAAATTTTATATCCAGGATGATCATAATAATCGTTTATTTCTGAAAATCAAAAAGTTGTTAATACTCAATTTTTTCAAATAGAACATGGCATAAATTTTAGTATTTTTGAATTCTACATAAAAATTCAATAGAAGTTTATTAAATACTCCCTATATCTAAAATGAATAGTTTTATAAATAAAAAATATTTAATATTTCACTTGTCTAGATCTTAATTATTATGTATAAATCATTAAGATCTGGACGAGTGAAATTTTAAATATTTTTTATTTAAAAAATGTTCATTTTAGGTATAGGGAATATTTATTAAACTCCTATTGGATTTTTATGTAGAATTCAAAAATATTAAAATTTATGCCATGTTCTATTTGAAAAAATTGAGTTTTAACAACTTTTTGATTTTTAGACAAATTAACTCTTTAAACTTTTAGTTTTAATTTTTTCTTAAAGCAATTTGAACTGCGAAAGTTAAATAATATTAATTAATTAAGTAAAGGGTGTGTAGTTTCACAGTGAATGAAATAAAACTCAATGAGGTTTATTCAAACTCAATATATTTCGGATTATTAGTCCATCATCAAGAGTTTACAGCTTAAAAACTGATGATGATGGACTAATAATCCGAAATATATTGAGTTTCTATAAACCTCTTTGAGTTTTATTTCATTCACTGTGAAACTACACTCCCTTTACTTTATTAATTCATATCATGTTTCACCTAAAACCTATACCATTTCTCTAAGTAAAAATAAATAATATGATCAATAATTTTTATATTAATTCTACATATTAGAAAATTATTTTATTATTTATTTATTTTGTTTTTTTTTTGAAAAGGAAAAATAAATTGAACATCCGACGGGATTCGAACCTGTGTCTCTCTCCTTATGGAAATTGACATTCAATCTAAAGAGCTTATCTAGCGGGAGGATCCGTAGGCTAGTTGGTGAGCCACTCTTAGCGTAAAGGAGAGAGACACGGGTTCGAATCTCGTCGGATGCTCAATTTATTTTTCCTTTTCAAAAATAAATAGATAATAAAATAATTTTCTAATATGTAGAATTAACATAAAAAAATATTGATCATATTATTTAACTTTCGCGTTTCAAATTGCTTTAAGAAAAAATTAAAACTAAAAGTTTAAAAAATTAATTTGTCTAAAAATCAAAAAGTTGTTAATAATCATTTTTTTCGACTAGAACATGGCATAAATTTTAGTATTTTTGAATTCTACATAAAAATCCAAATAGGAGTTTATTAAATATTTCCTATACCTAAAATGAATAGTTTTTTATATAAAAAATATTTTCAATTTCACTCGTTTAGATTTTAATGATTTATACATGATAAATAAGATCTAGACCGGATTCGAAACCCGTGACTTCCTCCTTAGGAAAATTGACATTCTATCTAAAGAGCTTGTCTGGCGGGAGGATCCGTAGGCTAGTTGGTAAGCCGCTCTTCGCGTAAAGGAGAGAGACACGGGGGATGGATATAATAAGAAAAAACTATTTTTTCTTTGATGAATATTTCATTTATAATGTCGTTCGCCATGTTAATAAGATTGGCAAGAGAAATTAATAGAGAATTAATTAATTAGTTCAGACGGGTCTCAAAAGATGACTCTGCTACAACTAATAAACACCTGGTTTACTATAGGATTCAATGTAAATAAATAGGGAAAAATTTGGCTTTTTTGTTAGTGACTTTTTTGAAGAATTATTATATAGACTGGATTTTGACAAAAAATTCGCAATTAGTTCAGACGGGTCTCAAGAGATGACTCTGCTAAAACTGATAAACACCTGGTTTACTATAGGATTCAATGTAAATAAATAGGGAAAAATTTGGCTTTTTTGTTAGTGACTTTTTTTGAAGAATTATTATATAGACTGGATTTTGACAAAAAAATCCGCAATTAGTTCAGACGGGTCTCAAGAGATGACTCTGATAAAACTGATAAACACCTGGTTTACTATAGGATTCAATGTAAATAAATAGGGAAAAATTTGGCTTTTTTGTTAGTGACTTTTTTTGAAGAATTATTATATAGACTGGATTTTGACAAAAAAAAAACCGCAATTAGTTCAGACGGGTCTCAAGAGATGACTCTGCTAAAACTGATAAACTCCTGGTTTATTATAGGATTCAATGTAAATAGATAGGGAAAAATTTGGCTTTTTTGTTAGTGACTTTTTTTGAAGAATTATTATATAGACTGGATTTTGACAAAAAAATCGCAATTAGTTCAGACGGGTCTCAAGAGATGACTCTGCTAAAACTGATAAACTCGTGATTTACCATAGGATTCAATGTAAATAGATAGGAAAAAATTTGGCTTTTTTGTTAGTGACTTTTTTTGAAGAATTATTATATAGACTGGATTTTGACAAAAAAAAACCGCAATTAGTTCAGACGGGTCTCAAGAGATGACTCTGCTAAAACTGATAAACTCCTGGTTTATTATAGGATTCAATGTAAATAGATAGGGAAAAATTTGGCTTTTTTGTTAGTGACTTTTTTGAAGAATTATTATATAGACTGGATTTTGACATAGAAAAATCGCCATTAGTTCAGACGGGTCTCAAGAGATGACTCTGCTAAAACTCATAAACTCCTGGTTTACTATAGGATTCAATGTAAATAGATAGGGAAAAATTTGGCTTTTTTGTTAGTGACTTTTTTGAAGAATTATTATATAGACTGGATTTTGAGCGGAAAAAAACCGCAATTAGTTCAGATGGGCCTCAAGAGATGACTCTGCTAAAACTGATAAACTCCTGGTTTACTATAGGATTCAATGTAAATAGATAGGGAAAAATTTGTCTTTTTTGTTAGTGACTTTTTTTGAAGAATTATTATAAGAAGGGATTTTGAGTGGAAAAATCGCCATTAGTTCAGACGGGTCTCAAGAGATGACTCTGCTAAAACTCATAAACTCCCGGTTTACTATAGGATTCAATGTAAATAGATAGGGAAAAATTTGGCTTTTTTGTTAGTGACTTTTTTTGAAGAATTATTATATAGACTGGATTTTGACAAAAAAAAACCCGCAATTAGTTCAGACGGGTCTCAAGAGATGACTCTGATAAAACTGATAAACTCCTGGTTTATTATAGGATTCAATGTAAATAGATAGGGAAGAATTTGGCTTTTTTTTTGGTAGTGTCTTTTTTTGACGAATCTTTATATAGTCTAGATTTTGAGTGGAAAAATCGCAGACTGCAGCTGCCCATTGCCCCCTTCGGGGGTTTGCAATGCAGGGTTTAGCCAACCCTCAGTGCCCCACCATAGGCAAAGCTGGTGATGCGCCCATACATAGCCCCTCCCAGTGCGGTCAATTTATTTTTCCTTTTCAAAAAAATAAATAAATAATTAAATAATTTTTTAATATGTAGAATTAATATAAAAAATTATTGATCATATTATTTTTAACTTTTTGATTTTCAGAAATAAACGATTATGCAAACTTTTAATGAACGAGTTCTCTGGAACACCCTGTATATATATATATATATATAAAATACCCCATTTTATATTTAAGCGCCACTAACTAGGGACAGCTAATAAGTTAAGTTGCCAACACTGTTCTAAGCTTAACTGTCACCTAATTCACGTTTAAGGGAATCAAAACATTAATATAATTAATAATAGGAATTAAATAATATTAATTGAAGATATATTGTTAAAGTGTAATTTATACATTTATTTTATATTTTATCATCCATCCCGAAGAAACTACATTTAATCAATTCTATATGTTTTAGGTAAGAATTGATTATAACCTGTATATAATAACTTAATTATTCAATTGTATATTTAATGTAAATAAAATCTATATGTTTTAGCAATCAATTAAAGTAGTCCTTTTAATCACTTACTTACATATATATGTATTTCTATTTATGTATATGTAGTTTTCTGTTTTTATCCCCCCCGACTAACGCCCTTTCTCTCAAACTCGGTGCAATTTACTCCACCAAGTTAATTGAACGTCTTGTTTGTTGTTTGTTGTTGGTTATCTCTTTCTCTCTCTGTATAGGTGTATACGTGTGTTTTTTTTCAACAGTTGGCCCCCCTGGGGAAACACTAACAAAATAAGTTTGAGCCTCCCACCTTGCTACCCACCCACACATTCGCCTTCTCTTTTTGAATTCTGATTAAATTTCAAGATTTATAACTGCCCCTTCTGCTCTGCTTTTACTCATTAACTATACAACAACAAAAACACACACACATACACACATACATACACACACTGTACGATATATACTTACCTACACACGATACTCTTTCTTATGTTTAAATTTTCTTTCATTAAATGCCTGTATCCAGTAGGTATACTTAGTTTATTGTCAAATTAATCAAAATATAACAATTAATAAATAAATAGGTTAAAAATAATTAAACGATAAATCTCGAAGGAATAATTAATTTATGTTTGCTTTTCTTTTAACAGAAGTATTAAAATTTCATTTATTTTTTTGAATAGGAAAAATAAATTGAGAAACATTCGAACACGTGTCTCTCTCCTTTACGCGAAGAGCGGCTTACCAACTAGCCTACGGATCCTCCCGCCAGATAAGCTCTTTAGATTGAATGTCATTTTTCCTAAGGAGAAATACACGGGTTCAAATCCTGTCTAGATCTTATTTATTATGTATAAATCATTAAGATCTGGACGAGTGAAATTTTAAATATTTTTTATATAAAAAATATTCATTTTAGGTATAGGGAATATTTAATAAACTTCTATTGGATTTTTATGTAGAATTCAAAAATACTAAAATTATACATAAGTACATAATAAAACATTAAGATCTGGACGAGTGAAATTTTAAATATTTTTTATTTAAAAAAATATTCATTTTAGGTATAGGGAATATTTAATAGACTTCTATTGGATTTTTATGTAGAATTCAAAAATACTAAAATTATACATAAGTACATAATAAAACATTAAGATCTGGACGAGTGAAATTTTAAATATTTTTTATTTAAAAAAATATTCATTTTAGGTATAGGGAATATTTAATAGACTTCTATTGGATTTTTATGTAGAATTCAAAAATACTAAAATTATACATAAGTACATAATAAAACATTAAGATCTGGACGAGTGAAATTTTAAATATTTTTTATTTAAAAAAATATTCATTTTAGGTATAGGGAATATTTAATAGACTTCTATTGGATTTTTATGTAGAATTCAAAAATACTAAAATTATACATAAGTACATAATAAAACATTAAGATCTGGACGAGTGAAATTTTAAATATTTTTTATTTAAAAAAATATTCATTTTAGGTATAGGGAATATTTAATAAACTTCTATTGGATTTTTATGTAGAATTCAAAAATACTAAAATTATACATAAGTACATAATAAAACATTAAGATCTGGACGAGTGAAATTTTAAATATTTTTTATTTAAAAAAATATTCATTTTAGGTATAGGGAATATTTAATAGACTTCTATTGGATTTTTATGTAGAATTCAAAAATACTAAAATTATACATAAGTACATAATAAAACATTAAGATCTGGACGAGTGAAATTTTAAATATTTTTTATTTAAAAAAATATTCATTTTAGGTATAGGGAATATTTAATAAACTTCTATTGGATTTTTATGTAGAATTCAAAAATACTAAAATTATACATAAGTACATAATAAAACATTAAGATCTGGACGAGTGAAATTTTAAATATTTTTTATTTAAAAAACTATTCATTTTAGGTATAGGGAATATTTAATAAACTCCTATTGTATTTTTATGAAGAATTCAAAAATACTAAAATTTATGCCATGTTCTAGTTGAAAAAAATGAGTATTAACAACTAAGAAAATATAGTCACTAGAAATAATTAAAAATTATTTTCTTTAAAAAACAGAAGACTCTCTCATTTTATTTTTAACCTAAAACTAGTGTAGTTTAGTTTCCCACTTGGATATAAATAAACTTTTATTTGAAACTTTTTTTCGGTTCGTAGGAGAATAAACTTCAATAATGAAATTTGTAGAAAATTTTATGAACTTTCATTTTTAATAGAAAGGTTATTTACGAAAGTTATAAGCGAAAAACCGCCAAAAAATGGAAATTTTCACCATTTTTTTGCATTTTCTAGAATGTTGCGTAACGAAATTTTTTTGGGAAACCTCATATTTGGATTTCGTGCCCCGAAAAATATAAATATGCAAAAAATCAGGAATAGTCCAAAACCTTCCCCATAGGGGGCCAATTTGACTGAACTGAAGAGCCTGTTTTTATTCTTCTGAATTAACAGTTCTGGCGTTCTATTGCCTACCCTGCAGGGGCCTCCACTTTTGCAGTTTCTTTTAAGCATTCTAGAAATGAAAAATCACTTGAAATTGGTACGCCTGTCATCTACAATTGTACTCTCTGTACCATTGTTTATTTTTAAAACATTTATATATTATACTAGGTGACGCCCACGTCACCTAGCCCCTGGCGGGGAGCGTCTGAAACAAAGTTTGATCTTAATTGGATATAATGGTAGGCCATGCCGCAATGCGGTTGAAGTTTAAAAAAAAAAAACTGCAATTTTTTGCGAAAAATCGCAGTTTTTCCTTCATAAAATTAAAACCACTCATCCTAGAAACTTGGTTCTTATCTCATTGTCTAAGAAATTTTGTTACTTGAACGTTTACTTGGACTACTTTTTGTTAAAAGTCTTATCGTTATTATCAGATATCCAGCATTTTACATGACAGGAAATGATCCATTGTTTCAAAAAACTTCAGTTTTTCCTTCGTAAAATGAAAACGACTCATCCTAGAAACTTGATTTCTCTCTCATTTTTTAGGAAATTTTATTTACTTAAACGAATACATGGACCACTTTTTTTTAACCGACTTCAAAAAAGGAGGAGGTTCTCTCTATATATATATATATATATTCTCTATATATCTCTATAGCTGTGCAAAATTTTATTTAGTTCTCACAAGCAGAGATTGGGTGAGGTAGAGGGGTCATACCATCCTTGTTAAGGTTTTGACCAGGTTTCCTTAACAGCTTATGGCAAATGCCGGGATGGCTAATGCGTCGCTTGCTCCTGGTATCGGGTTTTTTGCGCCGAATTTTTAAATTACTTTTTGTCTTTTGATGGAAATCTAATGGTTATGTTATTTGTTAATGAGCATACATTTCTATTTTTTTTCTTCTTTTTTTTACTTTTTTAATTGTTGTAATTAATTTGTATTGATGTTTATTAATGTATTGTAGCTAGATTCTATTGATGTTTGGAGGACCTAGCCACCGAGGACTTGTGCCTCTAAGCAGGTCGAGAAATAAAGATTTATTTATTTATTTATTTATTTATATTCGACTGATTTTTTTTTTTTTTTTTTTTTTTTTGTGCCTATGTTACCTCATATCTCCGCCGCCAATTGTCAAACGATTTTGAAAATTTTTTTGCATTGGTTCCAGTCTAGCTTCCGATTGGTCCCATTTTTTTCGTATTTTTTTCATAGGTATTAGACCTTTTTTATTAGGTTTGTTTAGACCTAACCTCTTTGTTTATGAACCGATTTCGATGGTTCTTTTTTTATCCGAAAGGGGGTGTCTTAGGGATGGTGTCATATTAATTTGGTCAAGTTCTGATGATATGATCACTATTAATAACATCACTAAAAAGAGAAAAATAAAATAATTTTTAAGAAAAAAATAAAAACCGACTTCAAAAAATTAAATGCAACAAATAAAATACACTAAAAGGTATAAAATAATTATTATCTTATTTAGTTACAACTAAACGACGAAATATTAACATGAAATTACTTTTTGAAGTTGGTGCCAAACGCATATACCTTTTATGAATCGCACTCGACGGATCTTACTTAGTACATTTGGAGGGTATGCTCGCTTATAGGTATAGTTAGTTTGGCACCGACTTCAAAAAGTAATTTCATGTTAATATTTCGTCGTTTAGATGTAACTAAATAAGATAATAATTATTTTATACCTTTTAGTGTATTTTATTTGTTGCATTTAATTTTTTGAAGTCGGTTTTTATTTTTTTCTTAAAAATTATTTTTATTATAAAACTCTTAGATTTATAGATATTCTACATTTTCCGGACACGATATGATCCGAATCCTGAAAAGCGTAATGGAAAATGTTGGATATCTATAAATCTAAGAAAAATCTAAAAAGTGCTCCAAGTAAATTTTCAAAGTCATCAAAATTTCCTAGAGAATGAGACAAAAATCAAATTTTTAGGATGAGTGGTTTTCATTTTATGAAGAAAAAAAATGCAGTTTTTCAAAACATCAACATCATTGCAGCATGGGTTACCATTATCCAATTAAGATGAAATTTTGATTCAATTGTAGAAAAGTTAATCTAATTTAAAAGTATATAGAGTGGTCTTTGTCGAAAACGTGCTCCTTCATGGTCAAATATGGGAATAAATCGAAAAAAGAGTTTTTGGGATAGGTATTCAAAAGTGATCCGGAGAGCAGTTTTTTGAATCACTATAAAAAATCGAACTACTGGACCAATTTTGCATATTTTTTTTACTCAGCGCCAAATTTTATCCTTTTTAATTTACTATAGAACGATAATTTACAAAACATGGACCGTTTTCGAGTTATAAGCAAGAAACTGAAAAAAGTCCAAAAATATCGTGGTTTTTCGGCCACCAAATGTTGTCCCCACACTTTCGAAGTCGCAAACTTAGATCTGGCATACCCACACCATTCCAAACGATCCTAGAAATTTAGCGAATTAAATAATAAAAAAAAAAAAATGTTTTGATGATCATCATCATCATCGAGTATACAGTCCTAAGACTGGTTTGATGCAACAATCCGTCTCCACTCGACTCTGTCCCCCGCCAGCTGTTTGACCTCTCTAAATGTCTGGCATCCCATATCCCCAATTATTTGGTTGAAATATTCTAATCTGGGTCTTCCCCTTCCCCTTTTCTTTCCCACCTCCCCCTCCAAGATATCCCTAAGCAGTCCCCCATGTCTCAGTGTGTGCCCCATCATCTGACCTCTTCTCTTCTTCAGACTCTTCCACAAGGTTCTTCTTTCTCCGATTCTTCCAAGAACTTCTTCATTTGTAATTTTATCCATCCATTTGATATTCATCATTCTTCTGTAGCACCACATTTCGAAAGCCTCCAATCTCTTTCTCTCCGCTTTTCCAATTGTCCAGGTTTCACACCCGTACATGGCTATGCTCCATACATATGTCTTCAATAGCAACTTCCTGTTTGCTAAGCTGATTGAGGAGGAGCATAGTAGTTTTTGTTTTGAATTAAACCCCATTTTTGCTTGGGCAATTCTTGATTTAATTTCGTTTTTGCTCCTCCCATCCCATGTTATTTTACTTCCTAGGTAGCGGAATTCCTTAACTCCTTCTAGGTTTTCTTGGTTAATTTTGATGCATTCCTGTCTCGTTTGTTCTTTTTTTGTACATACTAGGACCTTGGTTTTTATTCTTGTTTATTTTCATTTTGATTTCTTCTATTAGGATTTGGTTAATTCCATTCAAGGCGTCCTCTAATTCTTTTTTATTGCTTCCTAGAAGGGCAATGTCATCGGCAAATCTTAACATAGCGATCTTTTGACCTTGGATTTCTATACCTGTATCAATTTTGTCTTTGAATTCTTTAATCGCTTCTTCTATGTATAAGTTGAAAATCATAGGTGACAGCACACATCCTTCTCTTACACCTTTTTTTATTTTGGCTTCTCTTTGTTCATCACCAATATTTATAATTGCCGTCTGGTTTTGGTATAGATTGTAGATTAGTCTTCTCTCCCTGACTTTTATTCCCGCCTGTTTTAATATTTTAAACATAATTTCCCAATTGACGCTATCGAATGCTTTTTCTAGGTCTATGAATCCGATGTAGACAGATTCTTCCCTGATTTGATGAATAAGCAAATTTTTGATGAATAAGCAAATTTTCCAAAAGTTAATATTTATTTATTTATTATTCATTTAATATGTATACTTTTTTCTCAAGTGTAGAAACGTTTTTTTTTTTTGAAATGTTTGATCTCATCAACTTTAAAAAGAGAGGAGGAAAAAATATAGATGTTCTAGATAATTTATATATTTAAGGGCATGTATATATATATATATATAGATATATATGTGTCAATATTCTTCGTTTCATGTTAAAAAAAAAACGCTCATTAGGATCTGTACGTTATTTTTTTTTTTTTATTTTGTAAAATAAATCGTTCCGGCATTTTTTTTATCGCCTGCGGAAAAACATAGAACCAAGTGGAGGGGGTGGGGGGTTAGACTAAAAAAAAAAACGAGGGCTTGAGTTAATGATGTGTAGATGTGGCACATTGAGAGGCTTAGACAAAAGAAGGGACGTTGATTTATTCCATATATATATATATAGAGGGGGATTTAAGGAGTGGGCAGGATAAGGGTTTAAGGAAGGAGCACCTCAAGTGGTAGCAGGAGTAGCAGGAATACTCTTGGCTACTCCCAATGATAAAGCAGTAGGCATTTAAAACTTACGGGCCAAACAACAACAACAACAACAATAAACAGCCAGAGAGAGAACAAATCTTCCATTTTCATATGTCAAATACAAAACGCTTTCATTCATAAATCTTACCTGCCCAAAATGTCTAGAAAATTGTATCTATGGAGCATATCAATTAAAATGAAAAAGTCTGATTTTTATTCTAAGTATCAGTAACACCACCGACCGATGTGCTCGGTAATTTTTTGATTCAATTAAAACCGATATATTAATACGAGCTTCGAGGGCGTGCCGAAGGCCCTCTGGGCTGGTGCCCTGGCGGGCTGTTGTTGTGCCGCCGACAATATTTTCCTTGAATATAAATATAATTATTCTTAAGGGTAATATTTGTCGATCGGCTTCCTTTTTGATGCTCGAAGGCCCCTTTTTGACAATAGGAATTCGGCTTCCTGGACCTTCAATAAATGTGAAATGGCTCTTAAAGCAAGTCGTAAATAATTGTCAGATGGCCTTTAGCCCAGATGTGTAAATGTCATTTTAGCGTGAGAAATATCTAAAGATTAAATTTCAAAAAGTGGGAGGAATGATTTTAAGATACGGGGCTAATTAAGAATTTGGCCTATGAGAAGGAATCTTAAAATTTCGAGTCTTATAAGCAGTTTTTGAGTCAGTTGAGAGAGGACAGTTCTAATCTGAAGCCCAGTTGGGGTGGTCAGTCAGTTGTCAATTGGAGTTAAGAGATGAATAAAAAACCAATATGAAATAATCTCTTCTTTTAAATACATCCTTCTCTCCTCTCGGAATACCAGCATCAGGGCTTAAACAGGTCGAATCGCTTGGGCGCGTTACCAAGACCATTCGCGGAGAGCTATCTTCGAGATAAATCAACAAATCGTCAACCTTTCTCTGGTCAAGAAGGGTTGCAACCAAAAACTTAGTGTTGTCGTAACACTGCGTCTCGGTCCAAAAATTTTATTCCTTTTGAAAAACCACACTCCAAATGTATACCTGTAAACTCCAGAAAATACTAGTACATACTCTCTTAAAAGTTTCGCCTCATTTTCGTCCTGACACAAATCTACAGAAATGAGAATCTAGGAGTATTTCTTATTTCCATAATCTACAGAATTGTGATATTTTTTGTGTGGAAATATGTAGATTTATTTAAATAAGTGGGATCGTGTGAGGAGGAGAATTATATTATATCATTTTTTTTTAATTTGGGATTGATAATCGATATAAGGCTCCAAATATTTAAAAGAGAACAGGTGTTGTTTGTATGACAGGCTGGTCCAGTATTGCCATGAGAAAATAGGGCGTGCGCTCTTTCTGTGCGCAAAGAAAAGCACATTGAATATTAAATTTTTGAGTGGTGAGGGGGGTGGGGAGGAGCAATAATTATCAATATATTTAATGTTTCTTCGCGAGAACCTATACGGTAATTTGGAGATTTGCGCGGGAGCAAAGAACTCTTATAATTGGATGCTGCGCCCAGGAGTAATTAAAAACAATACTTTTATAGAATTTTGTAGGCTGAGATCGGGGTCCCGTCCTTCAGCCGTAAGAACCAGCAGGGGAAGACGGCCGGAGGGGCCCCCGATGTGCCGGGCTGGGTGCAGACGAACTGAGACAACGGCGCACATCATCCAATGTTGTGATAGGACCGCGGATGGGCGGGTTAAGAGGCATGACGCTGTGGTACGATGTCTGGCCGACGATTTGATCAAAAAGGGAATGCGTGTCGAGTTGGAGTACTTGTACTCCAGCTCGGCGGGCAATTGAAAGCTAGAAATCGTGGCAAAGGATGCGGCGGAGGTGGTGTGGGTTTGAACCGGATCGTCTCCGCGCTTGCAGGACTGGGTGTTGCCCACCGAAACAAAATAGAAAAATATAGGGGCAACTCCAGTCTGGTGGATAATATTGCGGAGCGATTTGGCGTCGGAGCGGGCTCGGTCAGGGTCGAGGCCATCACTCTCGTGGAAGGGAGTGTGGTGGCATATGGCGGTGGAGTCCCTCATCGCCCTGGATATATCCCAAAAAACAATAAACGATTTGACATATAGGGCGATGAGGGGATCTCTTCTTAATTTTTTGATTATTTTTTGTGAATAAAAAAAAAAAAAAGAAATGTGAAATTTGAGCCAGGATTAATCCTGGCTCTCTCAGCCACCCGCTCTGAATCTGAATTAATTTGTTCTGAAGCCGAAAGTGTGAAAGATTTGTAAATAAATTTGTGTAATCATCTTTTGTCTTGTAAGAGGCGGCCCGCTCCTCGGAGGCCCAATAAATAAAATAGTAAAATCAATTGGAGTGTTTCATTTCAAAATTCGAGTCCAAATTACGATTATATTTCAAATTTGCCCCAAATATGCTGACGGCGCTCCCTGTCGGCAGCATTACGTCAGCGTTGCGACAAATTAATCTGGACTAATGTATATAGTATTATATTTATTTTAAATTCAGGTAACAAAGGTCGATTTTTAATCGCAGCCAAAAAATAAAATAAAATTGAAATAAAACTTAATTGATACTTTTCAAGGTGTAAGTATCTATCACTGGGCACAAAGTTTTGAATGTAATTGCAATTAAAAATAATATTATTATACACAGAGGTTCTTTCGTTGACCCTTTTAAATCCTGAAGAAGGAGTACACGATCCTTCGATTTTTTAAGAGAATGAAATTGATATACCTACCAACAAATTATTTTATAGAAAAATCAACTTTTAAACTTTTAGTTTTAATTTTTTTTTTATTTTCTTAAAGCAATTTTAACCGGGAAAGTTAAATAATATGATCAATAATATCTTATGTTAATTCTACATTTAGAAAATTATTTTATTATTTTTTTGATGTTTTTTTGAATAGGAAAAATAAATTGAGCATCCGACGGGGTTCGAACTAAAAGTTTAAAAGTTAATTGGCCTAAAACATAAGTAACTATACTATAAATAGACAAAGCCGCGAAAGGAAAAATGAAATCCAATCTAAATAAGAGCTTATCTGGCGGGATCATCCGTAGCCTAATTGGAAAGGCGATCTTCGCGTAAAGGAGAGAGAGAGACGGGTTCGAATCCGGTCGCACCCTCAATTTATTTTTCCTTTACAAAAAAACATCAAAAAATAATAAAATAATTTTCTAAATGTAGAATTAACATAATAAATTATTGATTTAACTTTCGCGGTTCAAAATGCTTTAACTAAATACCTTTAATTAAAATTAAATTAAATTGGAAAATTCTATTATATAATAGTATTTGTAATGATCAATTAGTGGAATTTACAATAAAAAAAAACAATTAATTTATTAAAAGAAAATTGAAAAAAATGTAATTATAAATTTTTATCAAGACTACCACCTGTGAATAATTATTTCAATTAACAAAAAAACCCATCAAAAACAAATTAGCCGAAGATGAGACCGTGACAAATCGAATTGTCCACCCACAAAACCTCTAACCAGTGAATTTCATTCAAATCGTTAGAGCCGTTTTCGAGAAACCGATTGGATATATATAAGAATTGCTCGTTTAATATAATAAGTACCTGGAGGCACCGAGCGATGCTCGGTAACTTCTTCCTTCAGTTAAAACCTTTATTTTAATATTATTTTTAATTTAAAATTCTGATAAAAAGGTCGATTTTTATTTGAGAGCCGTTTTCAAATTAAAAAAAATACAAATATATATATATTAAATTAGGTTGGAGTTGGTGGTGTTTCACAAGGAGAAAAATTAAAATACAAAGATTTTTTTAGTTTACTCTATATATTTCGAGCTCTTAACTCATCGTCAGGAGAACATTGACTAAAGATAACATGATATTTTGAACAGAATTTATTTTAATTTTAATATGATGGACAGTTATTTATGACATAGTGTAAATATGAAAGAATTATCAGAAGGATGGAATGGCTTTAGAAAGCCGACTGACCAGATGTAGAGACAAAGGGCTGGGACAAAGAAAAGATATTTATATTTGAAAGTTGCCGAAAATTATGTATGTGTAATAAAGAAAGGCAATAAACTATAGAATGCAATGAGGGTGCATAGCGAAAATTTAATCTCTCATTTTCTATTTAAAAAAATAAATAAAATTAAAAATAAACCCACCACACACCCTCATCGCACTCCAATTCAAATTAAATATCATTGATTAAGATGTCAATTATTGGTGAAGTTTTGATGTCTGTTTGATTGTTCAAGATGTTTTGATTAAGGTGTATGGCCTTTTTAATTTCAGCTGACTCCAATAAATCCAATTTCCTACTTTTTGGAATAAAATGTAAAGGGAGGGGGTTGGTCGATGAAGGTGAATGGTTGTGGTCAAAAAAATCTTTGTATTTTAATTTTTCTCCTTGTGAAACACCACCAACTCCAACCTAATTTAATTTTAACAATGTTTCACTATAAACCAACACCGCGTTCCCTAAATTTTAATAAATATATATATAGTATTCGCCCACTGTACCCCCACCCCACCCCGCTTGACCCCACCCTCAAAACCTCGACCTACCCCCGGATCCCCCACCACTGCACCCCACCTCCTGCACCTGTTTTGATTCAACCATATGATTCATTTTTATTCATCCAATTGTTAATAAATAAAACGTATCAAAATGTGTTGTTTTTTCAGAAAATTGAGACCTCCTTATGCGAAATATATTTTTAAATAAATTCTTGATTATTTTTTATTCTATTAAATAAATAAAGTTCTTTATAAAAACAATTATAAAACGTTTATTAATATTTCTAACGTTTAGGTTGAACAAAATATGTTAAAAACCACAATCACAATACTTCTTCAAGGCCTTTGAGAATAAAGGATTTATTTACCCGACCCATTGTCTGCCTGAGCACAAAAGGAAAAGAGAAACCTTTTTTTAAAACCCTAAGAATGGGATTTGTCTATCTGAGAATAATTAATTTGATTACGAAAAAACCCATCAAAAACAATTTTGTCGAAGATGAGACCGTGACAGATCGAATCGTCACCCCAAAAACCCCCTAACTTGTGAATTTCATCAAAATCGGTAGAGTCGTTTTCAAAATAGAACCAAGATACAAATATATAAACAAATAAATATATATACAAATAAATATACAATTTTTGCTCGTTTAATAAGAGTAGATAAAATAAAAATTGTAAATATTTGGTACGGTGGTACGGATTATATAAATAGGTAAGAAAATCAATTTTAAAACTGAAGATTAAGCAAAAACGAAAGTTTTTTAATTTTCAAGATTGAATAATATAGAATAGAAAAATCAATTTAGGTACAAAAAGAATTTTGACAATCAAGAATATTGAAGTAGGTATATAAAACTTTCGAATTCATATTTTCAAAACTTTGTTGAAAATCTTATTTTTAATATCGAAAATTATTTCAAGTGTAAAAATTGCTCTATAAACTACTACTTAAAATCCCTAACTTTATTTATGGTTGGTATTTGTTGTAAAAACAAGACAGGTGGGATACTTGTGGTATATGCACACATAAGTTTATTATTATTATTATTGTTAGATACACAAACTAGGTACCTACAAAGTGTCTTTTGTTCTAAGTGTTGGTGTTTTGGTAGGTAAACTCATCCCCCCTCCACTGCGTTTCTGTTTGTTAATCTCTAATATTGACTTGATCAGCCACTACACTACACATATCTATTGTTGTCTCTCAACTACGTCACGAAATTTCCACATACACACTCCATCATGATTTACCTACATATTCTTTCAAATGAATAACCTAAAGAAACTAATACTATAATTTATTAAATTATAATTAATTAAATTTTCAAATCAATTATTTTGAAATATAAATTTATTGATTTTAATTATTATGTAATAATTAATTTATTTTTGATATTGTTTTCTAATAATTAATTATTTAAAAATATATAGGTTAGGTATACTTTTTTTGGAGAATTAGTGAAGATATAGGGTATACCTTTTACGTCAATATTTGTAATCACTAATATTGGACATTACACCAGCAACAGAAATGAAGACATGGCGAAGGATAATGAACGTGACCAGGTTCGATAGAATGAAGAGTGAAGATATTAGAGAAAAATGTGGAATACAAAAGGTGGGAGAATGGATCAAGAGAAGAATAAAAGAATGGTACGCGCATGTGGGAAGAATGACAGAAGACCGACTAGTAAAGAAAGTGATGACCAACAAGCCGGTTGGAATAAGAAGTAGAGGTCGTCCCAAGAAAAGATGGCATGACGATCTGGAAGAAACAAACGTTTAGGTTTAAAAACAAGAAGAAGAAAAAGAAGAAGAAGAAACCAGCAACACACATACATAGAGTGCGGACAGAGGAAAATATCGCAGCTGTATCCGCCAGTGTTGTTGCTGGACATAAATTATCGATTCGGCGCCGTTCTCAGCAATTGGGCCTCTGTTACTCCACTACGTGGAACATTTTGCGGAATGATTTGGGTGTAAAACCTTTTAAAATACAGCTGGTGCAAGAATTGAAGCCACGCGACCTACCACAACGGTTAACTTTTGGTGAATGGGCGCTGGCAAAGTTGGATGTAGATCCACTTTTTTATCGGAAAATTGTGTTCAGCGACGAAGCTCATTTCTGGTTGAATGGATACGTCAACAATCAAAATTGCAATATTTGCTGTGAAGAGCAGCCAGAAGCATTGCAAGAACTGCCAATGCATCTCGAAAAATGCACTGTTTGGTGTGGATTATGGGCCGGTGGCATCATTGGACCGTACTTTTTCAAAGACGATGAAGGCAGAAACGTTACTGTGAATGGCGAGCGCTACCGTTCGATGATTAAAATTTTTTTTTGCCCAAAATGGAAGAGCTGGGCTTGGCTGGCATGTGGTTTCAGCAAGACGGTGCCACATGCCACACAGCACGAGAAACAATGGCCCAATTGAGATGCGAGTTCGGTGAACAGTATATTTTACGTTTGGGGCCGGTCCATTGGCCGCCTAGATCGTGCGATCTAACTCCTTTGGACTAATTTTTGTGGGGCTATGTTAATGCTCATGTCTATAGTGACAAGCCCGCAACGGTTGATGCACTGGAAGCCAATATTGAAGAATTTATTCGTGAGATACCGGCTGATAGAGTATGCCAAAATTGCGTATCAATCATTTGAGGCGTAGCTGCGTTCAACATTTACATGAAATCATCTTTAAACATTGAAATATATAGATCGTTGTATCGACTCTAACAAAGATTTCATACATTTCTCTAAATTTTATGTGTTTTTTTTTTCAATCAAATCAGAAGGCTCTTAAAAAATCACCCTTTACTACTACATTATCAAATCTTTCGCTGATTTTACGTAATTTATCAAATGAAGTATTTTTTGTCAGACTTTTCACACCCACGTGATGCTTCAGAGTAGATAATAATTTTTCAAAATATTCTACCTATTTACTAATCAGCTTGAAATTTATTTACTTTTTGTTTTTTTAGCCCCCTCCTCCACATTAAGGGTATCTTATTTTCATATATTTTCGTTCTATAATCGAATAAGTATACTGGACTTAACTGAATATTTAATTTCATTAATTTTTTGGGAAGTAGCTACCCAGCTATAGCCTCTCATCCAATTTTAGTTATAAGATTTTTATCCATTTATTTCACAGAGTTATTTATAAACAATCAATGTAGCTACAAAATTTTTTTCTAACCTATTGGCAAAAGATTTAAATTTTTTTAATTATTTTTCTTCAAAAGCGTCAGAGGAGTACCTAAACTTCAAGTTAACATTAGACCCAATTTCAACAAAAATCAACTGAGCTTTTCATCTCAGTAGGTAGATATATCTATGTATAATGACTAAACATAAAAATTTCGTTTTTAAAATTCTTATTAGTTTTTGAAATAGAGCCCATACTTACACAATTTTGACCTTCTAAAACAGACATTTTCAAAAAATCATTATCTAATATCTCCGAAAATATTTCATTGACGTACATCAACAATATCCTATAATTGAAAAGGTTTTGTTTTGCCGAGAGTAGCAGAGTTGTTGATTCACAAATAAAAAATAAAAAAGACAAATTACCAATATATAGAAAAAGAAGGGGTTTATAGTTTGAAATGTAAAGATTGCGAAGCGATCTACGTAGGGAAAACAGAGAGGAATCTGAAAATTCGAATAAATGAACATATTAGTGATTTTAAAAATAAAAAAGAATGAAAACTCTTTTCCGGGGGTGGGAGGCGCTGTTGGGGGGCGGAGTGGGGGTACAGTGATGGGGGCGAGGTGTGTGGTTTCGGGAGGGGGGGCAGGTACTAATATTAAAGTAATTTAGTAAATTGTCCTCTTCCTTTTTGCGAAAGCTTTCATCTAAATCGGAAACCTCGTTGACGACTTGGCTCTCGTTCTTTTTACGGGGGTTTTTTCAGTGGGTCGTGAGGAAAACGTGTCAGGCCAAAAGGCCAATCGCTACCCCCCCCCCCCGCCACTCCCCCCACAATATATGCTGACGAGGCGTTCGCCGCTGTCTGTCAATGATTGAAAGAAAGTATTAGGGGAGAAAATCCTTCAAGGGTCATAAAAGAAAGAATGTGTGGGTGTGTGTGTGTGTGTGTGTGGTGGGGGTAATACACGCTAGTGCCCTCCGTTTCAATGATGATGATTAAATAATCAATGGACAAATCCAGGGGATTAATTTATAATCAACGTATCGCAGATGTTTAAGTATACTTAAAATTCGCCAATATTTAATCCTATAATAAGGCAAATTATTCAAACAAGATATTTTGGGTGGTAAATTTTCATTAATTGAATCGCTAAAGGGGACAAGTCATTTTAGAGATACCTTATATTATTAAATGAGCAATTCTTGTATATATCCAATCGGTTTCTCGAAAACGCCTCTAATGATTTCGCTAAAATTTGGTATACTTATCAAGTATCATGAGTTATTAGTTGTGTCAAATTTTTAATCCGATTGAAATAAAGTAAGGGGGTGTAAATTAGTCATGTCGCAAAATAAATATTTTAATCGTTCATTTCTCGTCTTAGGAAAGTCGCAGAGCCTTGAAATTTGAAAGTTAAGCTATCTAGAGGCTACAAGAAGTACCACAAGATTTTGGCTTAAATAGAACTACCGGAAGTTGATGTTTACGTACATAAAAGAATGTAGTACCCCCTGCGTTTCACAACCATAAGTCTCAGAGCTACGAAATTCGAAACTTAAGCGTTATATAGGCTAGAAGAGGTACAGCAAGCTTTTGGTTGAAATTGGAACACCGGAAGTGGATATTTACATGTAAAAAAAATTTTTATATACTCACTAACGATTTTTTTAAAAACTGGTGTACTTATCAAGTGTCATGAGTTATTAGTCGTGTATAGATTTTAATCCGATTGAAATAAAGAAAGAGGGGTGTAAATTAGTCATGTCGCAAAATAAATATTTTAATCATTCATATATAGTCTTCGTTAAGTCGCAGAGGCTAAAAATTTGAAACTTAAGCTATTTATAGGCAAAAAGTTACCGAGTATCGCTCGGTGCTCCAGGCACTACCTATCTAAAGGCCGCTGAACACGAGGCTTGTTTTAAAAATTCCTATCTTTTAAATCAATCAAGCTAGCCAGAAGGGCAACCAGCAGTGACGTCATTTCAACCCCTTCAGGTCTCCAAATTGCAAACAGAATATAGCCCAGTAAATAGGAGGGTTTCAGCTTACATTAATTGCGGGAAAAGATTTTTTTTAGGATCGTTTGGTATGGTGTGGATATGCCAAATCAAAGTTTGCGACCTCGAAACTATGGGGACAACTTTTACTGGCCGAAAAAACTCGAAATTTTAGGATTTTTTCCACTTTTTCGCTTATAATTCGAAAACAGTTTATATTTTGTGAAAAACCATTCTATAGTAAATTAAAGAGGACATAATTTTGAGTCGATAAAAAATAATAAAATTGAAAATTGGTGGAGTAGTTCGATTTTTAATGGGGATTCAAAAAACAGCCCCACGGGATCACTTTTGAATACACCAATACCTCGCTTTGTGTCGTTTCGTTTTGCGTTTTTTTCGAAGTTGCGTCGCTGCTTAATTAGTACTAATTTTCACTGTGCGTCGTTAGATTTTCGAGATTTCGTTGATTTGGGTTCGAGTCTTTAATTTTTTTTTTTTTTGAAATTTTCTTTTTTTTTCTAAAAGATGGCACCACTTTTGTTTCTAATCGCGCCATGTTATCAAAACTCGGGGATTCCTTTTCTAAATAAAAATCAACGCAATTTTAATACAGTTTTATTTTCACTTTGTTTTGCTAATTTTAGAATTCAGTTTCAATTATGTAGTGTGTTGTGCTTTTTGTAACGTTTCAATTAGTGTCTTGTGCTTTTTTTTTTTAAATAGAATAATAAATTTTTGACACAAGGAAATTTATTTTAAGATGACAATTTAATTCATACACTAAAAGTCCCACTATAACAGCGAAAAACGTTTACCCTAACTTTTCCAGCGACAAAACTGAACCTAGCTTTAAGATTCTAGTAGGCCTGCATCATCGGTGTCAAGCAACACTGACATAACAACCAACATTGTAAACAATTTTATGTCAAACTTGCATTGTATGAAAATGTCGAGATTTGGAGAGTCTTCGACTGGAGAAATTGAAAAAGCTATCAACAAAAATGTGCCTCAGAATACTGTGAATTCAACTACATCAATATGGAGACAGTTTACGCTGTTTTGTGTGGAAAAAAATATGAACTCGTTGAAGAAACGTCCACTGAAGAGTTAGCTTCTATTTTATGTGACTGGGCATTTAACATGAAGAAGACCAACGGAGACGATTATAAAGAAAGTGCAGTGAAGACGATATGGAACACTACAGCAAAAATGTTACAAGAGAAGTACTTTAAAGATTATAAACTGGTTTTTAATCCTTTCACAGATATACAGTTTAAGAAAGCGAGAAACGCCTGTAGCGGCCCGCTCTCGCTCATAGCGACGAGCCTTGAGACACGGCCGCTAGATGACTCAGTCGGATCGTTGAGTCGCTTTTGCATGAGTGAAATATATTCACCCATGCTATAATTAAAGCGACTCGATTCGACTGGAGAAGCGAATGGGATTCGAACATTCGAATCTGGGGGAGCCACCGCCATCCAGCAGCCCCTCCCCTGCACACACCCTATATGAACACGCAACCTACAACTCTGCATACGCAAGATTGTTAGGACCCCATCGACTTGATGGGGGGCGCGGCATCAAAGCGCCACACAGCACTCGGCACAAGAGAGCCCTAACAACACGCCCGTGACACGAAAAGCAAAATTTTACAAGCAGTCCCAGAAAAAAGAAAGCTCTCACAAAACAAGAAATTTTTGAAATGGCACTGTCATGGAGTGAAGAAGAACCCGAAGGCCTCCAAAGAAAGTTTTATCACATTGTTGTTTATAAGAATTGTATTTTTAACAATTTTACTTTTCCTCTAAATAAAATAAACTAATTTATGTCTTAATTTTGTTAATTTTGTGATTTACGTATTGATTCATTAAATTGTCTTACCGAATTACACTCAAGTTTTTTTTTTTGGGTCGAAGTAAACTTGACATTTTAATGAGAATTTTGTTGCCTGGCAATTAAACGAAAAAAACTACATGTGAAAAAATTACGAGTCCGTCGGCAAAAAAAAAGCTCTCGTGTAATTATAAGTGAAAAAAAAGCTGTTCAGCAAACATTGGACCAATTTTTTGTGAAAGAAAGCCGACTTACGACAACAGCCACTATGGTCTCATCAGACAGTGATTGATTTAAATTTTGTTTTTCATAAATTAATTGAATAGTTTATTTTGTTTTAATTGAATACCGTTTTTTTTTGTTTTTTGTATGTATGTAATATAATTTTATATTATTTTTGTTTTTTAAATGTTTACTTTGTTTAATTTTCTTTTTAAAAAGTATAATAGTATTTTCGTAACCCTGGAACCTATCTTCGATCTTTAAATGGTTTGCTATAGAAAATCTTAATTCACTTTGGGTCGTTTCAATTTGCGTCGTGTTTTTTTGGAACGTAACCCTGACGCAATGCGAGGTATTGGTGTATCCCTAAAACTGCTACTTTTTTCGGGTTTTTCCCATTTTGACAATGAATGAGCACGTTTTTGACAAAAATAATTCTATACATTTTTAAGCTAGATTAAATTTGCTACAATTTGAATAAGATTTCATCTAAATTAGATAATCCATGTTGATAAGGGGAGACCCTTACCTAATTTTCTACTTTTTTAAGGGTGAAAAAAGTAATTATTTTTAAGATATTTCAATGAAATTATATTCATTCACCTCTATATGAAATACTAATTACAATAATAGTAAAATTTTCAAGTAAATTAAATTTTATTTTTCTATCTCTTAGGGGGTTGTGGTTGCGTGGTGCGTGTCTGCGCTGCCGACCTAGTTGGTGGGGACCTAACAATGGACAGGGCGATGTTCGCCCCTGGTAAAGAGCCGGGCTGGGCGCCGCCCGCATAGTTGGCGGGTGAGGAGCTCCTTGTTGGTGGATGGCTCCTCCTTCGATCATTAGTCGAGATCGAATTGCCTTCCTTAATACATGACTGAAATATTATCAGTCATGAAAAGTGTCGCAACGATCTGACTGAGTCATCTAGCGGCCGTGTCTAAAAGCTCGTAGCCAAAGCAACACTGGCCGCTACATATCAAAAAGTCATTAAAAATAATAGTTTGAAATACTGCTGCAAAAGTATCTAGATTCAATATACATATTTTTGATAAGTATGTAGATTAAATTTTTTCAAATATTTTAGACCTACACAATTTCGAAAAAACAGTTTTTTCGATCGATACTTACCCAGGTAACACACAATATCCTCAGAATATTCTAAGAAGATTTAAATGTCCTTAGAATATCCTTAGAATATTCTGAGGATATTGTGGTTACCTGGGTAAATATATTAAGAAGGTGGATTCATAATAATAATAATAATAATACTAATACTAATAATACAATAATAATAAATCAATTCAAAATATACTTAATGAAAAAATTATCCATTTACTTTGTTTTCTTTTCATTTATTTATTATTAAGTAATCTCTCCTTAAAGCGATTAATTTTTTTTTATTCTTCTCGAATGATTGAATCGATTCAGATAATTATTTATTTATTTATTTTTATTTATTTTTTTGTCATTTATAAAAAAACAAAAGATTAAATTCTCTCATTCAAGTGGAAAAAAAATGTCAAGATTTCAACGAAAATGAATGAGAAGGAAATAAGAGGAGGAAAATAATAAAAAAATAATAAGGTTGAGATTAAAAAAAAATGTCATCATTTCGAGAGAAATTTTAATATATATATATATATTTTATAATATTGGCATCAATGGAATCCATCTCTCTCCCTCTTTAAATTAAGGTAATACGATAGAATAGATTACTCGAAATATATAAAGAGAATATTTAATAAAAAAATGAAAAAAAAAATGCTGCTGCTAATAATAATATTGATTATGTCTAATTTAAAAAAAGGACTGAAGAATAAAAGAAGAAAAACTTGGAAGAAAAAAGAAGGACCATATCAGCAAGTTTTTAAACTTCCCAAGAAAAAAAGAAGTATTTTTCTCTCTCTCTTTCTTTCTCTGATATTTTTAATAAATTAAAAAATATAACGTGATCCAATGTCAGTCGTTATTATATGAATTAAAAAAAAAATGGAGATTTTCTTGTAAAAAGTTGTGATATTTTATTTCTAAGTACCAACGAAACTTAAGAATTTTTTTATTATAATTAGACAATCGGAAGCGGAAAAAAAATGTAATAAAATTTTTTCAAAACTTGGCTCAGGCCTCGGTCACACTGGATTCGTGTTTGAGCGATTTATTACACTGGTGTACATGGGCGATTCCGCTGATTGAAACAAATACATAGAGAGCGGTGAAGCCGGTCAGACTGGCGCGGAATTGAGGTGACGCGGACACAGGCGACTGATGATGACGTCACGGGAGAAAACAAATCAATTTGTTTTTTCCGTCATTGTATGGGTGATCTATATGAGAAGGGCCAATATGGATATAGAAAAATTAATTTCTTGAAACCTACTAGGTAGAGGTAAAGGGGTAATTTGACCCATGTAGTATCGTAAATTGGCTTATGAATAGAAAGGCCAAAAAGCCAAAAAAAAAAAAATGAAAAAATGAAAAAATTTAACTAGAAAAAAACTGAATATATTTTTGAAAAGAACATAAAATATATATATATTTTTTTAAACTGTTTTAAACATTTTAATTTTAATTTTAAACAAATAAAGGGAGTGGGGTCAAAAATGAAAATTATAATTTTTCGACCAAACTCAACCAAATTTGTATACCTACATATTTTGTGGACCCCCAGAAGGCTTAAATGCAAAAACTAAACCAAATTTTGTATACATAGTTTGGTCGAAAGGGCTTGAATTTTCATTTTTTATCTCCTCCCCACATTTTGGGTGGTTAGTTTTTGCATTTATAGCCTTCTGGGGGTCCACAGAATATGTATACAAAATTTTGTTGAGTTTGGTATAAAAGGCTCGAATTTTCATTTTTGACTTCCCCTTTCCCTGTGATAAATGTTTAAAATACATTAAAAAAATATATATATTTTATGTTCTTTTCAAAAATTTTCATTTTTTATACTTTCAAAATGTGGTACATCTTTATGCCACCCTGTTCAAAAGAAGGTCCTATATGGATATTTGAAAGCAAACCTTTCTGTGGTGTAGGTACCTACTGGGTACAAGTACCCGACTAGAAATTGACCCAATGTATTATTGGGACCCGATTGGGTACTGATAGGTCATGCCCAGTAAGGCTATCCCAACTGGGATCTGATTGGGAATTTGTTGGGGTAACCCAATTTATAAATTTGTTTTTTTTTGTAATGCTATCCCAACTGGGATCTGACTGGGAATTTGTTGGGCTAACCCAATTTAAACACAAGTTGTTTTTGTAAGGGTATCCCTACTGCGATCTGATTTTAGGAATTTGTTGCTCGATTGCAATCCCATATATGGGATTGCAGTTTTTCTTAATCCTGCGTTACATTTATTTATCAACAATCAAAATAATAAACGTAATAAAGAAAAGAAAATATTTACTTAATTATCAAATTAATTAATAATGTAAATAAATAAAATAGATATACTTATAATAAAGATGTTGTCTATTAAAAAGAAGTCAGGAAAAAGGTTAGGAAAGTAAAAAACAAACAAACTTGTGAACAACAAAAGAAGCAACAGCAACTTTTGAACTTTATACTAAAAAAAAAAAAAAAATTTAATGAATTAATAAAAATATATAGAGAGAAAAGAAGAGTGAATTTATCAACGGCCAATATGGATATAGAAAAATTAATTTCTCTAATTCTTTAACGCTAACGTTTGTGGGATGTAGATTACCTAGTAGGTACAAGTAAGGGATTACAATCCAAAAGTTTTTTCAATCCCGTAGTATATTTATTTATCAACAATCAAAATAATAAACGCAATAAAGAAAACAAAATATTTAATTGTCAAATTAATTAACAATGTAAATAAATAAAATAGATAGGATAAATCCGGGACAGACGCCACACTCGGGAGAGATGCCGCACCCCTTGTAGTTCAAAAAGTACCAGCTAGATCCTAGCGCAGGCCAGTCCGCCTTGTCAGTTGGACGTTTATATTGATAGGAAAACTGTTTTTATCTGATTGTTAAGAATATTTTACTGACTACAAGCTAAAATCGAAGGTAAGACTCTCATTACACACTCTAAAGTTTTTCTTATGAATTTATTAAGAGCTAATATTTTAAATATTTGAATAAAGTCAAATAAATAGAAAACAACGAAACCTTTAGTGAGGTTATGAGTCGGTTTTTGGTTTATTTGCTACTAATGGCGGCAAGAGAGAGGGTGTGGCATCTCACCCGTACTAAATGGGAGAGATGCCACACTGCGATGAAAACTACTCTTCAACTTCCAAGAAATGTAATTGGTTGCGTTGAGTAACATGCCAGAGATGGCTTCGTGAGGACTGCACTATTTTGAAGAATTTTGTGTCGATTTTGGTCACCAAAATAGAAAAATTTCTAAAAAAGACTAAATATTGTTCAATTAATATTGTTTTCATTTGGCAAAATCTTGTTTACAATCTTTAAAGAACTTTCTATGTTCAAAATATATATTTTTTAGCTTTTTTTTATACCTAAAAAAATGTTTAGTTCTTAAACTTTAAGTATTAAGAAAATTATTAAATATTGTTATTATTAGATTAAAAATTCACAGTTCATTGGACAATGTTTTTTATTGAAGCTCTTATTCAATTTTTATACAACGTTTCTTCTCTCTCGAGACTTTTTCAAGCACTCAATTGGTTAGAGCAACATTGGTTGAGATACAGTAAAAATAACTATAATAACTTACTAGACTTATTTTGTTGTATCAATCTAGAAAGAAAAAATTCTACTATGTCTCAATTATTTTTACTGTTATCTCAACCAATGTTGCTCTAACAAATTGAGTGCTTGAAAAGTCTCGAGAGAGACGAAACGTTGTACAAAAATTGAATAAGAGCTTCAATAAAAAACATTGTCCAATGAACTGCGAATTTTCAATCTACTAATTATAATGGACATTAATCAACATAATTGTTATTATTAAATAACAATGTTTTTACTACTATTGTAATTTGTAATTTGTAATTTAAAGATGTGTGGAGTCTCTCCAGTAGGGTGTGACATCAACCCTGACACCTGTGCGAGACGCCAATATTGGCAACGTTTTAAAATATATTTTTTTCTACTGATTATACTGATTTTAATTAAATAATAACCCATTACACACTTAATACATTTTATTGTGTTAACATAACAACTATTACTGAGAAGTGTGCACTTACAGGCTTTAATGGTTTTTAAATGTGTGGCATCTCTAACGGACTTACCTTATATTTATAATAAAGATGTTAATTGAAAAGTTTTTGTTTTGTCGAGAGTAGCAGAGTTGTTGATTCACAAAGAGAAACAAAGAGGTTGTCCTCATACACAAATATATATCTAGATGATATATCTGTATATATATATTATTTATTTGTTTGAGACTATAGTTTCGAAGACTTGGTCTTTCATCATCAGTCTTTTAATTATAAATGTTGTTTTTCATGGAGTCAATATCGTATGGATATTGAAAATTTAATGTTCTTTTACTGGTTGGCAGCTTAGAATTAAAGACATTCTTTTGGTTCACATTCATATGTTTTTTTTTTTTTTTTTTTTTTTTTTAATGATATTGATGAGAGAAGGAGATATACCAGAAGGTGGATCCTCTAAAGGCCTGTATGGGCTGGCCCCTCAATCGTGAAAAGAACAGAGCAGAAGGAAAAGAAGCCGGATCACGAGCCAATCTCAGAAACTTAGATACAATTCAATATCCAATTTACCAAGGTTTTAGGGGCTTCGAGCAGTGGTAAATCCTCCGCGCGATAAATCTGGTTAAATTTATCTCCCACTTAATTTTTATTACCAGACCCTATACTTACAGAAAAAATGTCTGGGTATAGCCGGAATCGAACCCGAGACCTCCGGGTTGCCAGTCAGTTGTTCTGACCATTACACCACCGAGGCGGACACGTTTCCCTTTTCTCCTTGTTTTACAAAGAGATAGCCTGACAATGGAAAGGGGGGGGGGGTTTGTTTTTCTTTTTTACTTTTATCTTTTGTTAGCAAACATCTTAAGCAAATTTCTATTTGATAATTCACTTTGGAAGTTCAAACAAAGTTTTGAATTTCTATTGAATGATTTCAAAATTTCTAACGATTCAATTGTGCTAATTAATTTTGGGTTTCTTTCACCTTTTATTAATCTAAATCCTGCGCCTTCTGGGAAAGAGTGATTGTTTGAATTTAAATGTTCCGCAAAAGAGTTTTCATTCTTTTTATTTTTAAAATCCCTAATATGTTCATTTAATCATATTTTCAGATTCCTCTCTGTTTTCCCTACGTAGATTGCTTCGAAATCTTTGCATTTCAAACTATTTCTATATTTGGTAATTTGTCTTTTTTATTTGGAATCAACTTTTTCCTAGAGTAATAGAGTTTTGAATACTGTGTTAAACCCTAATTTTTCATTTTTTGTTTTAATTTTTTCCGAAATTTGTCCATAATATGGTAGAACTATCTTAGGATTTTCTTTTCTTTTTTCATTCTTTTGTGAATATATTGATTCCAGGGATGATTTTTTTTCAATTTTTTTTATATAACATTTGGTCTATAAGGCTTGCTTCGTACCCATTATTTACCGCGATTTCTTTAATTATCTCTTCGAAACTATAGTCTCAAACAAATAAATTATATATATATATATATATATATATATATACAGATATATCATCTCGATATATATGTGTGTATGTTTATTTGCATCAAGCAGACGACAACCTCTTTGTTTCTCTTTGTGAATAAAGATGTTGTCTATTAAAAAGAAGACAGGAAAAAGGTCAGGAAAGTAAAAAACAAACAAACTTGTGAACAACAAAAGAAGCAACAGCAACTTTTGAACTTTATAGTAAAAAACAACAACTTTTCTTCCTATTTAATGAATTAATAAAAAATATATATACCTATAGAGAAAGAGAAGTGAAGAGTGAATTTATCAACGCTAGTGAAAGACTAATATATATATATATATGAAGAGGGGGGGTTGAAAGATAATGAATTTAAGAATGTTATTTATCAAAAAACGAAAAATAAAATAAAAAAACTACGGAAAATTCAAGAGGAATAAAGTTATTCCCCGGTAATAAGATCTCACTCGCTCTTTACTTTAACTAGTACAAAGTTAGCAATTTAATGTAACCAGAGACGGAAAGAGGATTCATTATTATTTAATATGGGGTATAAGAGTATTAAAGAAGGACGGAAGTAAGCAACGCAAAACTCTGAATGACACTCTGTTGCTTATTTCATTCATGTTTATTTTAATAATTATTTTTATAATAAATTTAACCATGTTACTAAAATACTTGTTTTAAAATTTTACTTTACCATACAGGGTATGGTAAGCCGCTGTTTTGATAAAACTCTAAAACAAATAAATAATCAAGTATTTTTTTTTTCAATTTCACTTTTAATATTGGTTTATTTTTATTTTTTCCAATATATCCCCTCAATGCTCGTTAATGAACTTAGTTAACCCCAATATGGACAGAGTAGGTTATTGATTATTTTCAACCCCCTCTATATCTGTGAGATACAGTAGAAGTAGCCTTCAGGTTGGAAAAAAGATCTCTGATCCAAATGTCAGAAAGATGTGGATGGAACGGTCTCTCAGTTCTATTGGATGATGGCCATTTGAGAATAAAACGACAGACAGACGCACACACATCTATGATGGACGTGTTAGTTAGTTTGGTTTGAGCTTGCCCCCCCGGGGGGTGCTGAGATTGACGCCCACCCCTCAGGGGGGTACTAGACAGAATCATAAAAGCAATTGGGAATTACGCCAGATGTTCTTGATCGAATGTTAACGGAAATTGAATTCCATTACGAGAGTGTTACAGTGCTGGTCTGTTAATGGAACAGTTGCTAATACTGCTGCTACCTTCATCACAGGTAGGTATAGAAATCGACTCATATATAAGATAATAATAAATCTATCTATAATTGTTGATGTGACGCTATTAGACAAAATCAAACTTATTTTTAGGGTTCCGTAGTAACTTAAGTATTTTGAAAATTCGTTTTATTTTCCTACTTTGAGAATTCAACAATACTATATATATTCATCTAGATTAATTTGTAACAACGTTTAGAGAAATTTCTCTAAAAAAAATTACCCTCTTGCCTAGAATCGAACCGACGAACTCTTGAACTATGGTCATCAGCTCTAACCACTAGACCAATGTCACATTAATATTTATATCTTGATTTCTTTTACTAAAACTATATATTTTTGATTTAGACTTTGTGTCTAGATAATATTGTATTCATTTGAACTCGAATGAAAATGAAAAAACACCAATAGATTTTAAATTAAGAAACATTAAATATATATTAATTAACGAGGCAAATTTGAAATATAATTCTCAGCTCTGATTTTAAACTGATGGCTCCAATCGATTTTCATTAACCAGGCAAATTTGAAATATATATATTCGAATTTTGAAATGAAAGACTCCAATTCTTTTTAAATTAAGAAACATTAAATATATTGATAATTGTTCCTCCCCCCCCCCCCTCGCCACTCAAAAATTAAAGATGCGAAACTTTTAAGAGACGATGTATTTTCGGTAGTTTACGGGTATACATTTGGAGTGTGGTTTTTTAAGAGGAATAAAATTTTTGGACCGAGACGCTGCCCGCCAGGGCACCAGCTCGGAGGGCCGAGCTTCGAGGGCGTGCCGAAGGCACGCACGAAAACCTCGTTGATATATAGTTGCATTATTAATTTAAATTCAATAATTAATTAGAAAACAATCGTTAATTATCACATAATAATTGAAATCAATAAATATTATTTTTTAATTAAATATTCAATTAAAAACATGAAAAATATAAAGTTGACTTTTTATGGTACTTTACCATACTGAGTATGGTCAAGTATTATAATCGTACATGAAAAGTGTTTTTTTTTTCCTTCTTTTTTTGAAGGCTGAAACTATTTTGATTAAAAAAATTGAGCAAAAACTATGGCTGTGATTTGGTCTACAAAAAAGCCCTAATGAGTGAACATCGAAAAAATTATATTTTTCGAGATATTACCAAACTAAAATGTCTGTTAGTAAGTACGTGCGTTGCCAAAATTTTATGTAGGCTTTAGCTAAAAAACTAATGTGAATATCAAAACGAAATTTCACATATAGTTTTGGTGTAATGATATTAAGAGCTGATTAAATTTTGGTGTGGACTGTCCAATAAATAAAATTTCAATTAGCTTGATTATTTTTAGGATTCCATAGTAACGAAAAACAGAACCTTATTAGTGTTGATACAATGTCTGCTTATCGGAGTATTGTAGCTTGTAAAGAAAATAAAATAAAAACTTGAAATTTAAAAGTTACTTAATATATCGGGTGAGTTTTTTTTCTTGAGACAGTCTTATAACTCAAAAACAATGATTTATATGGAAAAAAGTTTATTTATATCAAAGGGGGAAACTAAACTACGCTATTGTTTGTCGACCTAGAACAGAGGTCGGGGAACTTTTTTAGCCATTACCCCAAAATATTTTTGCGTAGTTACCACTACATTCAGAAAAGCAAAAAAAAACTAAATTTCTCGACCCCCTTCTTAACTTTATACTCTTCCCTCATCCCTCATCATTTTAGTATATGTACAAATACTACAAATAATAAATGAAACCATTAACAAATTATTTTTTTAACATTCGGATTTGGTTATAAATAAGTAGGTTATAATGACAGGCAGTCCATAAATTATTTAAGTTTTATTCAATTTACGACGTTTCGGAGACTTTCTCTTTTCTTTTTTACTTAGAGAAAGTGGTGTAGGTTTTAGGTGAAACGTGATATTAATTAATAAAGTAAAGAGTGTGTAGTTTCACAGTGAATGAAATAAAACTCAAAGAGGTTTATACAAACTAAATATATTTCGGATTATTAGTCCATCATCAGGAGTTTACAGGTTAAAAACTAATAATAATTGAACGAGCGAACACAATTTTAACATCTAAATCATAAGTACCAATATAACAAAATATAATATTCAAATCATGCATACCAATATAACACAAGAAAAACATCAATAAAATTAAAATTTAAAAAAATTTTACAAAATTTTTTCTTTTTTAAATATATAAATATAAATATAAAAAATCTAGGTAAATATGAATATTAATATAAATAAAAAACCTTTAATTACAAGTATAAATATAAAATTTTCTAGAATTAAATTAGAAAATAAAATTACAAATTTTAAGTCATAAAAACACAAAATTAATTATAAATATCAATGTACAAATAAGCATAAATTACATATAGAGAAACAGATTAAAATAAAACATAATAGAGATAAATTACAATATACAACAATTTTGTGGTTATCTCATATACCTATTTCTCGCCCACAAAACCCGTGAATTTCATCCAAATCGTTAGAGCCGTTTTCGAGAACCCGATTCTATACTTTATACTCTTCCCTCATATATATATATAAGAATTGCTCGTTTGATATAATAAGATAAGATAAGATATTTATTAATAAGTGTTTGAATAAAAATGAATCGTATGATTGAATGAAAACAAAACAAGTGGTTGATTAAAAAAAATATTATTAAATAAAAATAAAGTAATTATTTCAGATACTAGTAGGTGGTAATTTTAATAAAATTTGAGGTTTAAAAGTGGAAAATGGGATTGTATTTTGGTTGTTTAAAAGAGCGAAAGAGAGAGGGTTGGAAGGCTAGATATGTCCAAAGATGAACTGATAATATAACAGAGGTAAATATGAATTTTAGTCAGACAGTCAGACAGATATATCCGACAGTTAAATTGACACAGAGACAGACAGACAGACAGACAGACAGAAGTAGAGGGAAATAAATGGATGATACTTGAACTCCCAACAGACCCTACCTACCTAATACCTAGTATTAGAAACAAGCACAGGGAAACCGAATGGATCAAGTCTTGGGGGGTGAGTGAGTTTCCCTAGGGGGGTGAAATCGAGAGATTAAAAAATTTATTAAAAACAAACAAAAATGGAAAGCAATTAATTAAAATGAAATCTCAACGTTTCTTTATTTCTCTGAGCTTTTTGATTTGTTACCGTAAAAGTCAGCCAAAAAGAATAAGAAACAAACGCTAATCATTCTGGCACTTTTTCTTATAATATTGTATTTTATACACAGAGATTTTCAACGTTTCACTTTTTTTGAAAATTCGTTTGTATTTTCCCGCTTTAAGAATCCAACAATTGATATACATTTGCATTATTTGTTTAAATTGAATAATTAATTAGAAAACAATCGTTAATTATTACATAATAATTGAAATCAATAAATATTATTTTTTAATTAAATATTCAATTAAAAACATGAAAAATATTAAGTGGAATAAAGTTTAAATTTTTGTTTAAATCACAATGATTAATTGTAATTATTTGTTTCAATAAATAATTATAAAGTAATCATGTGTGATTTAAATACAAAATTTAAACTTTAAACAAATTAATCACAAAAATAAAAGCTTCAACAGCTTCATTACTAATTAAGTGGAATATTTTTAAAATCTAGGGAAGTGGACAAAATTAAACAACAGAGTTAGCTATTTAATTTAGCAGACGTTTCGTCACTTTATTGTGAGACTAGTGGCCCATTCAATATAATTCTTTGTCAAAAATCTCTCAACTATAAGACAATTAGTAACGAACATTTTCTATTAAAACACAATTAAAACATTTTAAGAACAATATTATATTCTAAATGTTTTAATTGTGTTTTAATGGAAAATGTTCGTTACTGGCTGTCTTATAGTTGAGAGATTTTTGACAAAGAGTTATATTGAATGAGCCACTGATGAAGTCTCAATAAAGTGACGAAACGTCTGGTAAATTAAATAACTAACTCTGTTGTTTGATTTTTTGTCCACTTCCCTGTGATTTTAAAATATTTAATAAAATATGGACGCGAATGATGAAATATTAAGTGGAATTTTTATTATAAAAAAGTTTACGTTTTTTTTCGTTGTATTTTCCCGCTTTGAAAATTCAACAATTGATATACATTTGCATTATTTATTTAAATTCAATAATTAATTAGAAAACAATCGTTAATTATCACATAATAATTGAAATCAATAAATATTATTTTTTAATTAAATATTCAATTAAAAACATGAAAAATATTAAGTGGAATTAAATTAGGGAACGAAGAAAAGATTTTTATATTATAGATAAAAGGATCAGTCGGGATTCGAACCCGAGATCTTCGCATGTGCGCTGCGATGCCTTTATAAGAGCCTTAGCTCTTATCCTCTCGGCCACCGATCCCTGAACCCAAGCTGATACTTAATGTCTATATGAATTTGGAATTTCATTTTTATTTAATCTTTTAATCTCTTCCTCGTTCATTTTTCGCAGCTCTGTAGTTGGCTTGACTTAATTAAACTATATCCAAACGCCTCCCACTCGATCGCGAACGTTAAGTGGAATTTTTATTATAAAAACGTTTCCTTTTTTTTTGAAAATTCGTTTTATTTTCCCGCTTTGATAATTCAACAATTGATATATTTTTGCATTATTTATTTAAATTCAATAATTAATTAGAAAACAATCGTTAATTTTCACATAATAATTGAAATCAATGAATATTATTTTTTAATTAAATATTCAATTAAAAACATGAAAAATATAAAGTTTACTTTCTACTTTACCATACAGACAGAGTGTATGGTCAAGTATTGTAATCGTGGATGAAAAAAGCGTTATTTTTGCTTCGTTTTTTCGAAATATCTCAAAAACGGATGCAACTATTTTGGTTAAAAAAATTGAGCAAAACCATTTCGTTTCGGTCTACAAAAAAAGCCCTAATGAGTGAACATCAAAAAAATTATATTTTTCGAGATATTAATTGTTTTTTCAAAATGTCTATTATTACTTACCTACATGCGTTACAAAAATTTTGTGTACGTTCTAGAGATTAAAAAATTTATTAAATGCAAACAATTAAAATGAAATCTCAACATTTCTTTATTTCTCTGAGCTTTTTGATTTGTTACCTTAAAAGTCAGCCAAAAAGAATAAGAAACAAACGCTAATCATTCTGCTACTTTCTTATAATATTTTATTTTATATACTCAGAGATTTCTCCAGTATTTTATAAAAATGATTCTTGTTTTTTGAAAATTCATTGTATTTTCCCGCTTTGATATAATTCAACAATTGATATACATTTGCATTATTTGTTTAAATTCAATAATTAATTAGAAAACAATCGTTAATTATCACATAATAATTAAAATCAAAAAATATTATTTTTTAATTAAATATTCAATTAAAAACATGAAAAATATAAAGTTGACTTTTTATGGTACTTTATCATACTGAGTACATGAAAAGTGCGTTTTTTTCCCTTCTTTTTTGCGAAATATCTCAAAAAGGGCTGAAACTATTTTGATTAAAAAAATTGAGCAAAACCATGGTGTTTGGTATACAAAAAGCCCTAATGAGTGAACATCGAAAAAATTATATTTTTCGAGATATTATCAAACTAAAATGTCTGTTAGTAAGTACGTGTGTTGTAAATTTTTTATGTACGATCTAGCTAAAAAACTAATGTGAATATCAAAACGAAATTTCACATATAGTTTTGGTGTATTAATATTAAGAGCTGATTAAATTTTGGTGTGGACTGTCCAATAAGTAAAATTTCAATTAGCTTGATGTACGGTCAAACATATAAATAAATACATATATTTTTAAAAACCCCTCCATTTTCATAATCCACTAAAGAGAGAAATAATTTCATTTGATTTAATATTTCTCCGAATTTGCTCATTGGTTCATATAAATGGGATTAAAATCCATAAATAGAGAGTCGATTATGGAGGGTGGTATGGCGGGTGGTAACATACGGGGGTAGAATCATCATGTGAGGGTATTGAGTGGAATATATTTTTATATTTTGATGATTTTAACGATAATATTATATATATATTTTTTTTGTATAGGTATATCATAAATATAATAATAAATAAATAATTTACCTCCATTTAATTTAAATTAAAAAAACTCAGCCTGTAATAATGTGAATATTTGTATGAGTTAATCCCTCCACTGGACGTATGAGTGATGGGAGAATTTTTTTATTTTTTTAATGTTTTAATTCCTAATCCTAGGTACTTTATATCTTCTAACAGAAGATGTAAATGAAAATGAAGACCGTGAAATTTCATATCTAGTAAAATGTCAAAACATTTAATCTTATAAGTTTAATTAAAAAGATTAAATGTTAAATTCATTAATTTAAAATTCAAATTTTTATTTATTTTAATTATTCGAAATATAACAATTAAACATTCTTGTCATTACTTTATTAATTAGTTGATATATAAACAAACAAGAAAATAACTTTTAAGGAGTTAGGTGTTGGTTCTAGGTGAAACATTTTATATAATATATAATAAAACTTGAGCAAGATGCTAGGTAGGTTTCACAAAAAAAAGAAATAAAACAAAATTGAGTTTTGAATTTGATATATTTCGGGGGTGAGCCCATCATAAGAGTCAGAGAAAACTGATGATGGGCTCACCCCCGAAATATATCGAATTCCAAAACTCAATTTTGTTTTATTTCTTTTTTTGTGAAACCTACCTAGCATCTTGCTCAAGTTTTATTATTAAACAAGAAAAATGTTCATCAATTGAAATTATTTATTAAGTAATATATATTTCTTAGATATATGTTAAAGATAATAGTAAATAAATACTATATTTAATATGGATTTACTATGAGTTAAGGATACTAGGTCACTTATTTCACATTAAAATTAAAAAATTAAAAGATATAAAAAAAATTTTCTTTTTCAATATATATATTTCGGGCTATCAACCCATCTTCAGGAAGTACAGAAAGTAACTAATTCAACTTATTGAATAACAGGTTATATATGTGTTTATTGAACAGAGGGAAAGAATTTTTAAATTATTTTAAAAGGACACTTTCTCTTAAGCTATTGTTAAGAAAGAATATCAGGTTGTCGTTTGTTGACATAGGTATGTTTAGGTGAAAGGAAAGTTGGTAAGTTCATTGACTTGTGTCTCTAGGTTGGGAATAATTTTTCCGCTTGGATATTAAAAGGTCAATTATTATATTTTGTTTTACATCCAGTTGATTATTGATAATATTTTCATCGTTCGACAAGGCATATTTTATTTCCGTGGATTCAAGAAGATCCAATCTTAATCCTTTTCTTTCAAAATGAATAGGGGTGGGATTAGTAGGTGAAGGTAAATGGTCTAAAGAATATAGATGATTAGCAAATGCGGAAGTGGAATCTGGATTTATGGGCTGTTTTCTTATTAATTGTCTGTGGGAAGCTAAATGTTCTTTATGCCGTTTTTTAAAAGATCGTCCAGTTTGTCCAATATAAATTGCCTCGCAATCGTTGCAATTTAATTTGTATACACCAGATCTATTTATTTTACCAATTTTGTCAAGTTTATTATTTATTAATTGGGAGGATAAATTATTTATATTATAAAGGGCTGGAGTAATTTTTTAATTTTAATGTGAAATAAGCGACCTAGCATCCTTAACTCATAGTAAATCCATATTAAATATAATATTTATTTACTCTTATCTTTATTAAAGATGTTTTACCTTGCACCAACACCACAATCTCTACTAATTAGATATATGTTATATTAGGGCAGAGTTGCGCAAACTTTTTGTGTTCAAGGTACACCTACCAAATTAAGAAATTTTGGAGGTACACTGGAGAAAAAACCAATGTTTATTAAATATTTATTTATTATTAAAATCAATATAATATGAAAATATTTTTAATGAGAAACGTGAGCATGCTTAACTGAGGTCAGGCGATCAAAATTTTGAGCAATCGTTGATAAGGCTGCTCGTATAACTCTCAGTTATTCACAAAACTTGACATTTTTCCGCTGCGCACCAACTAATGACCACGGTATACCAGTGTGCCGCGGCACACACTTTGCGGAACACTGTATTAGGGTGTGGTCCTTATTTTAACAACGTCAGAATTTTTCAAATCTCTCACCTCAAAATATCAGAAATTTGAAAAAACAAAGTTGTTTCCAATGCAACATATCTTCTTTGTCGGCAACTATAGTTTATATATATATATATTACTTTAACGGAAATTCGTTTTATGATAAATTTTTTCATGTGTTTTTAAAAGTAGTGCCTGAGCACCGAGCGATGCTCGGTAACTTTTTGCCTCTAAATAGCATAAGTTTCAAAATTCAAGGCTCTTCGACTTACCGAAGACAAAAGATTGACGATTAAAATATGTAATTTACGACATGACTAATTTACACCCCCTTCTTTAATTTTAATCAGATTAACATTTATACGCGACTAATAACTCATGAGACTTGATAAGTACAACAATTTTTAGCGAAATCGTTAAAGCCGTTTTCGAGAACCCGATTCTATTTCAATTTTAAACTATAAAAATATAGTAAGTATATTTATTGACACATTTATGAGTAATTAATATAATTAAGAAAAAAATGTATGAAATTATAGTTATCCGAAGAGGAGACATGCTTGATACAGATCCAATTTTTGACCACAAAACCCCCTAATTCGTGATTTTTATTGAATTCGTATTACAAGCCGTTTTCGAGAAAGCGATTCTATATATACCTACATATATTCAAGAATTACTCATTTAATAATGTTAGGGCGCTCGTGAGTGCTGAGTGGTTTGTGGTGCGTGGTCCGCGCCCCCCACTAAGTCGGTGGGGTCCTAACAATGTTGCGTGTGTGCAGGGCGTTGTTTGTGCCCTGATGGAAAGTCGGGATGGTCGCCATCCGTTTTGGGTTGGCGGTTGGCCCCTCCAGATGCGAATGCTCAGCCGAGATCAAATTACTTCACTTATAGCATGACTGATATATTATCAGTCATGCAAAAGTGTCGCACGATCTGACTGAGTCATCTAGCGGCCGTGTCTAAAGGCTCGTCGCCAAAGCAACAGCGGGCCTCTACAAATAACATAAGATAATAATTTTGAATTTATATTTTTATATTGAAAATGTTAAAAATTTTGATTTCAAAAAAATTATGCTAAGAGGTTAAGTGAAAATCGTGCTCACCCAATGTTTTGCTATTTTATTCTGTTAAATTAATTAATTTGAAATTCAAATTGATTTATTGGAGCTGTTGCGTAATAATAAAAGTTGTTTACTAATTAATTATTAAGTTTAATAAACAATTAATTTATAAATTTCTTTTTAATTGTTGCTGTCTGGCTCAATTTGATTTCCTTTTCTCTATCTCGGGCCTATCTATATCTTGTCTAGTGAATGAATTTCATCCCCTCTGCCAAAGGGGTTGCTTGGCTACAACTTGAATTAATCCAATCAGACTGATGCCCTTCCCGACCCCCCCCACCCCTCTTCTTTCTCCCATTTCCGAATGATTTAAGGGTGAAGAAAGTTCTCGTATTGACTTTGAAAGGCAACCTCTCATCTTCTATCTCTTTCTCTCTTATGTATACCATGGGATAATTTCTATATCTATATTTGCCATGATATAGCAACGTTAATTAACTTGAAGGTAAACTTGAAGGTAGCTAGAATAGCTAATTTCATAATTAACTAACCACCACTAGAAACCCCTCGAACCCCTGTTTAAATTTCATTTGATTTATTCAATTAATCACTTAATTATGTTTAATTCTTTCCGTTTTAATTTAATAATAATTAAAATATTTTAATTATATTGTTTCGAAATAATTAAATTAACAATTATTTGTTTTTAAATAACAATACTTGATTGTTGATTTTTCTAATAGAACATTTTGTGGCTCTGTTCGGTCTGGTTAAACCACTCATTCTGCCTTTTTAATTAAATTTGTTTCCATTATACCCATTACTTCTGAAATCGGTTTCTTTAGCCATGTCTATCTAAGTAATCCATTACTTTTTATTGAAATATACCGGGTGAGTTTTTTATCTTAAGACAGTCTTATAACTCAAAATCAGTGGATTATATGAAAAAAGTTTCAAATAAAAGTTTGTTTATATCAAGGGCGAAATTAAACTAGTTTGTTGACCTAGATCAATCTTTTTACGGTATTTTAAGGTCAAGTTCTGTTTTTTAAATATAAACCTATATTTTTCATTATATTTCTTAAATCTACAAAAAAAAAACTGAACAACTTTCATAAGAACTATTTTTATACGACATCAAATAAAAAAATAATATTAAATCAATTAGATCTCAAAAAAAATCAAATATTTAATTATTAAATCGAAAAGTCACAACAATGAAAAATAAGTGCTTATAATGATCTTAAAACTTCATTATACACAGATTTAATCCAGAAAACTTGCAATATACTCTGGAATGTCCCAGAAAATTGTGAGAAAATTATTAAATCATTAATTATTATTAAATTATTTACTTAATAATTAAATATTTGATCATTATTATTTGATAATTAAGTTGAATAATTGTTAAGAATAATTATTACTGGATTTTTTTGAGATCTAATTGATTTGATATTTTTTTATATTTGATTTCGTATAAAAAAATAGTTTTTATGAAAGTTGTTCAGTTTTTTTTTGTAGATTTAGGAAATGTAATGAAAAATATAGATTTATATGTAAAAAACAGAACTTGCCATTGAAATACCCTTGAAAGTTTGTTCTAGGTCGACAAACAATAGCGTAGTTTAGTTTCCCCTTGATATAAATAAACTTTTTTCATTTAATTATAATTATTATTATTAATTTCATTTAATGTTTTTGAGTTATAAGACTCAAAATAAAATAAACTCACCCGGTATACTATTCTAAAATTGAGTAAACTTATGCCCGGAAGCGCTTCTTTTACCAGATATCCACCATTTTGAATTTTTTATTATATAACTTTATATCTCTAGAACCGCTTAACCGATTGGATTGAAATTCCGCAGGAAATTCAATAATGTTAACACTAGTTTGAAAGAAAATATAAATTTGATTCAATTATTCGTTTCAAAATGGCGGCTATTTAAAATTTTTAAATGATAATAACTTATCAAAATTGGTAAATTTATATATATTGTTAAATTTGCCCTGGTATTTTATTTATTTTAATTTTCTTCTTTTTTTATACTGTATTTAACAAAACAGATGACATATGATGAAAGACAGATTTACAGATAAAAAGAGCGTGAGGGATGGTCATTAAATCCCACTTCCCTATCCTCCCACTTCCGGCCCCATTTTTCTTTTTTTTCTTTTTTTTAGTCCATTTGTCTTTCTTTTTGTAAATTTCGATTTCTAAGAAAAGTCTTAACATAGATATTTATGTCTTAAGAAAGTAAAAAAAAAAAAATAATGATAAAGAGAAAGTAGCTTTTCTTTTCTTTTTTTTTGAACTTTGAATTTTTCCTTTTTTCCCACCCTTAGAGCCGCATTGTATAATAATGTTCATCTTTTATCTTCTTTTATGAAGAAATAAATAATTAAGACCCTTTTTTCTTCAACTTGGAAAGCAAAATAATGAACGAGTGAATTTTTTTCTATACTTAGTATAGAATAAAATGTTTCTAAAATGAGAGTGTGGAATAGTGACTATTCTGCAAGCTAAGTAGTTGAATAACAAGAAGCGCTGGTCTTAGACCCTCTAGTCAGTGTTGCCAACACTTGAATCTAATAAAAAATGTTATAGTACAATGTTGCAGCTTATAGCAGCGTGGAATATTAATTTAAATATTAATAAAATTAAAAATTAATTATAGATAAAAATGCACTTTATTTAGGTTTATTAGAGTTTAATATAAATTGGTGATTATTTTAAAATTGAATACAAGTAAGTGATGTTAGGAGTAACTTAAAACTATATAAATACAGCTAAAAAGTTTGAAAATTGAATGTTAAAATTCAGCTATTTGAAAAAATACAAATATGCACAAATATTGACAAAGTTTATATATAAATCAATTATATATAAATTAACATAAGAATATTATTAATCAAACTTTTAGATGAAGAAAATGGACGTATGCTTCTCGTTCACCCGGACTCCTTATCCAATCAAGTTATATTTGGTTTTCAAAAAACTTCAGGGAATTCTTGGATGAACAGAAAATAAAAAACATATAATTAATTAGCTTATGCAAGACTACAGAAACATGATTCAAAGAAGCATTCGATAACGTCAATTGGAGAATTATGTTTAAAATCTTAAAACAGGCGGGAATAAAATTCAGAGAGAGAAGACTAATCTACAATCTATATCAAAACCAGACGGCAATTATAAATATTGGAGATGAGCAAAGAGAAGCCAAAATAAAAAAAGGTGTAAGACAAGGATGTGTGCTGTCACCCATGATTTTCAACTTATACATAGAAGAAGCGATTAAAGAATTCAAAGACAAAATTGATACAGGTATCGAAATCCAAGGTCAAAAGATCGCTATGTTAAGATTTGCCGATGACATTGCCCTTCTAGGAAGCAATAAAAAAGAATTAGAGGACGCCCTGAATGGAATTAACCAAATCCTAATAGAAGAAATCAAAATGAAAATAAACAAGAATAAAACCAAAGTCCTAGAATGTACAAAAAAGAACAAACGAGACAGGAATGCATCAAAATTAACCAAGAAAAACCTAGAAGGAGTTAAGGAATTCCGCTACCTAGGAAGTAAAATAACATGGGATGGGAGGAGCGAAAACGAAATTAAATCAAGAATTGCCCAAGCAAAAATGGGGTTTAATTCAAAACAAAAACTACTATGCTCCTCCTCAATCAGCTTAGCAAACAGGAAGTTGCTATTGAAGACATATGTATGGAGCATAGCCATGTACGGGTGTGAAACCTGGACAATTAGAGAAGCGGAGAGAAAGAGATTAGAGGCTTTCGAAATGTGGTGCTACAGAAGAATGATGAATATCAAATGGATGGATAAAATTACAAATGAAGAAGTTCTTGGAAGAATCGGAGAAAGAAGAACCTTGTGGAAGAGTCTGAAGAAGAGAAGAGGTCAAATGATGGGGAACACACTGAGACATGGGGGACTGCTTAGGGATATCTTGGAGGGAGGTGGGAAAGAAAAGGGGAAGGGGAAGACCCAGATTAGAATATTTCAACCAAATAATTGGGGATATGGGATGCCAGACATTTAGAGAGGTCAAACAGCTGGCGGGGGACAGAGCCGAGTGGAGACGGATTGTTGCATCAAGCCAGTCTTAGGACTGTATACTCAATCATGATGATGATGATGATTCAAAGAAAATTAAGATGATAAATACTTTGGAGGGATTTGAGAAACCTGTTCAATTTTATTAAAAATTAATTAATTAACGCCAATCGCGTTTTTAGCACAAATTGCTAAATATATAGCCAGATAACCGTGAAGCGTTCAACACAATTTAATCTATTTTCTAGTTGGTTGTAAATCAACTAAACAAATAGAAAAACTCAATATCAATCTCAATTGATGAAAAAATAAATAAATTTATGCTTACGCGTTATCTGGCTATGGAATTAATATGAATTTTGAGCAGTCTCAAAATTCATACTAGATGCCCACAGCATAGAGTTTAAAATAAAAGGGGACAAAATATTATGGTTCAAGCCTTTTTATAGACACCAAAGCATGGAAATAAAGAGAAAATGATGGAAAATAGTCCCTAAAAAAGTCAAGGTAAAGCACCACCTATCGTGGAATTCGACGCGGCGGTAAATTTCGAAAAGGAATATTTCGAGAGCTCAATTTGCTAGCACCAATTAAAATAAATCGAAATAAACAATTATTTAAAAATGATAAAATTGTGAAAGAGTACGATTATTTAAAATTGTAAAAGAGTAGATATAAATAAATTTTAATTTTCCTCATTAATATATCAAAGAATAATTGATACGTCAACGAGAATTATTTTGACCGCGCTGATTTGAAAAATATATTTTTATCTCGCGAGACTACTGCGGATTACGCTATTGGAGTCTGCGGAGTCTTAAGTCTGGACCAAGAGAGAAAAAGATGTGATCCACTTAGCTACAATTCAACGTCATTTTGCGTATATTAATGAGGAAAATTAAAATTAATTTAATATCATTATATCAAGTTAGAAATATATAAGTTCAAATATTATTTTCACTCAATATTTGACAAAAATTCCCTACATTAGATTCGCGATTGAATCAAATGTAGAAAACATTCAGAGTAGATATATAGGCGCAAAATGAGGGATGAATTTTTGATTTTTATCTCTGGGAGAATGGGAGGGTGGGGGTGTAATCGAACAGATAGATAATAAAGAGAAATGAGATGAAAAGCAAGATAGTTTGATCACGTGATAAATTATTGCCTCGTCACGTGATTAGAATCCAGAGAGAGAGAGAGAGAGAGAGATTGATTTCCATTACAATTGCATTATCTATTGATGAATTCATTCATTCATTTATTCATTCCATCCAGTCAGTCAGCCCTTATTTCTCTCTATAAAGGAATCGCCAATTGCTAAGAGAAAAGACCAGGTGAGCCTAAAAATATTAGCCCTACTCTCTCTCATTCTTGTATCCTACAATCATTTAATATTAAGTATCTGGAGCCACCGAGCGATGCACGGTAACTCCATGACCCCCCCCCCCCCCGAAACCACACCCCAACCGTGCCCCCCACCCCCGGATCCCCCACAACTGCACCCAACCTCCTACATCGTTTTTGCATTTCTAGCTTTCTAATGGTCCACATATTATGTGTTTATTTATTAACTCGTACAACAATTTGTCCACATTCATTCAAATTGATAAACATTATAAAAAAATAAATAGGAAAATAATAATAAAAAAAATAATCGTATAGAATCTGAAATAAAAACATAAAATTAAATAAGATTTGTTTCCAAGTTATATAAAAAAAAGCCACTTCAACCACTTTATTTGTAAACACACCTGTAATGTTATGATTTAGACACCTGTTAATTAAAAACAAACAAGAAAATTCCTAGAAAAAAAACCTCTTTTCCGATAATTATTTCAATTCCATTATTCCCCAATCAAGTCGATTGGTTTTGCCCTCAATCCATTCCCTCGTCACCCCTCCCCATCCATTTCCCAATATATATTTACATATATATATATATAAATTTATTATTTTTATAAATTTTATTAAACCAATTATTTTACATTAATTAATGTATACATTGTATTTTTGCTTCGATTCCGGAGATTACTTCTCCACCATCGAGTGTCCTTATTCATCTTTAGTCCTTGTTTTTAATAAGAGGAAAAATCTAATTAGATAAAAAAACCTCTTTTCCGATAATTATTTCAATTCCATTATTCCCCAATCAAGTCGATTGGTTTGAATCCGTTCCTCCAATTTCCTGTCCATCTTAATATATATATATATATTAATATTTGCAATAATCTATTTGTGGGTTTTAAAATTAAAAAACCAATTAAAAAAACACTTGAAAAAATCTAAACAAACTTTTTTATTGAGATTTTAAATTTTAGAAATAATTACTTTAATTAAGAAAAGATCAATTAAGATTAAATTCGTCGAGGTCCAGACCTAGCCAGATCGTTTTCTTATCCTCAAAACTTGTTAATAGAATTTGTTTCATCAAAATCGGTAGAGCCGTTTTCAAAATAAAACTAAGATACAAATATTTATATATATAAACAATTTTTGCTCGTTTAATAAGAGTAGATTACTAATCTAGAGTGGATTCCTATAAATATAATTCACTTATTGTAGGTATATTGTTATTTTTTAAATAAACGTAAATAACAACCTTTTCACAATATAAAAATCACAAATCGGTGATCCGAAGCACAAATTTAACTGGTAACAAGTGTTATCACTGTTTAACATTTTTGAAGAATTTTTAATCTATATAATAAAAATGAATTTATGTTTCTTTGTAAGCGCAGATCTCTCAAATGGCTGGACCGATTTGGCTAATTTTTTTTTTAAATGTTCGTAATAGTTCAATTCAGGTTAATACGTAAAAAATTGGAAAAGTTGCCCGAAAATTGGAAAATTCAGGAAAAACTAAAAAAAGCAGGTTAGCCAACATAGCTTGCCAGACAATAAAAGAACTAAACGAGCAAAAAAAAACAAGTGTTGGCGGCCCTGTTTGTAAGATTTTTGAGTGTCATTCATTCTCAATAGTTCTAACCACATTATCGTTGAAGAAGAATTTAATAATGCAACAAAGATTTAAAAAAACTATCTATTTTTTTAAAGTACATTTAAAAACAAAAATTAAAAAAATAAACTGCAACGGATCGTTGCTAAACTTTATCCAAATTCATTTGAAATATTAATATGTTTATTTCTTTATTATTAATCAGATATCACTTGCAATTTGCAGTTCATGTTGACTTTAATTCAAAAATAATGATCGATTCTCTTTTAACAGTCGAGGAATAACCATTCTACATTCGAATTTTGACGTTTCGGTTTTTATTGGTAGCCATTGCTGAAGACATGGAGGAATCGACTTAAAATCAAAAATAACGATCGATTCTTATCTAATACTAGAGGAATAACCTTATTGCATTCCATTTTTGATGTTTTGACTATTAATGGCAACCTCTACTGAAAACGTGGAAGAATCGACTTAAAATCAAAAAGACTAAATTCTTTTATGATAAACAACTCAAGCTTGAGAATAAGAGAATTTTTTATAAATAGATTGTATATACTTTTGTGTCTAGCAAAATGAATAATAATTGTAATTTTCAAGTCTTCTTATCTATAATAATACCTACATATAATATAACTTTTTTTTATTTTCCCCTTAATGATAACAAGTGGATTTTTAATACATTTTAAATATTTGTTTCATCTTATTTGTTATGAGTGTATATTACAGTTAAATAGAATCTTAAATTATATCTATTTAAGACTTTATAATAAAACAATTATATTTATTCTCTGTTACTAATAAAACATCAATAAAGCAGCCACGTGGGGGTCCAGGGGGCGAAGCTACTAAAAAATAAAAATAAATAAATTTCAGAGTAGATAACTGGCTGAATATAGAAACTTATTAACAAAGATTTATCGGTGAACAACTAGGTTTCTCATATATGAGTATGTTTGTTATTCACCGATGGTATGCGCTTCTTGCATTTATTGAATTTTTCCAATTAGTTTAGAAAAATTATTATAAATATTTCTTTGAATATTAAACTTTAAAAATTAATCAAATCAAATTTTTTGATAACTAGTATTCGGATTACTACATATAGAAACTATAGTTTTTTATTTATTGTATTTTTATATAAAAAATAAAAGTAAATAAATTTCAGAGTAAGGTGAATATAGAAACTCAATCCGAGCATATCTGCTTATCGTTATCGTTATGGTCGATCGATCCCATC
>JALMQS010000431.1:0-116481 GCA_024734495.1 Forficula auricularia
GTCCTGTCCAGTTCATTTGACCATCTATGGTAAAGTAAAATGCAGAAAATATATTTTTTAGAATGATTTATTGAGATTTTAAGTTGTTGTTATGCTAAAAGTATATAAACAAATATTTTGCCAATTTCTTTTTAAAAAAATAATTAGTATATTAATTTTAAAACCCACTAATAGTTCATTATAAATATTATCACAGGGTGAGATTAATTAAAATAAAATAAAAAAAAATGATTTTTTTTATTACCAATATTTAAATTAATTCTCATTTTCAACAAATGTTTTGTTTTATTTTTGTTTTGTTTTTTTGGCTTTTCGGCCCTTCTAGCCATAAGCCTAATTACGATACTAGTTATATTTTTTTTTAATTTGTCTCTACCCCCAGGGGTCAGATTTTAGCTGGATTGCCTCGAGTCGGATTCGAACCCGGGTCCCCTGTTTTTTTTTTTTTTTTTTTTTTTTTTAATGATATTGATGAGAGAAGGAGATACACCAGAAGGTGGATCCCCTAAAGGCCTGTATGGACTGGCCCCTCAATCGTGAAAAGAACAGAACAGAAGGAAAAGAAGCCGGGATCACGAGCCAATCTCAGAAACTTAGATACAATTTAATATCCAATTTACCAAGGTTTTAGGGGCTTCGAGCAGTGGTAAATCCTCCGCGCGATAGCTCGCTGTCACGCTACCGCCTAGCCTATCTGACCCCCCCATTTTTTGTTTTTTTCAATTTCATTTTAAAAATTAATTAGTTTATTTATTTTAAAACCCACTAATAATTCATTATAAATATTAATATACTAGTATATATATTAAAATTATGAAATTTAATTATTACAGGGTATTAAATAATTAAATTAAAATAAAAAATAAATTTTAATTAGCTCATTAACAATTCATTCTAAAATCCAATATTTAAATTTATTAGCTCATCTCATAATCATGCAGAATTTGCAGAAAACTTAGAGTGTCTTGAAAAAGTTTTATTTATTTCTCTAATTTTGTTAATTTTGTGAAGATTCGAGAGGGGCAAATGCTCTTTTTGCTGCCTTCCATTTTTCCATAACTTTTGGCAATACAATTGCATACTTTCACGTAGGTAGTAGGTAAATAAAACTAATTCATAAGTAAAAAAAAAAGCAAAACCCTCAAATTCTGCAAGTTTTATATTCTGATTAAATTGTTCAATCTCTCCAGCAATCAAGCACTCCATCAGCGAGATTTTAAATTGTTTCAATTTGTTTGAGTTTAACCAGGAAGGGAACGACCCAATTTGCGCTTCAGTTTGTCATACATAACCTCAAAGGCGGTTCAATGATAAAGACGAGAAACAAAATGCACTCAAATACATATAAGTGAATAACGAGATACTAAATATCAATTACTTTAAAAAAACGTTAATTAGATACAATTTAAAATATTATGCCGTGTATTAGTGCACACCTAATGACTTTCCTTACTACGTTTTAATAAAATAAAAAAACAACATCAACATAAAATTAAACAAATTAAAAGGAAATGATTAGAAAAGATGCTGTGCTGTAGTCCAGGCAAATTGCGTGTAAAAATGGCTTAAACAGGAAATAATGCCCGGTAAAGATTTTATTGCTGGAATACATTTATTGGTACTCCAATATTACTGCCCTAATTTTTCCCAAAATCTGTGTTGTGGAAATTTTTCTACGTGCCTCAAAATGAGAAAATTTCGGAGTTTTTTTGATTTTACTTGAATAACTCTAAAACAGCTTATTAAATCGAAAAGATATCTATTAGATAAATTAAAGCTCTTTAAATTACACGTAAAATGATAAAAATTTCAGTCTATGAGCCAACAGTTGTTTTCTTGAACTTAATGTATAGAAACTTTTTTGAAAATTTTTTTTTTTTTTTTTTAATAAGAATTTGTATAATTTGATTGAATGAGGGAATGCATGTGATTTAAAAGTGATTAGATTCTAGTTTGGATTTTCTGTTTGTAAATAAATAATGATGGGATGTATGATGACCTCACATAAGGGTCAAATATCTAATTATAATGTAATATATAGAAGGGATTTATATAAACTCATTACTTTCATTCTGAAACTTTTGGGTCCAGGCACGTTAAAAATTCGCATGAAGCTAAAAGAAATTTTTATTTTTGACAAGGCTTGGTTCGATCACATATGTGTACCGCATTTTGTGTATAACTGTAAGTCTAAATAACCAACTTGGTCAACTTATAATTTTTTATAAAAAAATATATCAATTAACATCCATTTGTAAAAAAATTTTTTAGCCTAATTGACTGAAGATGGCCAAATAAAATTTAGGCCGAAACGTCTCATTAAAGGTGTTTTATTGAACCCAGTGATTCCATCTTTGGCTGATACCTCCTCCTTCATCTAGTACAGTTTCATCACAGTCACGAACTCTTACAATATTCAGTCTATTTAGGTTCAGTAGAACCAGTACGGAAAATGTAGAATATCTATAAATCTAAGAGTTTTATCAAAAAAATGGTCCAAGTAAACGTTCAAATCAACAAAATTCCCTAGAAAATGAGATAAGAATCAAGTTTCTAGGATGAGTGGTTTTCATTTTATGAATGAAAAACTACGATTTTATGCAAAAAATTGCATTTATTCAAACTTCAACCTTAAGTTACCATTATCCAATTAAGATGAAACTTTATTTAAATTGTAGCAAATTTAATCCAGTTTAAAAATGTATAGAGTCGTCTTTGTCGAAAACGTGCTGCTTCATGGTCAAAATGGGTAAAAATCGAATGAAGTACGAGTTTTAGGGATATTCAAAAGTGATCCCGGGGGCTGTTTTTTGACAGGCGCTAGTACCGGTTCTACATCATCATCATCAATCAGCCCTTTTTCTTGTCCACTGCTGAACATAGGCCTCCTCCAAATGTCTCCAGCTTTTCTCGATCTTTTGCAGCTTTTATCCAGTTTGTCGATATTCTTCTTATATCAGAGTACCGGTTCTACTGAACTTAAAAAGATCAAATTTTTATCATTTTACGCGTAATTTAAAGAGCATTAATTTATCTGATAGATATCTTTTATATCAGATAAGCCGTTTTAGATTTATTCAAGAAAAACTGAAAAAACTCCGAAATTTTGAGGCCCTTAGAAAAATTTCGACAACACAGATTTGAGGGAAAACTTAGGGTAGTAATATTGGAATACCAATAAAGGTATTCCAGCAATAAAATCTTTACCGGGAATTATTTTCTGTTAAAATCCTATTCTACCTGGACTACTGATAAAGCTTATATTTTTTTTAATTGAATTTATTGAAGGTTAAATTTTTATTTAAATCCCACATCATTATTTATAATAATTTATTGAACAATAATAAATAATACAATATAACTAAGGGCCATCCATAAATTACGTCACACGAATTTCATGATTTTTGGAATCCCCCACCGTCCTTGTCACAGGTGGCCGAAATTAACGGGTTAAGGTGTTTTTGGGTTGAGAATTGGTATGTCAGGGTCTCATCTTCGGTTAAGTTGGTTTTGATGGGTTTTTCGTTAATTGAAATAATTATTCACAGGTGGTTGTCTCGACAAAATGTATATTTTCATTTTTATTCAATTTCCTTTTGATAAATAATTGTTTTTTTTTTTTTTTTTTTCATTTTAAATCCCACAAAAATATCATTACAATTATTATTATATATTAAAAGTTGGACAATTTAATTGATTAAAAATCGAGTTTTAAATCCCACAAATTTTATATATTAGAATTTGACAATTTAATTAATTATAAAACTCGACAAATTGTCATTTAAAAAAAAAAATTATATAGTATTAAATTGAAAGTTTTTTTGCCGTGGGTAGCAGAATTTTTATATATTGAAGGAGACAATAAAAGAGTGTTTCTTCTGCTGGAATTATAAATTTTATTTATTTATAACTAGACTATAGTTTCGAGGGCTTTGCCCTCTTCATCACTCTATTACAATTATAGTCTCTTAAACTATAGTCTTGTTATAAATAAATAAAATTTATAGACACCTCTTTTATTGTCTCCTTCAATTATATAGTATTTATTTATATACCTATATACACAATTACACATAATCTGTGGGCCACTAGAAGGCTAAAAATGCAAAAACTGGGTGCGGGGGCGGGAGGGGGAATGGGGTGCCGGGTGGGGTGTGAGTGGGGTTCGGGGGGGGCAGGAGGCGTGTACTATAAATAGCTTTTAACTGAAGCAAAAAGTTACCGAGCATCGCTCGGTGGCCAGGCTACTTATTATTAAATTAAAACAACACTTCCAAAATTATTTATTTATTTCTAATTAAAATATTTTTTCATAAAATCATTAATAAATCAAGCATTTTACAAATTTTAGAAAAACATAACAAATCAAATGAATGATACAAAATTTAATCATCTTCTGTCCATGGATATTTTAAATTTTTTCGTTAAAATTGAGTTTTAATACTTTAGATTTATAGGTATTATTAAAGTTGGTGTCAGGAAATAAGGATTATATCTTTATGCAAATAATTTTTATTTTGTTGCCAACGTTTCAACAACTTTGTTGTCATAAGGCTTATGACACGTCCCCCTTGTCACACTTTGTTGACCCCCCCCCCCTTGACGTGTGACGTTATTTGTGAATGACCCCTATTAAGAGAATATTTGAAAATTCATGAAAAAAGTAAATTTCAATTATCAAAATTTACGTCTCTCTTCAGATTTATTAGAAGGATTAAAAACTATTCAAACTGTATATTAAAAAAAAAAACTTGTGGGCTTCATCCACATAAGCTCACTGGGAAAGTGAAACTTTAATTTTAAAACCCACTAATAGCTCATGAGTAGAGACCGGATTCTTATGCAATTGCATATTTTGTTTGCTGACACATACGACCTAGTAGACCAATTATCTATCCGAATCATGCATCTAGGATACTATGGGTTAAATTTTATACTGCATATTTTTGCATATTTGAGTAATATTGCATAAAATTGCATATCTGAAGGATATTGCATAAAATTGCATATTTCGAGGCAAATGCAGATGTTTTAAAAGTAACTTTTCGGAGAAAGAATGAAAAAAATAAGAAATATAAAACAAGAGACACTAATTTAAATTCGAAGAAAACTGAAATAGGCCCCAACGACAAGAGTGTACTGTTGGACTACCAAGTAAGAGGTTGGATTACAAATGATGTAAACAAACTACAAAACAACAATCCACTTATTTTTCTTATTATTCAGCTGTGCTTTGACTTGACTAGATACCATACTCTACACGAAAATACCGAAAAGTTTTCAATTTTTTCTTCCCAAGTAAAAGTGGGGGTTTTAGTTTCCTTTAAATTTGACCCCATTACCTCTGTGGATGTGGAGCGATTCTTTTCATCTTATAAATCAATTTTAAGTGACCGTAGACATAATAACCTGAAGATAATTTAGAAAAATACTTGTAAACATAAATTATTATTCACATTACAATAAAATTTTAATTATTATTGAGATCTTTTTTACTTAGAGAAAGTGGTGTAGGTTTTAGGTGAAACATGAAATAAATTAATAAAGTAAAGGGTGTGTAGTTTCACAGTGAATTAAATAAAATCCAAAGAGGTTTATACAAACTCAATATATTTCGGATTATTAGTCCATCATCAGGAGTTTATTACTGATATACAGGTTAAAACAGTTTTAACCTGTAAACTCCTGATGATAGACTAATAATCCGAAATATATTGAGTTTGTATAAACCTCTTTGGGTTTTATTTCATTCACTGTGAAACTACACACCCTTTACTTTATTAATTATTGAGATTCTTTGTTAAATATATTTTTTTTATGGCCTTCCGGTACTATAGCCCACTTTGGCCATTCAGTGTTCGTGTGTGTGTATGTGTGTGGAAGTGTGTGTAAATTAGTGTAGGGATCATATTATTGCCGGTAAAATTTTGCGCCTTATTTTTTTATTAGTTTATTATTTGTACGTCAATAGGAAGAGATGGTTAATATAAAAAAAGTAATGCAATCGCTTTCTGTTAAATAAAACTACCCCCTCCCTCCCCCCCGTATTTTTTCGTTCACTTTTTTGAAACATTATTATATTTATTATGTTGAATTTATTCAAGAGCACCACTTATTTATTATTTCTTTGAGTTTAAAGATTTTTTAATATATTAAATATAATGAAAATTTTGTGAAATTTTTTACTCAATAAAAGTACATATTTGAAACTTGGGTGTCTATAGCTTACTTTATCATTTTATTTCTTTCATAGCACTCCTTCAAATATATAGTCTTTTTGTCTTCAATTTTTATTTTTTAGTGTATAAAAAAATTTCTTTTGCCAATTTTTACTGCATATATTTGCATATTTCAACGTATTCTGCATATTACTTGCATATTTCGGCTTTTTAACTGCATATTTTGGCAGTTTTTACTGCATAAAAATCCGGTCTCTAGCGATAATATAAGAAATAATATTTTAAATGAGGTTAAAAAAATCCGCTGCTTTTTAATATAGTTATGGATGAGATCATTGGCGAAATCAAAAATCTAAAAGGATATTCCTTGGGGGACGATAATATAACATGCGTTTGCTACGCAGAACGATGCAGCACTCGTTGCAGAAGATTAAGATTCCCTCCAGCGCCTCCTGTATAAATTTAGCTGTGTTGCGCATAAATTCGGTCTAACCCTGTCAACCAAGAAGACCAAAACACTGACAATCTCTGAATCACCACTCCGATGTAAACTACAACTGTACGATACGATTGTCGAACAAGTCATGTCCTTCACATACCTTGGCATCCAAATGACCTCTCATCAAGACCTAGAAACAGAGGTAAGACATCAGGCAATAAGAGCCTCAAAAATATCGGGTTGCCTTAACAATGCAATCTGGTCAAATCAATATTTAAGAACGGAGGCCAAGGTACGAGTCTACAAAACCGTAGTACGTCCAATATTAACTTACGCAGCAGAGACAAGACCCGACACTGCAAAAACTTCTCAATTATTGGAAACGACTGAAATGAAGACATTACGAAGGATAATGAACGTGACCAGGCTCGATAGGATGAAGAGTGAAGATATTAGAGAAAAATGTGGAATACAAAAGGTGGGCGAATGGGTTAAAAGAAGAAGAGCGGAATGGTATGCGCATGTGAGAAGAATGCCAGAAGACCGACTGGTAAAGAAAGTGATGACAAACAAGCCGGTTGGAATAAGAAGTAGAGGTCGTCCTAAGAAGAGATGGTATGACGTTCTGGAAGAAACAAACCTATAGGTTTAAAAATAAGAAGAAGTAGAAAAATCAAAGTACTTTTTATATTACTTGATTGTACTCCTGAAGCCACCAAGAGCAAATTTCTGTTTGCGTAAGATACGTTAATTTAAAAAAACACTGCAGTTACTGTGTAAGAACGATTTTTAACATTTCATCTTATAAGGGATTTAATAATTGAAGGATCAATGTTTGTCCTGGGCGACGTAACCGCTAGCGCGGCCGCTGTGGAAAGAAATTCGACCATAGTAGTTTTCCCCTTTGTTTAGATAATTCCAACGGTGTCTTGCCATCTTGATTTTTAATATTTGGATCTGCTCCATTTTTTATTAAAATTTTTAATGTGTCCAATTGATTTCCATAAACAGCCCAATGAAGGGCAGTCCAGTTTTCATGATTTTGGTGATTTATATTAGCCCCCTGGCTGATCAAATGTTCGAGAATTGTCGTTAAACCCAGATTAGCTGCATAAGTTAAAGCTGTTTCATTATTAGAATTAACCGCATCAATATCTGCCCCCCTTCTCAGTAGATATTCCACAATTTTCGATTGATTATACCTGGTGGCTGAAATCAATGGCGTTTTTTTATATTGATCCCCTTCTTTTGGTTTGTTAAGATTTGATGAATTTTGATTGATATAAAATACGACAGCAGGTAGATTTCCAACTTCAGCTGCTTGCCAAATATCAGTAGTATTTCCTTTTTCCCCAGGTCCAGAAGTAATTTTCAATTCCTCAATCTGCAAATGAATGAATGTATTTTTAATCGACTTCAATAAAAGAGGAGGTTCTCTATTCGACTGATTTTTTTTTTTTTTGTGCCTATGTTACCTCATATCTCCGCCGATTGTCAACCGATTTTGAAATTTTTTTTGCATTGGGTCCAGTCTTGCTTCCGATTGGTCCCATTTTTTTTCGTTTTTTTTTCATAGGTATTAGACCTTTTTTATTAGGTTTGTTTATGAACCGATTTCGATGGTTCTTTTTTTATCCGAAAGGGGGTGTCTTAGGGATGGTGTCATATTAATTTGGTCAAGTTCTGATGATATGATCACTATTAATAACATCACTAAAAACAGAAAAATAAAAATAATTTTTAAGAAAAAATAAAAACCGACTTCAAAAAATTAAATGCAACAAATAAAATAAACTAAAAGGTATAAAATAATTATTATCTTATTTAGTTACAACTAAACGACGAAATATTAACATGAAATTACTTTTTGAAGTCGGTGCCAAACATATACCTTTTATGAATCGCACTCGACCGATCTTACTTAGTACTTTTGGAAGGTACGCTCGCTTATAGGTATAGTTTGTTTGGTACCGACTTCAAAAAGTAATTTCATGTTAATATTTCGTCGTTTAGTTGTAACTAAATAAGATAATAATTATTTTATACCTTTTAGTGTATTTTGTTTGTTGCATTTAATTTTTTGAAGTCGGTTTTTACTTTTTCTTAAAAATTATTTTTATTATTTTTATATTACAATTTTAGGTGGGCCATCTGTTGGTTTCTTTTTAAATTAGCCACAAGCTATTTTGAAAGGCAATATTCGAGAATTGTCATTAAACCCTGATTGGATGCATAAATTAAAGTTGCTTCATTTTAAGAATTAACTGCATCAATGTCTTCCGCAAACCCCCTCCCCCGGATCTTGAAGCATCTATGACGTCACACCAGCTTTGTTTACTTCTCAACATTGTCAAATGTGTTTTTATTACTAGTGCAATAATTTTAGTTATTTTGTGTATTATATATGAATTTTAAAGTAAATAAGAGCTGTGTGGTCCTTTCAGTGCGATAACACATAAAAAAACCCCGTAGCAAGTTATTTGTTTACCTTCCACACAGGAAAAAAATGCGAAATAAGTGGCTTGCAAGGAGAGATCCAAAAGCTATATCTTTAAATACTATAATTTATTTCTGTGTTTAACTTAAGTTTTTACTTTATTTCGTAGATTAAAAAATGGTGGGTGCATAATGAACTTGTATGAGTTTTAAATTTAATAATAAATTAAGTCTTTTGTACGGTTTGGTTCATTCATATCTAAAGTGGAAATTGACTCAGTTTATTTTATTTATTAGTCCTTGTTTAATGAAAGAAACTCTCCCAGCTTCAATAAATCAATTCTAGGCAAATTGGAACTATTTGCCTTGGTAAACCCTGGCTACGTTTCTTGGTTATGTTTTGACAACACATAAGTCGGCAAATGTTCTCCCAGCTGATATTTCGTCTGCTCGTGACGTCAGTCCTGCTTTTTCGCTCTGATTGGTGTTCAAACTAACATGGCGGATTGCAGTATTCAATAGTTTTATTTTATCAAATAAAAAGAATCTCGTTAATAATATAAAAATAAATACTTTTTTGTAATCTATGAATCATATTTGATTAGATAAATACATTATTTTAGTGTTGGTTACTATCATCATGACTATTATTTTCTCTATCTTCCATAAATAATTAAAAAGACTCACCAATTTTTTGATTTCTCCCATTCGTGAATCTAACTGAAAAACAAATAAATAAATAAGTAGTGAATTGTTGATTCCTTATTATTAATTAATAAATGATTAATTATTGTTGATTAGTGAATTATTTATTATTGTTGATTAGTGAATTATTGATTATTATTAGTTAGTAAATTATTAATTATTTATTAATCAGAATTATTTTAATCGGATGTTCTATAGATTATGTAAAAAGGATAAATCGTTATAGCACTTCAGCAGTTAAGCAATGAAAAAAAACATTATCTTTGAGACGTTTATGACAAATTTTATTTTGATATCTTTAATCACATATGAAATTCAAAACACATCATTTCATCAATTTTAATATTAATTGTAGGTACTTTGTTCCAAAATAATATTGTCTATCCATCAAAAAACATTAAAAATAATAATAATAACAAATTATATTTTAATTATTTATTTTTCTTACATTTGTAAATTTTGATTAGACGAAAGAAATTCGACCATATCAGTTTTACCCTCTTGTTTAGCTAATTCCAACGGTGTTTTGCCATCTTGATCTTTTATATTTGGATCTGCTCCATTTTTTATTAAAATTTTTAATGTATCCAATTGATTTCCAAAAACAGTCCAATGAAGGGCAGTCCAGTTTTCATAATTTTGTAAATTTAAATTAGCCCCTTGGCTGATCAAATATTCGAGAATTGTCGTTAAACCCTCATTGGATGCATAAGTTAAAGCTGTTTCATTATTAGAATTAACCGCATCAATATCTGCCCCCCTTCTAAGTAAATATTCCACAATTTTCAAATGCTGATGCCTGGCGGCTAAAATTAATGGCGTTTTTTTATATTGATCCTCTTCTTTTGGTTTGTTAAGATTTGATGAATTTTGATTGATATAAAATACGACAGCAGGTAGATTTCCAACTTCAGCTGCTTGCCAAATATCAGTAGTATTTCCTTTTTTCCCCAGGTCCAGAAGTAATTTTCAATTCCTCAATCTGCAAATAAATGAATGTATTCTTATTTATTTATTTTGATCTTACAATTTTAGGTAGGCCATCTGTTGGTTTCGTTTTAAATTAGGTACATGCTATTTTGAAAGTCAATATTGGGAATTGTCTCTATACCCTGATTGGATCCATAACTTAAAGTTACTTCATTTTCAGAATTAACCGCATCAATGTCTCCGCCCCGCCCCCCCCCCAGTATGACTTATGACCTTATGAGTAAAAACTCCACAATATCCCAATCCGTGAATTTCATCCAAATCGTTAGAGCCGTTTTCATGAACCCGATTCTATATATATATATATATAATTTCGTTTATTCTTCAGGTAAATAAAATTCGAGTTTCATCTATAAAGAGAACGTATTAGTTATTTATGACATTATATTACATTATTTACATTATATACAATTTTACCTATAAAGAAATCGAAATTTTAGGTCCTTTATCTTGTAGTAATTTAGATATTATTTAGATTCAATATATTAATTTAGATATAATAAATAAATTAACAATATCAACAATTATAATAATATATTTATCATTCATCTTGTATTGTGTTATCTGTTATCTTCCTATTGGTGGCAGGAATTTCAATCTGTTGTTGTGGCTGCGTTGTGGCGCGGATTTCAATCTTACATATATACCTATGCTATGGTGCAAAAAAGTGGAACACTTAGATTAATTGGGTGATTGGGTGTGAAAAGAGGGCCTGTCGCTGGTCTCCTTGACATAAGCCTAATTTCTGAAGACGCCTTTTGATAGTCCAAACAGTTAGGTTGACTTGTCGAGCTTGTAAAAGGCGCTGTTGAATTTGAGCTGCTGTATGCAGTATGCCGATCACTCAATACCTCCAATAGTATGAATAAGTCATCTCTCTCATTTGATGCTCTAATTTGACCAGATTCCGGTCTCCTGGCATAAAAACTTGTTTCTCTATATCGTTTTATACAGAGCACTGTGGATACCTCCAGCCGATGCTAGAATCGTTTATTGACATACCGATACAATATGATCTTCCATCATTTATTTGAGCTACTTCCTCGGTCTTTAGAGGCATTATGCTTGGACAATATTTCAAATTAAATTAAATTAAAAGATAAGATATTCAAATCGAACTGATAAACATTAAAATATTCAATTTAATTCGATATTAGACGATAATCATTTAATACAATTCAATAAAGGGATCTGATTTCAAACCTGAAAATTTACGCTAGTTTAAATAAATTTAATTTTAAAGGGTTTTCACTCTAAAAATGTTTGTACAATCACAGAATGTATTAAAAGTTTAAATAAAATATGTTTTTTTCTGAAAATTATTTGAAAAAACTAAATTTTTCTAAGTGTTCCACTTTTTTTGCACCACAGTGTATATACAAGAATTGCTCATTTAATAATATAAAATTATTGATCAGCAAATTATTAATTGTTAATAATTAGTTAATTATTATTTTTTATAAATTATTAATTGGCAAAACATTAGCACCTAATTGTTGATTTATAAATTGCTAATTACTATTAATTAGCCAATTATTAAGCATCATTAATGATTACTTAGCGAATTATTATTTGATTATAAATTATTAATTGCTTATTGTGTTATACCTTGTATTGCCATTACAAGAACTGCTTAAAGTACTTCCAAGGCTATAATAGGTTTAGAAAGTTTGTTGCGTTGTGGGCAAGAAAACCTATGTCTGCGCATGCTATAGAAATTTTTTTCTTTGTAAATTTTGTGAAAAAAGCCCTACTTGAACCAATTCCAATTCCAATTGAATCTTTTGTTGCTCTTCCTTTTTTTATGATATTGAATAGAGAAGGAGATACACCAAAAAGGTGCATCCCCTTCATCGTGAAAAGAAGAAAAAGATGGGGTTCTATGGGCTGGGTAGGAATTGAAGGTCTCTCTGGATGCGGGTCTTAAACAGATGAAGGTTATAAGTCGCGGGATGACGGTGGCTGGAAGTGAGTTCCAGTCTCTTGGGGTCATAGGGATAAAAGAGTTGGCGAAAGCGTTGGTTCGATTTTTATCCAATTTGACAGCGAAGGGGTGCTGAGCTTTCGAAAACCGCGTGTTTCTAGCAAAGAGGGCTCTAGGGGAGATAATTGATTTTAGCTCTACTGAACAGACACCATGATAGTATCTGTAGTACAGGGAAAGGGCAGAAACGGTTCTTCGGTGAGCCAGGGAGTCGAGTGGGTCTCCTATTAGTTAAATTGCTCGTTTCTGAATTGCATCCAGTGTGGCAAGAGAATGCTTGGAGGCCCCCCTCCACAGATGAGAGCCATATTCGAGACAGGGACGAATTTGAGCCTTATACAGTGTAAGATGTCCATCTACCTTCCATAATTAAAAAGACAACTCACCGTTTCGTTTAATTTTTTTATTTCTTCCATCCGTTTCGAATCCAGTTCCTTTAACTGAAAAACAAATAAATATTAATCAATATTTAGTATATGAAATACGATAAATTAATAGTCACAAATAAATAAATTAAGAATTTTACTTGCTAATTAGCAAATTATTAATTATTATAAATTAGCAAATTGTGAATTATTATTAATCATCAAATTATTAATTATTGTTGATTATTAAATTTTTATTAATTATTAATAGTGAATTATTATTTATTTATAAATTATTAATTATTTATTAATTAGAATGTTTTTAAGTGGCTGTTCTATATATTATATCAAAAGGAAAACTGTGACAGTAGCTAAGCAAATCCTTTTGAGACGTTTTGGTCAAATTTTATTTTGCCATTTTCACTCACTCTTTTCGAATTGAAATTTGGCTTTTTCTACCTTCCACACAGGATGATATTTCAAAGAAAACGAAACAAACGCCTACCCACCTGTTCTTTCAATTCCATGTTTTCCTTTTTCAACTGCAAAAAGACAAAGAAAAAATTCATTAATTTGAATCGAACCAAGCTTTTTTATTTTTAATTTTAATATTGAACTGTTAAGTCAAAAAGAGAAAGCCCGTTTTTCGTATGCATTTCGATAACAAAGATTTGATTAAATTTTTGCCTTTCTTTATTCACAATTTCCAAATGAAAAATCAAATAGAAATTCAGATAAAAAAATTCACATCATTATTGGTATATAAAAAAAATGTGTTGAGTGCAAATCTTATTATGTATTTTCACTTACCCCGAAAATATAGAAAAATTTTATTTTGTTATATTCTTACCTTTTTTCGTGCTTCATTGAGACAATCTGGATCAATCTAAAATAACAATTAAATAAATAAAGAATTAAAATTAAATTGAAAGTTTTTGTCCCGAGAGTAGCAGAATTTTTATATATTGAAGGAGAAAATAAAAGAGGGTGTCTTCTGCTGGAATTATAAATTTTATTTATTTATGAAATTTATAATTCCAGCAGAAGACACACTCTTTATTGTCTCCTTCAAATTAAAATTAAAGTAAAAATTTAGTGTTAAAGTAAAATAATAAATAAATTAAAAATTAAAATTAAAGTAAAAATTTAGTGTTAAAGTAAAATAATAAATAAATAAAAAATTAAAATTAAAGTAAAAATTTAGAGTTAAAGTAAAATAATAAATAAATTTTAAAAACTAAGAAAGAAAAACAACAATAAAAATTTTTTTGATGTCGCTCAAAAATGTAAGAAAATCAATTTATTCTTTTTCAAAAAATTTTATTTTCTTTACAGAAATTCTTTCTATTTATCTATATATAAAAAATGGAAAAGTATGTATGTATATATGTTTGTATGATCGAAACGATCTGATTGGCCAGTGCATAGCCAATATCAAAGCGTAAAATTATTAGAACGATTCTGATTGGTAGATAGTGAATTTGCTTAGCCAATGCGTTAAATAAATCTGTTCTTATTGTTGAATCAATTTCATTCAGCACATTCTCTCAATACTTACATTTTAAATTTCAATTAATAAATTGGTATGAACGAGACGCTCCCCGCCAGGGGCTAGGTGACGCCGGGTCGAAGGCCCGGTCGTCACCTAGTATATAATAAAAATAACCGGTAGACAATTCGAGCTCAAAATATGAATTTTTAAAGGTCGCTCAAGAATTTTAAAGATTTTTTAGTGATCATTTTTGAGGTTTTCGAACGACATTTATATATTAATATTTAGGCTTGATTTTTTTTTTTTTTACAATCAATTTACAACATATCTAATAATCAAAAATAAAGGACGAGACTCAAAAAAATTTGTATTCAAATATATTTATTGTTAAAATACCATATTGATTTTTTTAATAAATAAATCTTTATTCCTCAACCTGCTTAGAGGCACAAGTCCTCGGTGGCTAAGTCCATCCTCCAAACATCAAATTAACTATAACAATTTAACAAATACCATACAAAAAAAATCAAGCCTAAATATTAATATACTAGGTGTATAAGTTTAAAACGGTGCTTCGCTTATAGACGCCGTTAGTGAGCGTTTTAAGCTACTTTACCGACATGTTATATTCTCTTTTTACGAATTTGACATTTGTGAACATTAATCAGTGCACATCACAAGCAATTACTTACAACACATACCCGTATAGAAATAAATAGATTTTCGAAATATGTTTTTTATATATTTTTGAAAATATATTAAAAATATAAAACTTTTGTGTTAAATTTATATAAAGTTTATGTTTTCTATATATTCTTAAAATAAAATTATTTTTATGTCGCTCTAGTATAAATTTTATATAAATTTAACACAAAAATTTTATATTTTTAGTATATTTTCAAAAAATATATAAAAAACATATTTCGAAAATCTATTGATTTCCATACGGGTATATTTTTCCTTTAGTAATCATGTCGAGTTTCTTGCCAGAAAATATAGTTCGAAAACCTAAAAAATGATCACTAAAAAATCTTTAAAATAACAAATAACGTGACCATAGATTTCCATCAAAAGAGAAAACATAATTTAAAAATTCTGAGTAAAAACCCGATACCAGGAGCAAACGACGCATTAGCCATCCCGGCATTTGCCATAAGTTGTTCCTGGTCAAAACATTAACAAGGATTTTTTACTATAAAAAATATCTATAGCCAAATACTGATGATCAAGTCTCTAATAAATAAATAAACAAATAAATCAATCAATACTAGAATGACCTATTTTCACCATGCCATATGGCAATAAATAGATTTTAATAAAGTTTTTTGAGCCTCGTCCATTATTTTGATAGTAAAAAATAAAAATAAATCCTATATATTAATATTTAAAGCTCACTCAAAAACTTCAAACATCAATCACTAAATTAACTTTAAAATTATTTATTTATATATATATATATATTTATTTATTTATATATTTGTATCTTGGTTCTATTTTGAAAACGGCCCTTCCGATTTTGATGAAACAAAATCTATTAACAAGTTTTGAAGATGAGAAAACGATCTGGCTATGTCTGGACCTCATCAAAATTCATCTTAATTGATTTTTTCTTAATTAAAGTAATTATTGATAGATGAAAATCTCAATAAAAAAAAAACGACTCGGCTGATGTCAGATTAGAACCTGAGACTTCTTGCATCAGAGCCATAGACTTTACCACTGGACCATAGAACTATTTTAAAATCACTGCTTTTTACTTTTACTAAAATGAATATTTTTGAATTAGACTTTATTATAAGTGTGGAAATAATTGAATATATTATATATAACTATGTATTTTATAAATAGAATTTATTGAATAAATTTTGAATTTGTATAATTGAATTATGTATAATTGAATTAAGCTGAAAGAAAGACAACAATTAATATACTATATAAATTTGTATTTTTTTTTAATTTGAAAACGGCTCTCAAATAAACATCGACCTTTTTATCAGAATTTTAAATTAAAAATAATATTAAAATAAAGCTTTTAACTAAAGAAAAAAGTTACCGAGCATCGCTCGGTGCCTCCAGAGTACTTAACTTTAAAATAAGATTGGAGTAATTTTTGGAGAGGGACTGATGAAATTGAGTGGATATCGATGAGGCAGTTCAAAAAAAGAAGAAGATAATTTACACTATCTTTTTATTCATAAAACCGACGTTTCGGAGGCTATTCCCCTCCTTCTTCAGGGTTTTGAAAAGTCAGTGGTTTTAGTGTAAATGATCTTCTACTTTTTTGGACTGCCTCATCGATATCCATTGAATATCTTTAAAAAAAGTTTTCGCAAAAAGAAAAAAATTGTTATATTTTTGAGATTTTCAAAAATTCCAAGCTCACCGTTCTAAATAAGTTTTTATCGAGCTAAAACTTAGAGAAGGTTTTTAAAACATAAAATACTAAAGAAATTTTATGAGGGACTCAAAAAATAAAAAAATAGTCTGTTAAAATGGGTCTCCTAGTATTTATATATTTATTAGAGAGTTGATCATTAGTCTTTTTATTAAGAAATTTCTCATGAATTTTCAAATATCCGATTAGATATATAGTAAGTAAATTCGCGTTGCTGTAAGAGTAAGCTTGTCACTTCACAAATCGGGTATGTGTATATCAAGGAGCTAAGGAGGAACAGCTAGGCTAGAAAAGCAGGAGTGGGGGTGTCTCCAGTTAGGACAGGCATTTCCCCTCCAGCCGCCATCTTGTGATTGGTACAAAACCTTCTCTTCCCATCTGAACGTATGTTAATAGTATCCATCTTTAATGCAGTTCTTTTTATTATTAACAGTGATAAAAAACAAGTTTGATTTTCTTCATATATTTTTTGTTTTTTATTAAAATTGTTTATGTTTTAGATTAGACTGTATATATTTTAATTTTCCTTTAAAACAATAAACTAGTTTCAAGTTTTTTGACACTAGAGTTAGGTTAATTGACGCACTTTACGGGTATTTATTCTATTTCTCGTGTTCCAAATATTAATTCGTCAAAATTTTCTTACACGTGTACCTGATTTAAAAACTATGTTTTAGTTATTTTTATAATATGTATTTAAAAATTGTTAAATAACCCATTCATGTGTTTAATTGTTTTTCGCTTTTTCTTACAATTGTACCTGATTTAAAAAACTATATTTTTGGTATTTTTATAATATATATTTAAATTTTTTATTTGTTTTATAACTTTATTAATTCTTAATCTTTGAATTGAGTAAAAAACATTGGTTTAATAAATAAATAAAAATTGATTTGCTCATCCATATAACTTTACCATACACCTATTTCCTCCCTTATATTTAGTATTTAATAAAAAAATATTTAATCTTTTACGAAGGAACCCTCCCTTCAGTTTAGATTAGATTTCGAACCCTATTGTTCTGCCCCCTTTTAGACTGTTCCTATAAAAAAAATTTCAGACAAAAGTTGTAGAGGTTAATTATCAGAATATTAGGTATCTGCAACCAAATTGGTATCAGGCATATTAACGTTGTCATGAATTTTTTAAGATTTCAATCACCCACCATTTCCAACCCTTATGGGGCTTTAGTCACCAAAAACTACTCCGTTCTTGTTTACATCAAGACTGAATTTAGAGCCAAATTTTATTGCAATCGGTTGAATGTTGCGGCCTGCAGCGCACATACAAAATTAGGATACATAATGGGTGTTTTTTTAGAGGTATAGAACTTCGAATTGAAATAAAACACAAGACAATCGTTTTAATGTCCATCAATTTGGCTTTATTGGAAGGATAATTTTATGCCATTAATGTTTAAATATGATTTCGGGCATGTGGCCGCCGCGGCTGGCTCGAATAAATCCAATTCTACAGGTCCAATTTTCAAACACTTTTTCGAGCATATGGGGCCGTATGTTGGCAATAACGCCACGAATGTTGGCTTCAAGTCCCCTAACGTTTCTGGTTTGTTGGCGTAGACGAGCGACTTCACATATCCCCAAAGAAAATAATCCAATGGTGTCAAATCACACGATCTTGGTGGCCAATTGACAGGTCCATTCCGCGAAGTTATGCGCTCATCGAATGTTTCCTTCAATAAATCGATTGTGACGTGCGCTGTGTGGCATGTAGCGGCGTCTTGTTGAACCACAACTCATCCACATTCATGCCATCCAATTCGGGAACAAAATAGTCGGTTATCATGGCTCTATACCGGTCTCCATTAACGGTAACTGACTCTCCAGCATTATTGACTCCACCAGCCCATAGAGCACACCAAACAGTCAGTTTTTGTGGATGTAATGGCGTCTCAAGGGTCTCATGTGGATTCTCTTCACTCCAAATGCGGCAATTTTGCTTGTTGACGTAGCCATTCAACCAAAAATGAGCCTCATCACTGAACAAAATTTTGCGATGAAAATTGGACCTGTAGAATTGGATTTATTCGAGCCAGCCGCGGCGGCCACATGCCCGAAATCATATTTAAACATTAATGGCATAAAATTATCCTTTCCCCAATAAAGCCAAATTGATGGACATTAAAACGATTTTCTTGTGTTTTATTTCAATTCGAAGTTCTATACCTCTAAAAAGCACCTATACATACACATATATTCTTCGAAATCTACCTAATAATGGGTACGAGTGCGCTCTTTTGTTTTATCAAATTTTTACTGAAAGTAGCTATTTAAATTCATTGCAGATCTAAGAAATAACATTTTTGAATATTTATTTATATATATGTTCTATTTAAGAACCTTTTTATTTAACGATATATAGTTTAAACTATATAAATATTAACATTGCTCTTATGGGCATTCTCTATTCTTTCCAATCACAAGATGGCGGCTGGTGACGTCAGGTGGAGACACTTTCTCGAGCTAGCCTTCCCTCCCTACCTCCCTGGTGTATATACATAAATGCGAGGGGTGAACCGCGATTGGAATTTGGTGTACACCGTCTTTGGAATTATTTGGAATTACTTTGGAATTCATTAAATAATATATTGTCTTCTACTTGGAAATGAAAGTGGAAGTGGAAGTATGTGTACACGATTTTAGATCGCAGTTCACCCATCGTATATTTTTTTTTCTCGTATAAATGTATATATGTTTACTCGCCTAAAGCAGAGGACAACCTCATTGGTCTGTGTAAGCATCTTTACTTCAACAATAAAACAAGATTTTCATTATAATATAGATAGAATTCGATTCACTCACAGGCTCTCCCGGTTTATTATCTTCTACGTCAGGTATAGGAGGACATATTAACTGTAAAAAAAGAACAAAAATTAAATTAATTTATTTCTTATTCTTATTTTTTTATTTTCTAGAAAAATAAAATTACAAATAAATTTATAATTTTTCTCATTAATATATCAAAGAATAATTGACATATTAACGAGAATTGTTTTGACCGCGCTTTTTGAAAAATATATATATTGCGAGACTACTGCGGATGAAGCTATTGGAGTCTGTAGAGTCTTAAGTCTGGACCAAGAGAGAAAAAGATGTGATCCATTTAGCTACAATCCAACTTCATTTTGCGTTGACACTCGGACCAACATGGTGATCCATCCGATTGTCATGCGGGCTATACGTAAAATGACGTTGGATTGTAGCTAAATGGATCACTCAAGTTTAGGGAAAGCGGTGTTGTTTTATAGTGAAACATTTTAAACACAGGAATTATTTAACGGGTTATAGTGGTGTTTCACAAAGAGGAAATAAAATTGAAAAAATTAAAAAATCTTTTAAATTATTTTGGAGATTTTTTATTTATCTCTATACATATTTCGGGCTATGAACCCTTCATCAGGAGGTTTAACAGAAAACTGAATATAAAATGTTTACATAGTATCGATGTTATTGTAGTACAGGGCGAGTGGAGGGGGTGAGCCAATGGGCGTTGAATTCCTTTAATAGGTATTCCCAGAATTCTATACAAATAAATTTCGAACAAAGACATCCTATTTGAAATGTACCTGACTCTGACCAGACAATTTGTTCAATACCCATTTTCTCCCTTCCACATACCTTTAAATCTAACCACTCAATTCTTTCAACGCCCATTGGCTCACCCCCTCTACTCGCCCTGTACTATAATAACATCGATACTATGTAAAAATTTTATATTCAGTTTTCTGTTAAACCTCCTGATGAAGGGTTCATAGCCCGAAATATGTATAGAGATAAATAAAAAAATCTCCAAAATAATTTAAAAGATTTTTTAATTTTTTTAATTTTATTTTCTCTTTGTTTGTGAACCCGTTAAATAATTCCTGTAAATGGATCACATCTTTTTCTCTTTTGGTCCAGACTTAAGACTCTACAGACTCCAATAGCTTCATCCGCAGTAGTCTCGCAATATATATATTTTTCAAAAAAAACGCGGTCAAAACAATTCTCGTTAATATGTCAATTATTCTTTGATATATTAATGAGAAAAATTATAAATTTATTTAAGATCATTATTTCAAGTTAGAAATATACAAGTTCAGATATTATTTTCCCTCAATATTTGATAAAAATCACCTACATTTGATTCGCGATTGAATCAAATGTAGGAAACATACGATTAAAATTACAAATATTATACAGGGAAAAAGTACTAGATTCACTTTTGCTTCTTTTCAAAATGAAATCCAGATTATATTAATATGCCACCCTCTAGAACGATAAAAAAAAATATTATATGGTGAAATACTATACCGGGTGAGTTTTTTTATGTTGAGACAGTCTTATAACTCAAAAACAATGTATTATATGAAAAAAGTTTATTTATATCAGGGGGAAAACTAAACTACGCTATTGTATGTCGACCTAGAACAAGCTTTCAAGGGTATTTCGAGGTCAAGTTCTGTTTTTTAAATGGAACCCTCTATGTTTCTGAACATATTCTTAATTTAGAAAAAAAAACTGAACAACTTTCATTAGAACTAAATTTTTATATCAAATAAAAAAAAAATAGTAAATCATTTAGATCTCAAAAAAACAATCTTAATAATTATTTTTAACAATCATTCAATTTAATTATCAACTAATAATGATCAAATATTTAATTACTAAATAATTAATTTAATAATAATTAATAATTTTGCCCTCAGGAGCTTCATTTTATCGTGTTGTAAACCTATTAAAAAAAAAACAGGAAATGTAAAGGCTACTAAGTAAAATAACAAAATTGGAAGTGGAATTCATTTAGAAGACTTGCGATACACACATACACTCTGGAATGTCTCAGAACAATGTCGAAAAATTATTAAATTATTTATTTAATAATTAAATATTTGATCATTATTATTTGATAATTAAGTTGAATGATTGTTAAAAATAATTATTAGAATTTTTTTGAGATCTAATTGATTTAATATTTTTTATTATTTGATGTCTTATAAAAAAATAGTTCTAATGAAAGTTGTTCAGTTTTTTTTTTTTTTGTAAATTTAGAATATGTACAGAAACAAATAGATTTCCATTTAAAAACAGAACTTGACCTCGAAATACCCTTGAAAGCTTGTTCTAAGTCAACAACCAATAGCGTAATTTAGTTTCCCCCTGATACAAATAAACATTTATTTGAAACTTTTTTTCATATAATGAATTGTTTTTGAGATATAAGACTGTCTCAAGATAAAAAAAAACTCACCCGGTATAATAGCTCTTCATTTGGAAAATTTAAAGACTTTGAAACCAGAATGAACTTTCTATAATTTTACTTTCTTGAGTTATTGTGGGTATCGGAATTTATTTTCTTAAGAAATTTTTTTCGGTCACCCCAAAAATCTGGTTACGACCCTACTGATTTGGTCCATTTTTCTGCGTATATCTATCTACTCTTATTAAACAAGCAATTCTGGTATATATATATATTAGTATATTTTTTTATTTAGAAAACGGCTCTACCGATTTTGATGAAATCAACTCTATTAACAAGTTTTGAGGATGAGAAAGCGATCTGACTAGGTCTGGACCTCGACAAATTTCATCTTAATTGATCTTTTCTTAATTAAAGCAATTATTGATAGATGAAAATGTCAATACAATAGTTTGTTTACATTTTTTCAATTATCTTTTGTTTATTAATTGTTTTTTTTTAATTTTAAAAACCACTAATAGATTAATAAAAATATTAATATATATTAAAATTAAACAATTGAAATGATTATAAATTAGAATTTTAAATCCCACAAAGAGTTAATAACAAATTGATAGAGATTTTCTTTAGGAGACGGACTGGTATAAATATGCAATTGGATGTTGATGAAAGCAGTCCACGGTGGTTGTAAAAAAATAAGACTATAGAGGTTTTATTATTTTACATTTATTTGTTAAACCGACGTTTCGGAGATTTATTCTCTCCTTCTTCAGGGTAACAAAAAGTCAATGAAAGTAGTTCAAAACATAATTACTTTCTGTCTCCTTTTTTGACCTTTTTTGGCATTGTCAAAGGAGACAGAAAGTAATTATGTTTTGAACTACTTTCATTGACTTTTTGTTACCCTGAAGAAGGAGAGAATAAATCTCCGAAACGTCGGTTCTATCAAATAAATGTAAAATAATAAAACCTCTGTTAGTCTTATTTTTTACAGCCACCGTGGACTGTTTCATCAACATCCAATTGTTAATAACAAATATTAAAAATATATATATATATATATATATGAATTCGCTAATTTAATTGATTATTATAAAATTCGATAAATTATGGGGGTGAGGTCCAGGGGGTGGGGTTCAGTGACGGGGTGGTTTTTATCAGAATTTTAAATTAAAAATAATATTAATATATAACTTTTAACTGAAGCAAAAACTAGGCGAGCATCGCTCGGTGGCTCCAGGTACTTGTATTTTATTTTTTGTTAATAAATAATTGAATATAAAAGTTTATTTTAAATTCGCTTGAAAAAATATTTATCGAAATTCAAGGGAATTTCGCACTGGTGGAATGGATATCTTATCAAGAACGGGATTCTTTCCTTTTGAAATTCTCACTTTAGTTGCTGTCAAGAGAGCCTAGACCCTAGACCATAGATGCATCATCTTTTTGTCAATCAAAGGTAAATAAATCTTAATGTGATTACTTTTACTTTCTAGTTTTCTAAAACATACTTTCTCTTGCCCAAACCACTTATTTAATTAATTACATATTAAAATTAACATTATACAGGGTGGTCCATAGATTTATTTACAATACATTTTTTATTATACAGGGTGGTTCAAAAATGTAATAATAAAAATTATCCTTATCTACTTTTATTAAACGAGCAAAAATTGTATATATATATTGGTATCTTAGTTCTATTTTGAAAACGGCTCTACCTTTTTTTGATGAAACCAACTCTATTAACAAGTTTTGAGGATGAGAAAACGATCTGACTAGGTCTGGACTTCGACAAATTTCATCTTAATTGATCTTTTCTTAATTAAATTAATTATTGATAGATTAAAATCTCAATAAAAAAGTTTGTTTACATTTTTTTCAATTATATTTTATTTATTAATTGGTTTTTTAATTTTAAAACCCACTAATATGTTATAGCAAATATTATTATATTTTATATTAAAATTAGGATTTTTTTTAATTAACAGGTGTCAAAATCATAACATTACAGGTGGATTCATAACAAAACAGGTGTGTTTACAAATATTGTGGTTGAAGTGGGCGAATATTATATATATTTGTATTTTTTTAATTTGAAAGCGGCTCTCAAATAAAAATCGACATTTTTATCAGAATTTTAGATTAAAAATAATATTAAAATAAAGATGTTAACTGAAGGAAGCAGTTACCGAGCATCGCTCGGTGCCTCCAAGTACTATAGTATAATGAATGCAAAGATTTAAGCATTTTTTTGAGTGTCTTTTTTTTTTGAAAAAAAATGGAAATTATTTCAAAAATCAACCCAGGCCTATAATATTTTAATAAATGAATTTACTTTAAGGACCAATAATAGATTTTAGAGAAAATATTTGTACATTTCATATCAGAGAGGTTCGTTCCCTTAGGAATCAAACCCAAGCGCTAACTAGCTGGCCGGGTCGTTAGCCAAATCTAGTGGGAATATCGAAACCAAATTTCACACGCAGTTTTGGTCCATTGAGATTAAGAGCTGATTAGATTTTGGTGCATATCAACCCAAAATTAAGGGGTGTGGAGGGGGGTTAAAAATTAAAAATCTAGGCTATTTGAGTAAACTCAACCAAATTTTGTATGCGACCCCAGAAGTCTAAAAATGCGAAAAACAAACCGCCCAAAATGGGGGGGGGGGGGCAAAAAATGAAAATCTTGGCCATTTGAGCAAACTAAACCAAATTTTGTATACATAATCAGTGGGACCCCAGAAGTCTAAAAATGCAAAAACTAACCGCCCAAAATGGAGGGAGGGGGGGGGGTCAAAAAATGAAAATCTTAGCCATTTGAGCAAACTAAACCAAATTTTGTATGCATAATCAGTGGGCCCAGAGTGATATAAAAATGCAAAAACTAACCTCCTCCTCTATATGATTATAAATAATTTTATTAAATATTAAATATAAGTGAGGGGCCAGGTTGTATGGTAAAGTCAAGTGGATGACCACATCAGATCACGTCAGCTTATTTATTTTTTCACCCACCAAATAGTCATGTCACACACTCGTTTAAATTTTCTTTTTAATGTTCTTATAAATGTAGAAGCCCTGAAGAAGTCGGCAAAGTCGACGAAACGTTGGCTGATAAATAAAAAAGTCACGCATAAAAACTTGTCCTTATTTTCATAATTATAAACTTTCGGATTAATATAAATTATGGACGGAACTAATAATAATAATTAAATACTTTATTTTTTGTGGTTCTCTATGCTAAGCTATACAGGGTGTTCCACAGAACTCTTTCATTAAAAGTTTACACGGAAGGAGTTGAGAGAAAATTTTGAACTTTGACATTTAGACGAGTGAAATTTAAAAAAAACTATTCATTTTAGGTATAAGGCATATTTAATAAACTCCTATTGGATTTTTATGTAGAATTCAAAAATACTAAAATTTATGCCATGTTCTATTTGAAAAAATTGAGTATTAATAACTTTTTGATTTTCAGAAATAAATAATTATTATGGTCATCCTGGATATCAAATATGAATTTTTATGATTAAGTAAGATTCTTTAATGTCTAATTAAGAGTTCTGATTGATCAAATTAATTCTTCAAACAACAGTTTAACTATTATTAATTTTTAAATATGAACTCTAAATTGGTAGATTTTACAAACTATCTAAAATAACTCAGAAATTATAAATTTTAGACATCATGTCCATTTTACAAAATCATCTTAGTTTTTAACAATTAATGATGCAAAAAATATTTGGGAAGTTCCGTAGAAAATAAGAAAGTAGATGGCGATTGCGGCAAAGCAGAAAGTGTCCAAAAGTTGTAAATAATTTATTTAAAAAGAGCATATTCCAAAACATAAATATGTCCAAGTTCAAAATTTTCCCTCAATTCTTTCCATAAAAATATTTAATGAACGTGTTCTGTGGAACAGTCTGTATAAAGTAAAAAAAAAAATAAGGTGACGTGTTCTGATGTGGCCATCCACTTGACTTTACAATACAACCTGGCCCCTCACTTATATTTAATATTTAATAAAATTATTTATAATCATTTAGGGGAAGGGGTTAGTTTTTGCATTTTTAAACTCTTGGGGTCCCACTGATTATGTATACAAAATTTGGTTGAGTTTGGTACAAGGGCCTATATTTTCATTTTTTGACACCCCCTCCATTTTGGGCGGTTAGTTTTTGCATTTTTAAACTTCTGGTGTCCCACTGATTATGTATACAAAATTTGGTTGAGTTTGGTACATTGGCCTAGATTTTTATTTTTTGACACCCCCTCCCCCAATTTGCGCGGCTAGTTTTTCCATTTTTAGACTTCTGGGGTCCCACTGATTATGTGTACAAAATTTGGTTGAGTTTGCTCAAATGGCCTAAATTTTTAATTTTTAACCCCCCTCCAACCCTCTTAATTTTGGGTCGATAAGCACCAAAATCTAATCAGCTCTTAATCTCAATGGACCAAAACTAGGTGTGAAATTTGGTTTCGATATTCAAACTAGTTTTTAAGCTAGCTCATCCACAAAAATTTGGTAACGCACAGACAGACTTACAGACATTTTGACAAAACAATTATTATCTCAAAAAATATAATTTTTTCGATGTTCACTTATAAGTGTTTTTTTGTAGACCTAAATGCCATGGTTACGCTCAATTTTTTTAATCAAAATATTTTCAGCCGTTTTTGAGATATTTTGAAAAAAAGAAGGAAAAAAACAATTTTTTTATGCACGATTACAATACTTGACCATACACTGTATGGTAAAGTAAAAAATAATAATAAAACTAGGATAGATTTTTTTATAATCATCTAAAATAAAAAAATATATATATATTTTAGTTAATAATATAACTGTTGTGGTTACCTGTTCATACGAATATGATTCTTGTGTTTGTACTGAGGTAATAATAACAAATAAAACTGCTACACTAAAATACCAAACACTTGTGCTCATCTTGTGCTTGACTTGACGCAAATGAGTTCTCTCACTGTTTGCGCATTCTTTTTATATAACCAGTTTTTCCTGCTTCTTTTCCTCATTTAGCTATGAAAGCAGACTTTGGATTAAAATCGTGGTTTTCGCGAAAACTCGCTCGATTGATGGAAATTCCGTAGCTTAAACCATCGAGGCCACACGCTTGTAGCATTTCTAGGGTTTCGTTTAAAATGAAAAAACAGCACCCTATTATTGACACTTAAATATCTTAGTCCAGTCAAAATAGACACAAAAAAGTTCAAACGTAGCCAAAATTTGCGCGGAGCTTTGAATAGTCATTTTAAATGAAATGTGTAAAGTCTCCATCGATCCCACATGTGCTAAAATTTTTATTCAGGGTCAAAAGTCATGAAAATCAGTTTTTCGCGAATATCTCTTAAACGGTTAGTTATATTTTAAAAATAGTTGTTATCAAATTTACAGAGAATGCAATTTTCTACAAAAAGGTCCTTACACTTTTCCTGCTACAAATTATCGTTCGCATGTTATGGAAAATTAGAAAACTGCAAACTTGGAATTCTCACTAAAATGTACTCTTTTCCACACCACCTTGGCGGTAGAGTACTTGGCACATTTTTTTTTACGTGGAAAATATTTATTCAATTTAACATTTTGACTGGGGGTGGGGGATGAAGGGGGGGGAGTGTTCACAACCAGACGACTGAAAAAAAATTGAAATACAAAATTTATTTATAATCCAGCCAAATTACGATTTTAACAGGATTTATCTCCCGGTAAAGGTTTTATTGCTGGAATACCTTTATTGGTGCCCCAATATTACTACCCTATATGTTTTCCTCCAAATCTGAATTGTGGGCGCATTAAAATGAGCAAATTTTTTTTTTCAAATTTTCTTGAATAACACTAAAATGACTTATCCAATCAAAAAGATATCTATTAGATAAATTAAAGCTCTTGAAATTCTGCGTAAAATTATTTAAATTTCAAACTTTCATCTTAATTGGATAATGGTAACCCGTGCCGGAATGTGGTTGAGGTTTTGAAAACTTGCAATTTTTTGCAAAAAATCGCAGTTTTTCAATCATAAATTAAAAACCACTCGTCCAATAAACTTTATTCCTGTCTCATTCTCTAGAAAATTATGGTGACTTGAACATTTACTTGGACCACTTTTTGTTAAAACTCTTAGATTTATAGATATCAAGCATTTTCCATGATACTTTTGAGGATTTAGATTAAGTTCTGTCATGGAAAATGATAGATATCTATAAATGTAAGAGTTTAATCAAAGGGGTGGTCCAAGTAAACGTTCAAGTCAATAAAATTTACTAGAGAATGAGATACAAATCAAGTTTCTATGATGAGTGGTTTTCATTTTATGAAGAAAAAACTGAGATTTTCTGAAAAGATTTATCATTTTCTGTCATGGAAAATGCTGGATATCTATAAATCTAAGAGTTTTAACAATAAGTAGTCCAAGTAAACGTTCAAATTAACAAAATTTCCTATAGAATGAGACATGAATCAAGTTTCTAGGATGAGTGATTTTTATTTTATGAAGGAAAAACTAGGATTTTTTGCAAAAAAAATTGCAGTTTTTCAAAACTTCAAACGCATTGCGGCACTCGTTGTGAACAGTGACCTCACCCATCCTTCCCCTCATGCCCCACCCCCTTTCAAAATGTTAAATTTAATAAATGTTTTCCACATAAAAAAATGTGCTAAGAAATTTACCGACAAGGTGGTGTGGAAAAGAGTATATATATTCGTAAGAATTCCAAGTTTGCAGTTTTCTAATTTACCATAACATGGGAACGATAATTTGTAGCAGAAAAAGTGTAAGGAACTTTTTTGTCGAAAATTGCATGCTCTATAAATTTGATAACAAGTATTTTTACAATAAAACTAACCGTTTAAGAGATATTCGCGAAAAACTGATTTTCATGACCTTTGACCCTGAATAAAAGTTTTAGCACATGTCGGGTCGATGGGGACTTTTCACATTTTATTTAAAATGACTATTCAAAGATTTGTGCAAATTTTTAGTTCTGTGTGAATTTTGGCTATGTTGAATGTCTATTTTGACTGGACTATCTGTCAGATATTGGCAACTAAGTAATTGCGTTTTTTTTTTTTTTTGTTTTTTTTAGAAAATCAAAGACAATTTTTTCATGGAACTAAATAACTTTATTCTGTAATGTATTGCCCATTTTGATCAATGACCTTTTGTCATCTTTCAGGCTGCATCATAATCCCACGTTCATAAAACTTCTGGTTTTTATTAGCAAAAAACTGAATCAGGTACGATTTGACATCATCATCATTATTGAAATTTTTACCATTCAAGAGTTTTGTAAAGATCGAAACAAAAAGTAATCAGATGGTGCAAGGTCAGGACTATATGGTGGATGTGGCAAAACATCCCAACCAAGCTCCAATAATTTTTGCCGAGTGAACAAAGATGTGTGTGGCCTTGCATTGTCATGATGGAATACAACACCTTTTCGATTTGTCAATTCGGCCCACTTTTCTTCAAATGCATTGTTTAATTTCGTTAGTTGTTCAATGTAGACAACAGAATTGATCGTTCGGTTGGGTGGTAAGAGTTCAAAGTAGACAATTCCTTTGTAATCCCACCAAACTGATAACAAAACCTTCTTTTGATGAATACCAGCTTTTGATGTTGTTTGAGCTGGTTCACCTGGCCTGCTCCACGATCTTTTCCGCTTGATATTGTTGTAAACAACCCATTTTTCATCGCCAGTTATCAGTCGTTTTAAAAATGGATCATTTTCATTACGTTTCTTTAGCAAATCGCAGCTGTTAATGCGTTGCGTTAAATACGTTTCTTTCAGTCCGTCGAGGAACCCATGTATCGAGTTTTCGACATTAGCCAAGTTGTTTTAAGTGATTTACAATGCATGTATGTGATACATGAAGCTTCTCTGCAATCTCACGTGTTGTAGTGTGACGATCCGAATCGATTATTGCTTTGATTAGGTCGTCATCAACTTCAACTGGACGACCAGAGCGTTTTTCATCTTTGAGTGAAAAATCACCAGAACGAAATTTGGCAAACCAATTTTGACACTGCCGTTCTTTAAAGGCTTCGTCGCCATAAACAGCACATAACTTTTTGTGAGCTTGCGATGCGCTTTTCCCTTTGCGGAAATAAAAAAGCAAAATATGACGAAAATGTTCCTTTTGATTTTCCATTTTTCAACGAACGCCAAACGAAAACTACGCAACCGATCAAAAAACTTTTTTTACTGATTGACAGCTGAATTGCCAACTATCAAATAACAAAATGTGTTTTACATTTGGACTACGCCAGCAAACCTAAAAATTCAACTGAAGCCATCTATGAGTGAAATCCGCAATTACTTAGTTGCCAACCTTAAATCTTATTAAGCTAGCCCGCTCTTACATACGAACAGACACTGTAACGACAATAATAATAGATTTCCGTTTTCTTAAAAACTTTAATTCAAGGAGACAATAAAAGAGTGTGTCTTCTGCTGGAAAAATAAATTTTTAAATTTATTTATAACGAGCAGACTATAGTTTGGAGAGCTTTGCCCTCTTCATCACTCTATTACAATTGATTCACAGGAATTGATGTGTTAAAGTAATAGAGTGATGAAGAAGGCAAAGCTCTCCAAACTATAGTCTGCTCGTTATGAATAAATTAAAAAAAATTATTTTTCAGCAGAAGACGCACTCTTTTTAACCGACTTCAAAAAAGGAGGAGGTTCTCTATTCGACTGATTTTTTTTGTCTATGTTACCTCATATCTCCGGCAATTGTGAACCGATTTTGAAAAAAAAATTGCATTGGGTTCAGTCTAGCTTCCGGTTGGTCTCGTTTTTTTCATTAGTATTAGACCTTTTTTGTTAGGTTTGTTTAGGCCTAACATCTTTGTTTATGAACCGATTTCGATGATTCTTTTTTTATTGGAAAGGGGGTAACTTAGGGATGACGCCATATTAATTTGGTCAATTTCTGATGATATGATCACTATTAATAACATTACTAAAAACAGAAAAATAAAAATAATTTTTAAGAAAAAAATAAAACCGACTTCAAAAAATTAAATGCAACAAATAAAATTCACTAAAAAGTATAAAATAATTATTATCTTATTTAGTTACAACTAAACGACGAAATATTAACATGAAATTACTTTTTGAAGTTGGTGCCAAACATATACCTTTTGTGAATCGCACTCGACGGATCTTACTTAGTAGGTTTGGCGGGTACGCTCGCTTATAGGTATAGTTTGTTTGGCACCGACTTCAAAAAGTAAATTCATGTTAATATTTCGTCGTTTAGTTGTAACTAAATAAGATAATAATTATTTTATAGCTTTTAGTGTATTTTATTTGTTGCGTTTAATTTTTTTGAAGTCGGTTCTATTTTTCTTAAAAATTATTTTTATTGTCTCTCTTTAATCAGTCTTGCGCCCCAGCAAGACCAAAAATTTTTATGTGGGCGAAGTAAATTTTTGCGAGGCACCCCCTTCCATGGTGGCGCAATTTTACATAGAGAAAAAATTTGGTTTGGGGGTTTTGGGAAATTTCTTTTTTTAACAAAAGTGAACAAAAAAACAATAAACTTTCCGTGGGCTAGTTGGATAAGCCGCTTTGTTTAAAGTCGATTTCTCTATGTCTTCAGCAATGGTTACCAATAAAAACCGAAACGTCAAAAATCCAATATAGAATGGTTATTCCTCAAGTATTAGATCCGAATCAATCTCTATTTTTGGTTTAAAGTCGATTTCTCTATGTCTTCAGCAATGGTTACCAATAAAAACAGAAATGTCAAAAATCCAATATAGAATGGTTATTCCTCAAGTATTAGATGAGAATCAACCGCTATTTTTGGTTTTAAGTCGATTCCTCCATGTCGTCAGCAATGGTAACGGATAAGAAAACAACGCAGTTGCAATGGTTACTTATAAAATTTCCTCCCAAATTTTTACCATTTCACAGCGAGAAGCCTAACCATTCTTACTTAAGTTAGGTTAAATGAGCTATCTTAAAACGATCAAATGAATCAATTTTAAAGAATTTAAAATAAAATTTTTTAAAAAAGTACTATTTTACTCTGGAGTACTTTAAAATATAATTTTACTAAAAACTTTATTTAACCTTTTTTGTGGTCCCCAAGGTACTTAATTAGGATATTAAATTTCATCAAAATTGGTTAAGTCATTTTCAAGATATTTAGAAAAAACTAAAAAAGTACCAAAATAAAGTACTAATGTGTGTGGACCGATATGTACCAAAAACTAATCAGCGCTTCATTTTGTTAAACTAATATTAGGTTTTCAATTTCAATTTAATCAGTACAACGGTGTGGAAAATATCGTGGACGAAAAAAACGATAACATCCATCCATCCATCCCCACGCACTTCCAAAAAAAATGGCACTTTTTGGCCTCTCGACGAGATTCCAGGTAATTTTTGGCAAAACCGCCACGTGCTAAAATTCAATCTCATTGAATACTTCAATTTGAGACCTTAATTGAGTCTATGGGTTCCGTAGTCTTTACCTGAGGACCCTTTGAAGTCGCGCTTGCCGCGAGACCCATTACGATACTTTCTCCCATGCTTCGCATTGGATAAAGTAAAAACTCACCTGATTGGATATATATATATATATATACAAGAATTGCTCATATACTAATATAATATATATATATATACAGATATATAATTTCGATATATATGTGTCTATGTTTATTTGGATCAAGCAGAGGACAACCTCTTTGTCTCTCTTTTTGTTAAAAAGCCTTCTTCCTTCGGTTAAAGCGAAGAAAGTTTACAGAATCCAATCCTGTCAATCAACCATCACATTTAAACATTTATCAACTACTGTTGAATAATCATGACGACAATGTAATTATTTAAATGTTCTCTAAGCTGGTGTGTAGGTTAGGTTTTTGTTTGCCCAACCTACGAATTTCGTAGTCTAATTTAAAATAATGTATTCGTTGATATTAATGAAAAAGAATGAAATTTCTACTATGATAAAGAAATTTACAAATTTTCTTAATAGAAAATGTTAGTTAAACAAATTTACAAATACTAATTGTTCTTTCAACAAAACATTTGTTGATCTACATTTTGACTATTTCATAATTGTTCTAAAGTCCTAAATCTATTCATAGTTTAACTTTTTTTGATAAATTATTTCATTTAGGAATTGCCTATAATCTCTAATTCCTGATAATGTTTTGATTAAACTATATATATATAAAATTAAGGTTTTGTCTGTACATTGGTCCAAATCACGCCAAATTTTGGTTGCACAGGCAGGTTTCAAGCAAAGTTATGAACGAAAACACCCTCAACAAAATTCCTGTATGTCTGTCTGTCTGTATGTTTCCGTGGTTTCCGCAAAAAATGCTCATGATTTACGTAAAAACGGCTGAAGGAATTATTTGAAAATTTCATATTTGCATCAGATGTCTTCTAACTTAAGTTTATATCTATATAACGTTTTGATATTTTGACCCCAAAAGAGAATTTGGGTGGGGGGGGGGGGGCGCACGAATGAAAATTATCAAATAACTCCTAAACTTTTAGCCCTACGGCAAATTTTATTATAAGCAAAGTTGTAGGGGATGTGATTTCTAACAACTTTTGTTTAAAAAAAATTCACCCGAAAAGAGGGGGGAGCGTGAAAAATTGTAAATTCTTGCCCTTGGAGCAAACCCAACCAAATTTTGTATACATAATCTGTAGGCCTCTAGAGCTAGAAATGCAAAAACTAACCACCCAAAATGGAGAGGGTGCCAGGGGTCGGCAAGCTGCGGCTCTTTCGATGTCAAGATGCGGCTCTCCAGTTCCATGCGCAAATATTAATAATCATATTAATTTATTTTCAAAACTCATAAAAAAATATTATACTTCAAAAAAATTCATATTTAATGCTATTTATTTTAAATCAAAAATCAAATTTATATACCGAATCCCAATCAAATACCATAATATTGAAACAAAAATGTTAGTGGCCCTTTTGTAAATTGTAACTTTTGGCTCTTCCGTCTCAAAAGGTTGCCGACCCCTCTCTTGGACCAAACTCAACCAAATTTTGTATATATAATCCGTGGGTCATTAAAAGGCTAGAAATGCAAAAACTAACCACACAAAATGGGGGGGAGGGTCAAAAAATGAAAATTCTTGCTCTTGGATCAAACTCAACCAAATTTTGTATACATAATCTGTGGGTCACTAGAAGGCTAGAAATGCAAAAATTAACCACCCAAAATGGGGGGGTCAAAAAATGAAAATTCTTGCTCTTGGATCAAACTCAACCAAATTTTGTATACATAATCTGTGGGTCACTAGAAGGCTAGAAATGCAAAAACTAACCACCCAAACTGGGGGGGGTCAAAAAATGAAAATTCTTGCTCTTGGATCAAACTCAACCAAATTTTGTATACATAATCTGTGGGTCACTAGAAGGCTAGAAATGCAAAAACTAACCACCCAAAATGGGGGGGGTCAAAAAATGAAAATTCTTGCTCTTGGACCAAACTCAACCAAATTTTGTATACATAATCTGTGGGTCACTAGAAGGCTAGAAATGCAAAAACTAACCACCCAAAATGGGGGGAGGGTCAAAAAATGAAAATTCTTGCTCTTGGATCAAACTCAACCAAATTTTGTATACATAATCTGTGGGTCACTAGAAGGCTATAAATCCAAAAACTAACCACCCAAAATGGGGGGGGGTCAAAAAATGAAAATTCTTACTCTTGGACCAAACTCAACCAAATTTTGTATACATAATCTGTGGGTCACTAGAAGGCTAGAAATGCAAAAACTGGAGTGATGGTGTGGGGTGGGCTGCGGGTGCGGGATGGGATGGAGTGAGGGGGGTATAAGGGTCCTGGGGTGGAATGAAGGTGGGGTGAGGGAGTAAGACCGATTAGGGTTGGGGTCCAGGGGACGTGCCCACTGGCTAGCAAGAGGGCCGCCGAAAGCAGGCCTTGCAGCTAGTATTAAAATAATATTTTATTTCAATCCTTTATTTCTTGAATATGTTCACAACGGCCGTCTCGTAATTTGCAATTTTTGACAGAGGAGACGGCACAGGGTGAACAATAAATGGGGCTTTTTTCCAAAATGAATATTTCAATGATCTCTAATGTGGTACTGTTGAAGTTATTGTTTATCTTCCATAGAAATGGTCGATTTGGTAACCAGCACATCCTCATCTACAACCGCGTATACAGGATATCCCGTATATGTTCGAAAAACAATCCATATATCTGACGTTTTATTAATCAAATTTTTTGTTTATTTAAAATTTCGATCATTTCCAAAATTAATCTTTTTTCCAAGTTATATTCATTAACTAAAATTTTGTGATTAGAAAAGTCAAAGTTGTGTTTAAGTTTATTAGAATGGTTAGTTAGCCTTAGCATTGTGCATAGGGAATTTTTCATTCTAATTGAATATTCATGTTCGTAAATTTGACATTTTAAGTATTGTTTAGTCTGTCCTATATAATATGTTTCTTCACAATTTAATCAATCTATTTTATAAACTAAATTATATTGTAATTATTTGTTTCAATAAATAAGTAATTTCAAATTAATCATGTGTGATTTAAATAAAAATTCAAACTTTATTCAAATTAATCACAAAAATAAAAGCTTCAACAGCTTCATTACTAACTAAATTATTTTGATTCGAAATTTATTAAAAATTTTTTTTTTATTTTGTTTATAAAAATTTTTTAGAGACAATTTAATTCATACACTAAAAGTCCCATAAGCAACGGTGTTTTTGTCACTATGACAGCGAAAAAAGTTTACCCTAACTTTTCCAGCGACAAAACTGAACCTAGCTTTATTTTTTCAATTATGTTTTATTTATTAATTGGTTTTTTAATTTTAAAACCCACTAATAGGTTAAAGCAAATATTATTATATTATATTAAAATTAGGATTTTTTTGTTTGTTTTTAATTAACAGGTGTCTAACTCATAACAAAACAGGTGTGTTTACAAATAAAGTGGTTCTAGTGGCTTTTTTTTATATAGCTTGGAAACAAATCTTATTTAATTTTATGTTTTTATTTCAGATCCTATACGATTTTTTTTTATTTTTATTATCCTATTTATTTTTTTATCAAATCCTACGGACTCGTAATTTTTTCACAGGTAGGTTTTTTCGTTTAATTGCCAGGCAACAAAATTCTCATTAAAATGTCAAGTTTACTTCGGCAAAAAAAAGCTCTCGTGTAATTATAAGTGAAAAAAATATTTTTTCATAAATATTCATATTTTGATTGAAAAGTAATCTGGTCACGAGGACAATTTGTACAATTGTCTATTTATAAAAATATTTAATATCTTAGTGTTGCTTTCTAAATTCTAGAGAAAGCAACTTTTTTTACTTTACCATACAGGATATGGTCAAGTATTGTAATCGTGCATGAAAAAAGTGTTTTTTTCCTTCTTTTTTTCGATATATCTCAAAAACGGCTGAAACTATTTTGATTAAAAAAATTGAGCAAAACCATAGCATTTCGCTCTACAAAAAAGCTCTAATAAGTGAACATCGAAAAAATTATATTTTTCGAGATAATAATTGTTTTGTCAAAATGTCTGTTAGTTAGTCTGTGCGTTACCAAATTTTTGTCGACGAGCTAGCTCAAAAACTAGTGTAAATATCGAAACCAAATTTCACACGTAGTTTTGGTCCATTGAGATTAAGAGCTGATTAGATTTTTATCCACATCGACCCAAAATTAATGGGGGGTGGAAGGGGGCTAAAAATTAAAAATCTAGGCCGTTTGAGCAAACTCAACCAAATTTTGTATACATAATCAGTGGGACTCCAGAAGTCTAAAAATGCAAAAACTAATCTCCCAAAATGGGGGGAGGGGTCAAAAAATAAAAATCTTGGCCTTTTTCCAAACTTAACCAAATTTTGTATACATAATCAGTGAGATCCCAGAAGTTTAAAAATGCAAAAACTAACCGCCCCCCCCTACATGATTAAAAATAATTTTAGGGGCCATGTTGTATGGTAAAGTCAAGTGGATGGCCACATCAGAACACATCAGCTTATTTTTTCTTCTTTTGAAACAAATTTTTGTCATTGAACAAGGTAGAAATTCTCCCGAAACTTTTGACTTTAAATAAACGTGGCTTGGATTGTTTTTTATTTATAAAAGATTAGTATTTTTTTAATTATAATTAAATATGTATGTAAACTTTCCGATATCCCGTATAGTGCAATGTATAAGAGTCTTAAAAACTCTCCGGAACTATATTGTTCATAAATTTCGTTTTGCCACCAATCGATGTAGAAGTATTTAAATAATAACACAGGTCGACAATTTTTTTTTTCCTTGTCCTAAGATTTATTTCATTATGTTTCTATTCAGTATGCATCAAAATAAAGGAAAAATACCTATATAGGTATTCCATATAAAGTTTGCTTTTGGAGTGGTTATAATAATAATAAACGACGAAAAAGGACATTTTGACATATTTTCTAGTCCCATTAGATATTAAACAGCAATATTTGAAATCAAAATATTTTGTTGACGTAATAGAAAACAGCTTCCTCTTTGATTTTCAAATTACCACTTGTTTTTAGCTCAATTAGAACTCGAGTTATAACTAAAAAACTAAAACTACGTGATTATAAAGGACAATAAACATAGATAAAAACATATGGTCTTAGTTTTTTACTGATAAATCGGGTTCTAATTGAGCTACAAACAAGTGATAATTTGAAAATCAAAGAGGAAGCTGTTTTCTATTACGTCAACAAAATATTTTGATTGCAAATATTACTGTTTAATATCTAATGGGATTCAAAAATAGATCTAAATGGCCTTTTTGGTCATTTTTAACCGACTTCAAAAAAGGAGGAGGTTCTCTATTAGACTGAATTTTTTTTGTGTGTACATGTTACCTCATATCTCCGCCAATTGTAAACCGATTTTGAAAAAAAAAATTGCATTGGGTTCAGTCTAGCTTCCGATTGGTTCCATTTTTTTTTCATTGGTATTGGACCTTTTTTTTCTATATGTTTGTTCAGGCATAACTTCTTTGTTTATGGACAGATTTTAATGATTCTTATTTTATTGGAACGAGGGTACCTTAGGAATCGAAATTATGATAAATAAAATCTTTTATAAAAAAATCTTATAACATTCATTTAAAACCCGCAAACGTTTCGAGAGAATTTCTGTATTTATGAATTGAATTTTATTATCATTTTCTGATTCATTCGCCTGACGCTTTCTCTTAAGAGATGCATGCAGTGTATTATATTAAGTCACTATTAATAACATCACTAAAAAGAGAAAAATAAAAATAATTTTTATAAAAATAAAAATAAAACCGACTTCAAAAAACTTAAATGCAACACATAAAATAATAATAACTTAAAAATAAAATAAAATCCACTAAAAGGTATAAAATAATTATCTTATTTAGTTACAACTAAACGACGAAATATTAACATAAAATTACTTTTTGAAGTCGGTGCCAAACAAACTATATAAGCCAAACATATAACTAAGTAAAATCCGTCGAGTGCGATTCATAAAATGTATATGCTTGGCACCGACTTCAAAAAGGGATTTCATGTTAATATTTCGTCGTTTAGTTGTAACTAAATAAGATAATAATTATTTTATACCTTTTAGTGTATTTTAAAATTAAAAATTATGACTGGGGGGTCAGATAGGCTAGGCGGTAGCGTGACAGCGAGCTAACCAGGGGACCCGGGTTCGAATCTGACTCGAGACATCCAGCTAAAATCTGACCCCCGGGGGTAGAGACAAATTTAAAAAAAAAATATATAGCTAGTATCGTAATTAGGCTTATGGCTGGAAGGGCCGAAAAGCCAAAAAAAAAAAAAAAAAAAAAAAAATTATGACTGATAATATCTCAAAACTCTGACGTGTTGTAAATAATCGAGAAATTGCATGAAAATCACCTTATGGAAACTACTGGAATCCATTCTTAGGTTTATGGGTACAAATTTCTGTCGACATATGTAATCTGTCTAAATTTCAAAAAAAAAACCCTAAGAAACCCCATATGATGAAACAACTACCTTAACAGTATTGGAGGATTTAGTGTACAAGAAACTGTAGAGACTCTAATAGGGTTATATTTTAGTAAATCTGCTCGCTCGCTCGCTGAAAGGCAAACTGACCTAGGGTGTCCATCAGGGCACCAGCTAATGAGTTGATTGGCGACCGAGGTCAGTCCTTGGGCCTCCACCTTGTGATAAGAGCGAGTGATGCTCGTGATAAGAAAGCCCGGCCGAAGCCCTCGTCTGCCTGGTCTGCTGCTGCGTGGCTCAGAAGAGCATGGGTGCGCACCATCATAAAATCGATGTCTTAAAGCCCCTCACTGCTAAACGAGGGTTCAGCAACTATTTCCATTCCGGAGGGCCTTCCTCCGTGTCCGAAGAGGGAGAGACAAATACCAAAGTGGTGCCTCAGCTCCCTCAACCGCACATGCATTTACCTATAATCTACCAAATACTATTGTTATATGTTATATATTCATTGGTTGCCATGAGTCCAATGATTATATTCTTATGTTTGTTTGTTAATGTTGTAAAACATACCAGGTGTATGCATATGAAATGAGCCTCAAACTTGAGTTGTTTACCAAAAAAAATTTAGTCTTTTTGATTTTAAGTTGATTCTTCCACGTTTTCAGTAGAGGTTGCCATTAATAGTCAAAACATCAAAAATGGAATGCAATAAGGTTATTCCTCTAGTATTAGATAAGAATCGATCGTTATTTTTGATTTGAAGTCGATTCCTCCATGACTTCAGCAATGGTTACCAATAAAAATCGAAACGTCAAAAACCTAATGTAGAATTGTTATTCCTCAAGTATTAGATGAGAATCGATGGCTATTTTTGATTTTAAGTCGATTCCTCCATGTCTTCAGCAATGGTTACCAATAAAAACCGAAATGTCAAAAATCCAATATAGAATGGTTATTCCTCAAATATTAGATGAGAATCAACCGCTATTTTTGGTTTTAAGTCGATTCCTCCATGTCGTCAGCAATGGTAACGGATAAGAAAACAACGCAGTTGCTATGGTTACTTATAAAATTTCCTCCCAAATTTTTACCATTTCACAGCGAGAAGCCTAACCATTCTTACTTAAGTTAGGTTAAATGAGCTATCTTAAAACGATCAAATGAATAAATTTTAAAGAATTTAAAATAAAAAATTTAAAAAAGTACTATTTACTCTACCCTAAAGTACTTTAAAATATGATTTTACTAAAAACTTTATTTAACCTTTTTTGTGGTCCCCAAAGAACTTAATTAGGATATTAAATTTCATCAAAATTGGTTAAGTCATTTTCAAGATATTTAGAAAAAACTAAAAAAGTACCGAAATAAAGTACTAATGTTTGTGGACCGATATGTACCAAAAACTAATCAGCGCTTCATTTTGTTAAACTAATAGTAGGTTTTCAATTTCAATTCAATCAGTGCAACGGTGTGGAAAAAATCGTGGACGAAACAAACGATAACATACATACATACATCCATCCATCCGCACGCACTTCCAAAAAAATGGCACTCTTTGGCCTCTCGACGAGATTCCAGGTAATTTTTGGCAAAACCGTCACGTGCTAAAATTCAATCTCATTGAATACTTCAATTTGTGACCTTAATTGAGTCTATGGGTTCCGTAGTCTTTACCTGAGAACCCTTTGAAGTCGCGCTTGCCGCGAGACTCCATTACAATACTTTCTCTCATGCTTCGCATTGGATAAAGTAATAATAAGGTTATGGGTCTTTTAAAATAAAAATAACCTATACAGCCATCTATCGTAAAAGGCTCATTTCATATGCATACACCTGGTATCTTAGTGAAAATAAACTAATGTTTTAGTATCTAACTTAGTGCTTATTTCTTACCATTATATGCTCTATTTTACCGGAACCCTTCTAAACATGCACTTATATATTTTTACTATAAAAAATAGGAAGTCCGTATCTCGAAGTAATATTACATACCAGTATTGTAATATTACAAGATATTTTTTAGTAATACGTATCTAATTAATACAGGAGTATTACCAAGTGTTACCATCTGGTTGAAAGTATCGCGCCTTTTTGGTTAGCAAGGCAGCTGTGTTTAACTTTATACAGGGTGAGTTTTTTATCTTGAGACAGTCTTATAAATCAAAAACAGTTGTTTTTTAAATGGAATCCTATATTTTTCTATACGTTTACTGAATCTACAAAAAAAATGAACAGCTTTTATAAGAACTATTTTTTATAAGACATCAAATAAAAAAATTACATGAATCAATTGGATCTCAAAAAAAATTCTTAATAATTATTTTTAACAATTATTTAACTTAATTATCAAATAATATAATGATTAAATATTTAATTATTAAATAAATAATTTAATAATAATTAATAATTTAATATTAGTTGAATAAAAGATTTCACTGTCGATGGTAACAGAATTGTTTTTATTTTAGGTTAAAAATAAAATAAAATGAGAGAGTCTTCTGTTTTTTAAATAAAATAATTTTTAATTATTTCTAGAGACTATAGTTTCGAAGGCATTGCTTCATCATCAGTCTATCACAAATATTTCAAATTAGTTACAAATTAAGATTTATAATATACATAGAAAATTTTGAAAAATATATAATATATATATATATATTTTTCAAAATTTTCTATGTATATTATAAATCTTAATTTGTAACTAATTTGAAATATTTGTGATAGACTGATGATGAAGGCAATGCCTTCGAAACTATAGTCTCTAGAAATAATTAAAAATTATTTTATTTAAAAAACAGAAGACTCTCTCATTTTATTTTATTTTTAACCTAAAATAATTTAATAATTTTTCGACACTGTTCTGAGACATTCCAGAGTCTATCGCAAGTCTTCTGGATGAATTCCAGTTCCAAATACCTTATTTTGGCCTGTTCCAGTTTCTTAGTAGGCTTTACATTTCCTGGGTTTTTTTTTTAAACAGATTATACAACACTATTATAAAATGAAGCTTGTTAGGTTGTATTCCTATTAGGAAACCGCTCGGCATTCATTTCAATAGCACCCCATAACACTTCTTCCACATTATCCGCATAAATTAAGACCATCTCAATTCTGTCTTCAACAAAAAATGATCCATTTTTATTATGGTAATACAATATAGCTATCTACTGGATTGACTCGAGAAATAAACTTTTTTTAAACTCAAGAATTTCAACTAGTTCTATTAAGAAGAAAATAATATCTTAAATCTGAGTTAAGAGCTCGAAATATATAGAGTAAACTAAAAAAATCTTTTATTTTAATTTTTCTCCTTGTGAAACACCACCAACTCCAACCTAATTTAATTTTAACAATGTTTCACTATAAACCACCCTACTAGCAAAATAGCTGTATAATTTTAGGTTATACAACTGTTATGTTTTATTGATGTTTTATAAGCGTTATGGAGCACTTATACAACAGCAACAAAACATAAAAGTTATATAACCTAAAATTATACAGCTACTTTGCTAGTTGGGCAACACCGCGTTCCCTAAATTTGATTAAATCTGAGTATAACGAAGTTTTAATATCATTATAAACACTTATTTTCATTGTTGTGACTTTTCAATTTAATAATTATTTATTTAATAATTAATTATTTAATCATTATTATTTGATAATTGAGTTAAATAATTGTTAAAAATAATTATTAAGATTTTTTTGAGATCTAATTGATTCATGTATTTTGTTTATTTGATGTCGTATAAAAAATGGTTCTTATGAAAGTTGTTCAGTTTTTTTTTGTAGATTAAGTAAACGTATAGAAAAATAGGGTTCCATTTAAAAACAAAACTTAACATTGAAATACCCTTGAAATCTTGTTCTAAGTCGACAAATAATAGCATAGTTTAGTTTCCCCTTGATATAAATAAACTTTTATTTGAAACTTGTGTTTGAAACCGAGTGTGTTTAGTATGTTTCACTATAAACCAACACCGCTTTTCCTAAATGTCATTAAAAATCTACATTATTGTATTTAATCTATATTTAAACGCCTCCCAATCGATCACAAACTTTTGTCTATAATATAAAAAAATATTTTCTTCGTTCCCCAATTAAATTTAATTGTATTTAATACTAGCTTTAATGCCCGCCTTCGGCCCGTTGCAGTTTATTTTTTTAATTTTTGTTTTTAAATAGATAGTTTTTTAAATCTTTGTTGTATTATTAAATTCTTCTTCAACGATAATGTGGTTAGAACTCTATAATCTATGCTATTAAGAATGAATGACACTCAAAAATCTGAAAAACAGGGCCCCCAATACATGTTTAGTTAGCTAGTTTAGTTCTTTTATTGTTTGGCAAGCTATGTTGGCTAACCTGAATTTTTTTCAGTTTTTCCTGAATTTTCCAATTTTTCGGGCAACTTTTCCAATTTTTTTTTTACGTATTAACCTGAATTGGACTATTACGAACATTTAAAAAAAAATTTGGCAAATCGGTCCAGGCATTTGAGAGATCTGCGCTTACAAAGAAAAAGAAATTCATTTTTATTATATAGATTAATATGAAACCAGGCCCCTAAATTAAAGCTAAGGCCTCCCCTAAGTTTTTCCATTCTTTGTCTGGCAACTCTGCTCCAGTCTCTTCCAGCTACCCTCGCTAAATCGTCTGCCAATCAAGGAAGACAACTCACAAGATTGGCAAAACCCACTAATAGTTTATGACTAGAGACCGGATTTTTATGCAGTAAAAACTGCCAAAATGTGCAGTTAAAAATGCTAAAATATGTGGGATCCTGTGAGGAGGAGAATTATATTATATCATTTTTTTTAAATTTGGGATCGATAATCGATATATGGCTCCAAATATTTAAAAGAGATCAGGTGTTGTTTGTATGACAGGATGCTCCCTCCAGTATTGCCATGAGAAACTCGGGCACGCGTGTCTTAAGTCGTTTAATTTTGTAAAAATCAAAAAATAATAATAACAAAATTTAGATTTTTAAAAAATTATAAAAAAGTGGCAAATTATTAAAAAATAATTAAATAATACATAAAATATAAATCGAAAAGATGTGATTAATTTCTTCTTCTGTGTGCAAAGAAAAGCGAATTAAATATTTAATTTTTGAGTGGTGGTGGGGGGGGGGGCAGGAATAATGATCAATATATTTAATGTTTCTTAATTTAAAATCAATTGGAGTCTTTTATTTCAAATTACAATTATATTTCAAATTTGCCGCAAATATACCGACGGAATCAGCGCTCCCTGTCAGCAGCATTACGTTTGCGTTGCTGCAAATTAATCTGGACTATTATATATATATAATATGCCGTATAAAATTTAACACACAGTATCCCCTATGCATGATTCGGATAGATAATTAATCCCCTGGGTCGTATGTGGCGGCAAACAAAATATGCAATTTCATAGGAATTCGGTCTCTATTAATGACAAATAAAATTGATTAAAATTAGAAAATTTAGATTATTGTTTTAAAACCCACTACAGAGCCCAGGGGGCATAGTCCCCTGGCCAGCAAGAAGCCTGGATTTGCAACTGGTCTAATTACAATGAACATGTAAATATTAGCAGGTTGGTAGGTATGTGTGTTGAAATCGCATTTGACCGCTTTGTTATGGTTCCGTATTATTTTCCATTTCCATTTCTGCCGTGTCCGTCCGTCGGTTTGTGTGTGTGTGTTCCACACAGAGGCCTCCATATCGATCTGCAAGAAATGCCGAAATTCCTCTTGAGTCTTCTGATGTCAGAATCAACTCGGCAATTCTTCTTCTTGAATTTAATTATCTTCATTTTTGATCTCTTCTTCTTGATTTTACCCACCTATTTGATTATTTATTTATATTTGCGCATCTTTTTCCTTAACGTCATTCATTTCTAGACATTTCCAATAAGAATTCAAATCTAATATTTATTTATTTATTATTATTTGACAAAGAATTCCAATTATTTGTTGAATATTTGTATCTTTATAATTGGCCAAGTTTTGCTCGTGTATATAGAAAAATACGGTATAAATATACAATATACATATTTCCTTTAACGAGAAATGTAATTTGAACGAAAAAAAAAGGAATTGAAAAGTTCTTCTTGAATTTATAAAAGCAATTTAGAGATTATTTTCGTTACCGAAATACGTGAAATATCAAATTCGTTCTTATTTGTCATTGTTAATGAGAGAATAATTGTGTTTGTGAAATTTTTCCATAATTTTAAATTAAGTCATTTCTAAACGCCTACAGATACAAATAAGTTGACGTGTTCTGATGTGCCATCCACTTGACTTTACCATACAACCTGGCCTCTAAAATTATTTATAATCATGTAGGGGGGGGGTTAGTTTTTGCATTTTTAGACTTCTGGGGGACCACTGATTATGTATACAAAATTTGGTTGAGTTTTCTCAAACGGCCTAGATTTTTATTTTTTAACCCCCCCTCTACCGCCCTTAATTTTGGTTGGATATATACCAAAATCTAATCAACTCTTAATCTCAATGGACCAAAACTACGTGTGGAATTTGGTTTAGATATTCAGACTAGTTTTTGAGCTAGCTCGTCCACAAAAATTTGGACAGACAACCAGACAGACTAACAGACATTTTGACAAAACAATTATTATCTCGAAAAATATATTTTTTTCGATGTTCACTTATAAGATCTTTTTTGTAGAGCGACATACGATGGTTTCACTCAATTTTTTTAATCAAAATAGTTTCAGCCGTTTTTTAGATATTTCGAAAAAAGAAAGAAAAAAAAGACACTTTTTTCATTCACAATAACAATACTTGACAATACCATGTGGTAAAATCACCACTTTGGAGCTCTTTCACAACCAGAGGTGGGGGGGGGGGTCAGAACTCCACTCCAGGGCAGGACTCATGGGATGATTAACTGCAACAAAAAACCGTTTCTTATGGAAAACTAACCGTAATTAAATATATTTCATATGTTTAATCAAGAATTATGTTCTTTTTTAATTTCTTGAACTACCCTTATTTTTAGTCCAGTTAAATTGTTCTCTAAAAAGCCCCTCGCAGGAAAGTTTACGGGTAGTTTTGATTTCTTGATCCTATATGTTTTTTTGGTGTGTTGAATCCGAATCCGAGGTGTGCTAACGAAATTTCAAAATTTCAAAATTTATCAAAAATCTCATTTTTGACGGTTTTATGCTTATAACTCGAAAACTATCAACTTTTCGTAAATAATCTTCCTATTCAAAATGAAAGTTCATAAAATTTCTTTAATTAGGTTGTTTCTCTGACCAACTGTTCGGGCTCAAGCGCTACTTGAAAATTGGCGTATTTTTTCTGTTTCCTCAAATCCCAAAAACTCGCACTTTTTTCGATTTTTTCCGATTTTGACCATGAAAGAGCACGTTATCGAAGAAAATCACTCTTTACATTTTTTAACTAGATTAAATTTGATACAATTCAAACAAAGTTTCATCTTAATTGAATAATGACAGGATATAATCTGAATTCTCAAAAGTGTCATGGAAAATGCTGGATATCTATAAATCTAAGAGTTTTATAAAAAAAGTGATCCAAGTAAACGTTCAAGTCAACAAAATGTCCTAGAGAATGAGATAGAAATAAAGTTTCTAGGATGAGTGGTTTTCATTTAATGAAGGAAAAGCTACTTTTTTTTCCAAAAAATTGCAGTTTTTCCAAATTTCAACCTCATTCCGGAGCACGGGTTACCATTATCCAATTAAGATGAAACTTTGTTTGAATTGTAGAAAATTTAATCTAGTTTAAAAATCTTTAGAGAGGTTTTTGTTGAAACGCTCTTTTATGGTCAAAATGGGAAAAAATCAAAAAAAGTGCGAGTTTTTGTGATTTGCAGAAACAGAAAAAATATGCTAATATTCAACTAGCACTTGAGCCCGAACGGTTGGTTGGATAAAAAACCTAAATAATGAAATTTATAGAAAGTTTTATCAGCTTTCATTTTGAATAGGAAGGTTATTTACAAAAAGTTGATAGTTTTTGAGTTATAAGCCCAAAACCGCCAAAAAATGAGAATTTTTACTATTTTTTTTCATTTTTGATAATGTTTCGTCAGGAAATTTTGTTAGCAAACATCAGATCCGGATCCAGCACACCCAAAAACATAAAGGGTCGAAGAAATTACAACTTTCCGGGTAAAAACACAATTTAACTGGAATATTTGTTTTAATAAAAAAAAATTCCCACTAAATATTTTGCTTTGTGGATTCCCCCCCAATGAAAATTTTCTGCCTACGCCACTATCGTCGATTATAATAAATAGTACCTGGTGCCACCGAGCTATGCTCGCCAACTTTTTGCTTCAGTTAAAAGTTATATATTAATATTATTTTTAATTTAAAATTCTGATAAAAACCACCCAGTCACAAGACCCCACCCCCCATACCACCCCCGCACACCATACCCTGCCATGCCCTCTGGACAACCGCGTTCGAACCACCCCCGCGCACCGCATCCCCGCTATGCCACCTGGAACCCCACCCCGAACCCCCCACTCCAACTCCCCACCCCACCTCATGCACTCCACACCCAGTAAATAGATAAGAGAATAGAAATCCGCCTGTAATTTTCTTAGTTTTTTTATTTTTTCTTTTTTTCTATTAATGAATTCTACAAAATTTACATTGTTTTTGTTTACTGGTACACAAATTTGCCCACATTCATTCATATTAATAAACATTATAAAAATATAAATAGGAAAATAATAATTAAAAAATAATCTTATAGGATCTAAAATAAAAACATAAAATTGAATAAGATTTGTTGACAAGTTGTATAAAAAAAGCCACTTCAACCACAATATTTGTAAACACACCTGTTTTCTTATGAATCCACCTGTAATGTTATGATTTTGACACCTGTTAATTAAAAAAATCCTAATTTTAATATAATATATAATAATATTTGTATTAACCTATTAGTGGGTTTTAAAATTAAAAAACCAATTAATAAATAAAATATAATTGAAAAAAATGTAAACAAACTTTTTTATTGAGATTTTAATCTATCAATAATTAATTTAATTAAGAAAAGATCAATTAACATGAAATTTGTCGAAGTCCAGACCTAGTCAGATCGTTTTCTCATCCTCAAAACTTGTTAATAGAGTTAGTTTCATCAAAAAAAGGTAGAACCGTTTTCAAAATAGAACTAAGATACAAATATATAAACAATTTTTGCTCGTTTAATAAGAGTAGATAGATAGATCGATTTTTACTAATGCATATTATTAATTAATAGAGTAAAGGGTGTGTAGTTTCACAGTGAATGAAATAAAACTCAAAGAGGTTTATACAAACTCAATATATTTCGGATTATTAGTCCATCATAAGTAAAAAAGTGTATATTATGTATTGTATTTTTCGAAAAAGTTCTATGTAAGGTAATAAGTTTTTTTTTCATCAAGAGCATTGAGCAAGCGTTGTGTGTTTCTAATTGGAATCCCCTCCGCATGAATGTTAATGCTTCTATTAACTGTGCTATTCGTTTGATCACTATTGAGAGGGACGCATCATTGGGTTCCTCCTCTGCGCCCTTGTCTGCTAGCAGTAGCAGTAGTAGTACTAGTACTAGTACTGCCTACACCAAGAAGAGCGTGGGACGCAAATACGTTCCGAGGGAATACTATCTGGAATAAATGGCCGCAGGCAGAATCGATCTCTTTGGACACCCAATATATACGATAAACTATTAGTGTTTCTAGAATGTCTCTGTCAAAGTAGTGTAGCTAAAAAAAAAAATACAAAATTGAAATTTACAAATTATTTTATTCATTTCCCCTGAAATTAAAAATGGTATTAAAATTTCAATGATATAATTATTTGAAAGTGGGCTCAAATTTTTTATCATAGAGCTTGAGATCTTATCAAGTAAAATTAAACTTATTTTTTTTCAAATTTAATTTACTTTAAAATGTAGAAGGGGGTCAAAAAAAATCTATCCAATTTTAGGTGATTTTTGTACTTTTTGGGATTTCCAAACAACTGAACATAAAATTATGAAAAAAATTCTACAAATTCATTTTTCTTCCTATCAAAGACGAATAAGACCAAATTTTGAAAGTTTGAGTTAAGAAGTCCTCGGTATAAGAGCCATAATTGCACTTGTTCCCTTAAAAAAAAAAATAATAATAATAATCTAGATTCCTATTTATGTAAGAATTTTCAAAAATGAAGTAAAATGCCCCTTTATTAAATCAATTACATTTTTCAGGGATTTACCCTAAAGTGAGAAAATTTTATTATATTAAATTACTATATATAGAATCCCTTTCTCGAAAACTTCTCTAGCGATTTCGATGAAATCACAGGTAGTCCAGTCAAATTGTGTTTTTATCAGGAAAGTTTTTGGGTAGTTCTGATTTTCTGCATATACTGTGTGAGTTTTTTTTATCTTGAGACAGTCTTATAACTCAAAAACAGTGCATTATATGGAAAAAAGTTTCAAATAAAAGTTTATTTATATCGAGGAGGAAACTAAACTATGCTATTGTTTGTCGACCTAGAACAAGCTTTCAAGGGTATTTCAAGGTCAACTTCTGTTTTTTAAATGGAAACCTATATGTTTCTATACATATTCTGAATCTACAAAAAAAAACTGAACTATTTTTTTATACGACATCAAATATTAAAAAGAATTAAATCAATTAGATCTCAAAAAAATCCTAATACTTAATTATTTTTAACAATTAATCAACTTAATTGTCAAATAGTAATGATCAAATATTTAATTATTAAATAAATAATTTAATAATTTTGCGACACTGTTCTGAGACATTCAAGAGTGTTAAGGCAATTCTTCTGGATAAATTCCAGTTCCAATTTCGTTATTTTAGCCTGTTTCAGTTTCTTCCTAGCCTTTACATTTCTTGTTTTTTTAAGATATTTACAATATGATAAAATGAAGCTTATGAAGGTGAATTCCTATAAGCAAAACGCTCGGCATCCATTTCAATGGGAGCCCCATAACTTCTTCCACATTCACCATAAATTAAGACCATTTCAATTCTGCCTTCAACATAAAATACTCCATTTTTATTATGGTAATACAATATAACTATCTACACGATTGACACAAGAAATTAACTTTTTCAAACTCAAGAAATTTAAGTAATTCAATAAGTAGAAAATAATCTCTTAAATCTGTGTATAAGGAAGTTTTAATATCATTATAAACACTTATTTTTCATTGTTGTAACTTTTCGATTTAATGATTATTTATTTAATAATTAATTATTTAATGTTTATTATTTGATAATTAAGTTAAATAATTGTTAAAAATAATTATTAAGAATTTTTTGAGATCTAATTGATTCATGTATTTTGTTTATCATATTTGATCTCGTATAAAAAAATAGTTTTTATGAAAGTTGTTCAGTTTTTTTTTTTTTTTTTTTTTTTTTTGTAGATTAAGTAGACATAAAGAAAAATATAGGGTTCCATTTAAAAAACAGAACTTGACCTCAACATACCCTTGAAAGCTTGTTCTAGGTCGACAAACAATAGCATAGTTTAGTTTCCCCTTTGATATAAATAAACTTTTATTTGAAACTTTTTTTCATATAATGCAGTTTTTGAGTTAATAGACTGTCTCAAGATAAAAAACTCACCCGGTATATGTTTTTTGTGCCGTTGAATCCAAATCTGAGATCTTTCACTAATATTTCGTGACGCAACATTCTAGAAAATGCAAAAAAAAGTGAAAATTTCCATTTTTTTTTTGGCAGTTTTTTGCTTATAACTCGAAAGCTATCAACTTTTTGTAAATAACCTTCCTATTAAAAATGAAAGTTAATAAAATTCACTTATATTTTATTCCATGTTTCTCGTATTTTTTTTTTTTTTGAAAATCTTATAAATTTAACTTTACCCCCCCCCCCCCCTTAATGTTGGGTCAATATGCACCAAAATCTAATCAGCTCTTAATCTCAATGCACCAAAACTGTTTTTTTAATATTCACTCCGTTTTTGAGATATTTCGAATAAACGAAGTAAAAAAACACTTTTTTCGTGGACGAATTACAATACTTGACCATACCATGTATGGTAAAGTAAAAAAATTTCGGTTCTGGGCCGTTATAAACTGGCCTATCCCCTGTTCACGGTTTCTACGTTGTGATATGGGACACCCTGTATACGCGGTTGTAGAAGAGGACGTGCTGGTTACCAAATGGACCATTTCTATTAACAAGATCAACAATAACTTCAACAGTACTTACCAGATTAGAGAACATTGAAATATTCATTTTGGCAAAAAGCCCCATTTATTGTTCACCCTGTGCCGTCTCCTCTGTCAAAAATTGCAAATTACGAGACGGCCGTTGTGAACATATTCAATAAATAAAGGATTGAAATAAAATATTATTTTAATATTCATGAAAACATTATCAGGAATTAGAGATTATAGGCAATTCCTAAATGAAATAATTTATCAAAAAAAGTTAAACTATGAATAGAATAAGGACTTTAGAACAATTATGAAATAGTCAAAATGTAGATCAACAATTGTTTTGTTGAAAGGACAATTAGTATTTGTAAATTTGTTTAACTAAAATTTTTTATTAATAAAATTTCTTTATCATAGTAGAAATTTGATTCTTTTTTATTATATATCAACGAATACATTATTTTAAATTAGACTACGAAATTCGTAGGTTGGGCAAACAAAAACCTAACCTACACACCAGCTTAGAGAACATTTTAATTCTAATGTTTTCCAATTTGAACTGTGAATATTCAACTGAAATTGATTTATTAATTTGGGCGTTATATTTTGTTCAAGTATTTCATTACTTATATTTGTTAGATTTTTGACCTGTGAACTTTCTTCGCATTAACCGAAGGAAGAATGATTTTTAACAAAAAAGAGAGACAAAGAGGTTGTCCTCTGCTTGATCGAAATAAACATAGACACACATATATCGAAATTATATATCTACTCTTATTAAATGAGCATAAATTGTTTATATCTATATATATATTTGTATCTTAGTTCTATTTTGAAAACGGCTCTACCGAATTTGATGAAACCAACTCTATTAACAAGTTTTGAGGATGAGAAAACGATCTGGCTAGGTCTGGACCTCGACAAATTTCATCTTAATTGATCTTGTCTTAATTAAAGTAATTATTGATAGATGAAAATCTCAATAAAAAAGTTTGTTTACATTTTTTCAATTATCTTTTATTTTTAATTGTTTTTTTAATTTTAAAACCCACTAATAGGTTATAGCAAATATTAATATACTATATTAAAATTAGGAATTTTTTGTTTGTTTTTAATTAACAGGTGTCTAAATCATAATATTACAGGTGTGTTTAAAAATAAAGTGGTTGAAGTGGCTTTTTTTATATAACATGGAAACAAATCTTATTTAATTTTATGTTTTTATTTCAGATCCTATAAGATTCTTTTTTTATTATTATTTTCCTATTTATTTTTTTATAATGTTTATCAATATGAACGAATGTGGGCAAATTGGTGTACGAGTAAACAAACACACATAATATGTGGACCACTAGAAAGCTAGAAATGCAAAAACTGGGTTCCGGGTGGGGTGCAGTTGTGGGGGTTCAGGAGGTGGGAGCCGCGGTTGGGGTGGGGTGGGGCGCTGCGTTGGTGCAGTGGTGGGGGCGAGGGGTGTGGTTTTGGGAGGGGAATCAGGGATTACCGTGCATCGCTCGGTGGCTCCAGGTACTTATTTATTTCTTTGAGACTATATTTTCGAAGACTTGGTCTTCATTATAAGTCTTTTGTAATTATAAATATTATTTTTCACGGGGTCAATACCGTATGGATATTGAAAATGTTTCGACCTTTACTTAGCTGGGACACAGTACAAATTTTTGCATCACTCTGGGCGAAGACATTACTGTTCTTTACTCTAATGAAACAATCGCTATTAAATAATAATAATAATTATAATAATAATAATAAATATTTTTATGCCACGTTACTCTCTAGAATAGACTATCTCAAAATAAAAAACTTACCCGGTATATGTTTTTTGTGCCGTTGAATCCAAATCTGAGATCTCTCACTAATATTTCGTGACGAAACATTCTAGAAAATGCAAAAAAAAGTGAAAATTTCCATTTTTTGGCGGTTTTTTGCTTATAACTCGAAAGCTATCAACTTTTTGTAAATAACATTCCTATTAAAAATGAAAGTTAATAAAACTTACTACAAATTTTATTATTTAGGTTTTTTCTCCGACCAACCGTTCTGGCTCAATTGCAAAATTCAAGTTTTCGACTTTGGCACCCCCCCCCCCCTCACCCAAAAACTCGATATCTTCCAATTTTGACCATGAAAGAGCACGTTTTCGACAAAGACCACTCTATACATTTTTAAAATGGATTAAATTTGCTACAATTATTACAAAGTTTCATCTTAATTGGATAAATGGTAATTCGTGCCGCAATGAGGTTGAAGTTTTGAAAAACTGCAATTTTTTGCAGAAAAACGCAATTTTTCCTTCATAAAATGAAAAGCATTCCTCCTAGAAACTATGAAACTTCAATGTCCCTAACTAAGAGGGGGGAGTTTGGCAAGAACGTTTGGGTTGTATTCAACAAGGCCCGTTTGTAGGGCCCCCTCGGTTCTTGGTTTGGCTTAGACCAGTGGTTCCCAACCTGGGGGCGATCGCTTTTAAAGACAATTTTTTTTTTTTATAAATTCGATAGTTTTAAGGCCGTCAGACCATTATTTACGGAGATAGAGACATTTAAAGATTTTAAAGACAAAAAATTTCGGAAATTTTTTAGAAATTTTTCGATTGTTTTAAGGCTCTTAGTCCATTATTTACGGAGATAGAGACATTTAAAGATTTTAAAGACAAAAAATTTCGGAAATTTTTTAGAAATTTTTCGATTGTTTTAAGGCTCTTAGTCCATTATTTACGGAGATAGAGACGTTTAAAGATTTTAAAGACAAAAAAATTAAAAAAAAATTCATGAATTCGATTGTTTTAAGAGTGACCGGATAAAACTGATTTGGTTGTTTTTATATACAGTAATAAAATTGTTTAAAATAATAAAACTGCTTTATTATTTACAGTTTACTTCAAATTAAAATTAGGCATACAATCAAACTGAAAAAGAGGGCGATAGGTCTTAGTTAACCACCAGAAAGGGGAGATGGGCCACAAAAGGTTGTGAAACACTGGCTTAGACGAAGCCAAATACCGGCACCCTACTGCTACTAGGTTTATTGGGTTGCATCAGACACCCCGGCTAAGCCGGAGAGAGCTTAAGAGGAAAAATTTGGCCATTTCGCGGCCTAGATGGCTACCTATTCCCTTTGGTGTAACACCGGATCCTATATCCTATCGGGACTTCCCCAAGGCCAAAACTGGGGCAAATGAACATCCAATCGAAATTTTAAGTTTTGTTTTTTGTGTTTAATAAAGTGTCATAAAAAACAAAAAAATCTCCACTCTATTTTTTAATTTGGACACTCCGAAGCTAAAAAGTCCTAAATTTAATATTTTGTTTTTGTTTAATAAAAAAAACATTTTATTAGCAGTATAATGAACTTTCATCTACTTTTTGTACTTAAATTGACGTCGGTATCGGAATCTAGATATATAGACAGAATACAGACATGTTTAAACATAATAATAATAATAAATTTGAGTTAATTGAATGTTTCATGAAATTTAGACCGATATTTAAGGGTATATTTTTTTAATGGCGAAAATCACGATAGGTGTGACATCTCTTTGAGATCTATAAAACTAATAATTACACATAAATCAAGCGAATTCACCTCTTCAGATATTTAATAGCAGAAAGTCAAACAAACCTTATTCTCCCATAAGTATAAGTACCTGGAGCCACCAAGCGATGCACGGTAACCAAATTAAAAAAAATACAAATATATATAGTACACGCCCCCTGGACCCCGCCCCCGAAACCCCGCACCTCTCCCCATCCCCGGATCCCCACAACTGGACCACACCTCCTGCACCCCCCACCCAGCACCCAGTTTTTGCATTTATAGCTTTCTAGAGGTCCACAAATTATGTCTATATAGGTATATAAATAAATTCCGTATAATTATTTTTTTGAATTTTTTAATCAATTGAATAAATAATAAATAATAATTTTATTGGAGCAATTTTTTACATGAAATGATGTATAATTTGTATTTGAGGCTTCGATTTCGGAGATTACTCCCCCACCATCGACTGTACTTGATCTTCCAGCTTGCGATAATATTTTTAGTCCGTGTTTTTTAATAAAAGGAATTTTAATCAATTAAATTGGCAAATCCTAATATATAACAATATTTGGTATAAAGTATTCATGGGTTTTAAAATTAAAAAACCAATTAATAAATAAAAGGTAATTGAAAAAAATGTAAACAAACTTTTTTATTGACATTTTCATCTATAAATGATTACTTTAATTAAGAAAAGATCAATTAAGATGAAATTTGTCGAGGTCCAGACCTAGACAGATCGTTTTCTCATCAAAATCGCTAGAGCCTTTTTCAAAATAGAACTTCTTCTTCTTCTTCTTCTTCTTATTGTTAGGCTAAAAGCCTGTTTACTCCAGAGCGTCTTTCCATCGTTTTCTTGGATGGCCCCGTCTTCTTTTCCATGTAGGGAATGTTGTCATGTACCTTCCTCACCAGCCGGTCTTCATTCATTCGCAATACGTGTGCCCTCCATTCTGTTCTTCTCCTTTGGACCCATACGCTGACATTATGTATATTGCACTTTTCCCTAATATCTTCATTTTTGACCCTGTCCATCCTTGTTTTACCCGAAGTTCTGCGTAGCGATTTCATCTCACAAACTTCCAATATTTTTCTTGTTTTTGTGGTGTCTGTTCTTGTTTCGGCCGCATATGTCAAAATTGGTCGCACAACGGTCTTATAGATGCGAACTTTTGCTTCCGTTCCCAGAAACTTGTTTGACCAAACCGTTTCATTCAGGCATCCTGATATTTTGGACGCCTTAATAGATTGGAGCCTGACTTCCTCGCTAACCCTTTCGGAGCTGGTAATCTGAATGCCGAGATAATTGAAGGATGACACTTGCTCTACTATGGTGTTATAAAGTTGTAGCTTACATCGTACTGGTTCTCTCGCTATTGTGAGAGTTTTCGTCTTTTTCGAGGATATCTTGAGTTGGAATTTTTCGCAGGAAAGTGCAAATTTATGTAAGAGTCGTTGGAGGTCGTTTTCGCTTTCCGCAACAAGAGCCGCGTCGTCTGCGTAGCACACAATATTGACATTCTCATCTCCCATTGAGTAGCCTTGGACATTTTTTAGGTCTTTTATTAATTCATTCATCACAAGGTTGAATAAAAATGGACTTAGTGAATCGCCTTGTCGAATTCCCTGGTTGACTGGGATCATTCCCTCCAGTTTCCCCTCTATTCTGATTCTTGCATAATTATTTTGATATATTTCCTGGATTAATCTAATGAGGACCACTGGTGTTCCATGATCTTCCAAAATCTTCAGGACATGCTTCAGTTGGATCTTATCAAAAGCTTTTTCAATGTCAATGAAGCAGAAAAAGGCAGGTTTATTAAATTCCAAGGCTTTTTCAGCTAATTGCCTCACAACAAATACAGCATCGATGCAAGAACGCCCGAGTATAAATCCCTGTTGTTCATCTTCGAGATTTATTATTTTAGTAAGTTTCTTTGCAATAATAGAAGTGGTGATCTTTAGATGGGTATTGAGCAAGTTGATACCTCTGTAGTTTTCGGGGTTTCCCTTTTCTCCTTTTTTAAAAATTGGGATAACTATATTAGTTTTCCATTCTTCTGGTATCTTACAGAGGGTGAATATTTGTTTTAATAATATGATGATTTCTTTCCATAATTTAGGACCACCATATTTTATCATCTCATTAGTTATTCCATCTTCGCCTGGAGTTTTGCGATTTTTTAATTTCTGGATTGATTCTATAATTTTTATTTCTTTTAATTCTGGCTGATGGATACTACTTTCAAAATTTCTTGGTTCCTCCGTTGTTCCGGCATAGAGAAGTCTAAAGTAGTCAATCCACTTATCTTTATCTATATTATTGTTAATGGAAATATATTCTAAGGTTTCCTTCTTCTGGTTTCGGATCATTCCCCAAATTCTTTTTTGCTGACCATAAAAAAATAAAATAGAACTAAGATACAAATATATAAACAAATATATAAATAAATATATATATACAATTTTTGCTCGTTTAATAAGAGTAGATAGATAGATTTACTTTCCCGTTAACTACTGCCTCTGATTTTGCCAATAACAGGTGCATTGATTGCCTTGGAAATCTAAATAAAGATTAAGTTGAAATTCAGGCACAATGACGTCAGAGCACAACTATTCAGTGCTACACTGAAACCTAACAGAATATGAATACTATTTGATTACTGAAACAAACTGTTAAATGAAACGCTTTAGAAATTTAAATTATTTATTCATTATATTATACTAAATATGAATTTTTTGTTCTTTTTTAGATAAATGTATTGATCTCCAATGACATCTAGATAAAAATATTGATTTATCTTTTCTGTCAGCATTTTTCCTTATTTGCGAATTTTATCAATTTTCTGTATAATCATCAGGTGTTTTTGATTATAAGTCGATTCCTCCATATTTTCAAGACTAGTTAGCAATAAAGGGGGGTAGAAATTTTCTCTCCCTTCGAAATCTACCTCTTCCTACGACCTGCCTCAGGGATTTTTTATTATAGGTTCATTTTACCGTAAATTTCTTGGTTATTTTAAGTTTGAAAATTTTTTAACCCCCCGGCCCCCTTAATTTTTGGTTCGATTTTGGCCAAGGTCTGACCATATTGAAGCAGGCGATCGACGAGAAGCGGCCAGAATTGGCCAATAGGAAGGGTGTTGTGTTCCATCAAGTGGACGCTAGGCCGCACACATCGTTAAAGACGCGCAAGAAGCTCCGAGAGCTTGGATGGGAGGTTATATCGCACCCACCGTATAGCACAGACCTGACACCAAGCGATTATCACATTTTCAAGCATTTACAAAATGTCCTTGATGGTACAAAACTGGCCTCAAGAGAGGAGAGTGAAAATGAGCTCGTCAAGTTTTTCACCAATAGGGACGAGGACTTCTTCAATCGCGGAATTATAAGATTGCCTTCAAAAAGGACAAAAGTTATCGAACAAAACGGCCCATATATGATCTTAATCGGAAAATTCTAACTTGGTTAATTTTATCGTTGAAATAAAGAGAAAAAAGGCTCAGAACTTTTTACTTCACCTAATATATATTGAGTCGTGCTAAACTAGAATCTGGTCTTTTATGTTATTTATGGGAAACCTACCTAGTATTTTATATTTTAAAATTTTAAAAAAGTTTCTGAAAAATTTTTCAAAAATTTTCTTTAAGAACCTACACCATTCTCCCTTAACAAAAGAGTGTCTAATATTTAAAAGGAGTTTTTAATACTTGTTTATGGGCCCAAAATGGGGGAGCTCTCTTAAAAAATGTAATTATTAAATTCTAAAATGATTTTATTAAATATTAAATATAAAAAAAGGAAGAAGGTGTATTGTAAAGTTTAATGGATAACAACATCAGCTTATATCGATTAATATGCGTATTTTAGTACGGCCAGAAGGCAGCCTTTTCGTAATCAAATGCCTCGTCCATTGTTTTGACATACCAAAGTGATTAAATTTTTTCTCTTCAGCTTTTAATCTCATTTCGATGTCGAAATAAAGAAATGTTCGGGAATCACCCTGTATATTTAATTACTTTTATAAAATGTTGATTTCAAATTAAAAAGTAGATTAGTAAGTAAATGATAATCATATGATTGGTTCACACACACCAATTGGCTTTGACTTTTCGCATGCGCCTGTAGACTGGCAACCAGAATTACCAGAATCCAGTTTTAGTTCCCGGAGTCGCCGCTTCTTTTTCTTCTTTATATCGATAACGAAAATTAGCTGGTGTGTGCACCAGTGGATCGATCACACGATTTTCACTTATAAATCACCGAATAAGAAAATCTAGATGAATTTACCCCCAAACTACTTTTTTCGATAAACAACTCAACCACCAATATTTTTTTTTTTTTATAAATTTTATTAAACCAATTATTTTACATTAATTAATGTATACATTGCATTTTTTGCTTCGATTCCGGAGATAACTTCTCCACGATCGAGTGTCCTTATTCATCTTTAGTCCTTGTTTTTAATAAGAGGAAAAATCTAATTAGATAAAAAAACCTCTTTTCCGATAATTATTTCAATTCCATTATTCCCCAATCAAGTCGATTGGTTCCCATCCGTCTCATCTCCCATTCGTGCTCAACCACCAATACATCAAATTTACGATTTTATTGAAATTTTAAGCCGTTGTTGTGGTGAAACATAATAATCAAATAAACAAAATTGATTTTTTGCTAATTCTTATTTAAAATTAATTAGCTTTTTTTATATTTTAAAACTCATTAATATTTTATTACAAGTATTATTAATAATCTTATAATGAGAGGTCGGAAGCGCAATCGGTTAAATCAGTGATTCTTAACCTTTTTAAGCTGCGACCCAAATTTGAGAAATATGTTCATGTCGCGAACCCTCCACCTCATCAAAAAAAAATTTAATTAGTCTTTTTAGACGAAATTTTCTTCAATTTTCAATGATGACTTTTTTAACTCACATATAATATTATTTTGTAACAATTAAGATAACCAAAGTACTTTTCGATCTAAGGAACATTATAATGAAAAAGAGCTTGTTTTTCATATTTGCATTTTTTATAGTATTGAATAAATCAAAATATATTTTTCACCTTATAATAATACCTAAGTAAAATATTTGATTAACAACTCTGCGCGACCCAAAGATTATGCTTTGCGACCCAATTTTGGGTCGCGACCCTTAGGTTAAGAACCACTGGGTTAAATCACCAACTTTTCTAATCCGATTAGGAGAACATCAACCTAGACTTCATCAGTTCGATCCCAGCAAGAAGCAAAGTGAAATTATTTGAAAATAATAAAAAACCGGCCCCTCGGCTCCAGAAACTGACAATCTCTGGTTCTACAAAACCTCGCGTATGCGCAGCAACCATGAATCGTGAGAGGCAAAACAAGATTACCCCAGGTGGTAACCAAACCACCCACCCTCGAGTGGCAACCGGGCATTCAGATTCTGGGGGACCCGGACCATCACAAAATCAAGGAAGAAACAATGGAAGAATAACGCCAAAAATCCATACATATCTGGGCACCTTTAACATCAACACACTCATCCGGCCAGGAAAATTACATAGCCTGACCATGGAACTCGATAACACGTTCCGGAAGAAGATAGAGGCGTGGAAGGTCCAACCAGAAAGAGACATCAAGCTTTGCGTGATCCCAAGGGTCCAAACACAACAAAAAAAATGTTATAATAATTAAAGAATTAAATTGAATTAACAGCTAAATGAATCAAATGATTCATTTGGGATATAAGGAGAAATCAAAAAGGTTTTCCTCTGCTTGATACATATATATACCGGGTGAGTTTTTTATCTTGAGACAGTCTTATAACTCAAAAACAATGCATTATATGGAAAATGTTTCAAATAAAAGTTTATATTAAATTGAAAGTTTTTGTGCAGAGAGTAGCAGAATTTTTATATATTGAAGGAGGCAATAAAAGAGTGTGTCTATGGTGGAATTATAAATTTTATTATAATAAATAAAATTTATAATTCCAGCAGAAGACACCCCTTTTATTGTCTCATTCAATAAAAGTTTATTTATATAGAAGGGGAAACTAAACTGCGTTATTGTTTGTCGACCTAGAACAAGCTTTCAAGGGTATTTTAAGGTCAAGTTCTGTTTTTTAAATAGAAACCTATATTTTTCGTTATATTTCCTAAATCTACAAAACAAACTGAACAACTTTCATAAGAACTATTTTTTTATACGACATCAAATAAACAAAATACATGAATCAATTAAATCTCAAAAAAACTTTAATAATTATTTTTAACAATCATTCAACTTAATTATCAAAAAATAACGATCAAATAATTAACTATTAAATAAATAATTATTAAATTGAAGATTCGCAACAATGAAAATAAGTGTTTTTAATGATCTTAAGACTTCATTATACACAGATTTAAGAGATTATTTTCTACATATTAGAACAAGTTAAAATTCTTGAGCTTAAAAAAGTTTATTTTTCGTGTCAATCCAGTAGATAGTTATATTGTATTACCATAATACATAATAATGGAGCATTTTTGTGTTAAAGAAAGATATTTCATTAGGAAGACTTTCGATACACTATGGAATGTCACAGAACATTGTCGGAAAATTATTAAATTATTTATTTAATAATTAATAATTTTAATCATTATTCTTTGATAATTAAGTTGAATAATTGTTAATAATAATTATTATATTGATTTTTTTGATATCTAATACCTTCACTTTCTAACCCCTCCCCTATTTATTTCGAAAGAAAAGGATTAAGATTGGATCTTCATGAATCCACGGAAATAAAATATGCCTTGTCGAATGATGAAAATATTATCAACAATCAACTAGATGTAAAACCAAATATAATAATTGATTTTTTAATATCCAAATGAAAAAATCATCCCCAACCCAGAGACATAAGTCAATGACCTTACTAACTTGCCTTTTACCCAAACAATCCTATGTAAATAAAGGTCAACCTGATATTCTTTCTTAACAATAGCTTAAGAGAAAGCATCCTTTTAAAATAATTTTATAAATTCTGTCTCTCTGTTCAATAAACACATATATAGGCTGTTATTCAATAAGTTAAATTATTTACTTTCTGAATTTCCTGAAGATGGGTTGATAGCCCGAAATATATATATTGAAAAAGAAAAAAAATTTTTATATCTTTTAATTTTTTAATTTTAATGTGAAATAAGTGACCCAGTATCCTTAACTCATAGTAAATCCATATTAAATAAAATATTTATTTTCTCTTATCTTTATTAAAGATGTTTCACCTTGCACCAACACCACAATCTCTACTGATTATCTAATAATTCATTTAATATTTTGTTTATTTTATGTCGTATAAAAAAATAATTCTTATAAAAGTTGTTTAGTTTTTTTTTTAGAAGATTGAGAATATGTCAGAAACATATAGGTTTCGATTTAAAAAACAGAACTTGACCTTGAAATACCCTTGAGAGCTTGTTCTAGGTCAACAAACAATAGCGTTGTTTAGTTTCCCCTTTTATTTGAAACTTTTTTCCATATAATGCACTGTTTTAGAGTTATAAGACTGTCTCAAGATAAAAAAAACTCACCCGGTAAATATTAGAGTGATTCATTTCTGCAAAATTTTTTTTAGGTACTTAAGCAAAATATCAGTCGGCATATAGAAAAAAAAATTCTCCCCAAAGATGAGCTCTTAATTCCAATATTAAGAACTTACTATTTTAATTTGAGTTTTTTTCCAATTAAAATGCATGTAATTTTTTTTTCAAATTTCAAATTCTCAGCCACATTTCAAGATATTGAAAAAACGAGTTCTTGTATCTTGTAGGGGAGGATTTTCCAAAATTGCTAATGGATTTTTTTATGTAGCTCGCGATGGTTCATCAGTAAGAGCTGTCGATGATGTGATGATGATCAATCTTTTAATTTTTTCAATTTTCAGTTATAAAAATTGCTGTAAATCATAAACTATTGGTCGTGGCAACTTGGCTCTAAGGACCTTTTTTGAAGAGCATACAATTTTCTTTAAATACATGTCAATTTTTCCCCCTATACTTAGCGGTACCTTCTAAAAATCAAAAAAATACAATTTACCTTAAAAACGTAGTTCGACAGCTCTTACTGGTGAACCAGCTCGAGCTACATAAAAAAAAACAAAAGCAATTTTAAAGAGCATGGAATCCCCTACAAGATACAACTCAGTTTCTCATATCTTTAAATTTGGCTGAGCATTAGAAATTTGAAAAATAAAAAAATTTACATTCATTTTAAATAGAAATAAGCTGACGTGTTCTGATGTGGCCATACACTTGACTTTACCATACAACCTGGCCCCTAATATTTAATAAAATTATTTATAATCATGTAGGGGAGGGGGTTAGTTTTTCCATTTTTAGACTTCTGGGGGTCCACTGATTATGTATACAAAATTTGGTTGAGTTTGGTACAAAGGGACTAGATTTTCATTTTTTGACCCTACAACCCCCCCCCCCATTTTGGGAGGTTAGTTTTTCATTTTTAGACTTCTGGGGGTCCACTGATTATGTATACAAAATTTGGTTGAGTTTGCTCAAATAGACTAGATTTTCATTTTTAACCCCCCCCCCCCTCCACCCCCCTTTATTTTGGTTCGATATCCACCAAAATCTAATCAGCTCTTAATCTCAATGGACCAAAACCACGTGTGAAATTTGGTTTCGATATTCACACTAGTTTTTGTGATAGCTCGCCCACAAAAATTTGCTAACGCACAGACTAAACAGACTAACAGACATTTTGATAAAATAATTATTATCTCGAAAAATATAATTATTTCGATGTTCACTTATTAGAGCTTTTTTGTAGACCAAAATGCCATGATTTTGCTTAATTTTTTTAATCAAAATAGTTTCAGCCGTTTTTGAGATATTTCGAAAAAAAGAAGGAAAAAACCACTTTTTTCATGCACGATTACAATACTTGACCATACCCTGTATGGTAAAGTAAAAAGTTTTGCAGAAATGAATCACCCTAATATATATGTTTATTTCTCCTTCTGAATCATCAAACCTGCTACTCTTGGGAAACTTAATTTTTTCAATTAAATTGTGTTAATTGTATCTTATTTAGGGAATAACCTACAATGCTTTCTCCTGACTGATAATCTGGTCTTTGTTTTATGTTTCGGTATATTTGAAAGTTCTGAAAACTCGAAATCGATTCAAGTTAGCAATCAAAGTAACTTGTAATTGAATTACTTAAGCTTTCACACTCGATGTTGGCAATTTGATTTCATTTACGAGGGCGCTACAATGTACAGTGAATGGCAAATTATTCCAGTGTGCTTGGCTTAGCTCAATGAGCGATTGTTACTTTCCCTATAGCTAAGCTATATAGCTTGAGGGTGCGCACCAAGCTGACTCCACTCAGGGCAGCTTGCGCCCCTGCCTGCCATCGCATTGGGGTGAATTGGGTTTTTATGAATAATTAATTGTACGTGCACTTTCAAATGCACTAATATGAAATGGAGGAAAAAGGGAAAACTTTTTCAACACGAAGTACGATCTATATATATTTTGCTGATGATAAGCAAAGGTGTGAGTTATTGTAGAGAGCTGGGTTTAAATATACTAATAAACTATTCCAAATTTAATTTGTTGAGTTGATGATTCATAAGAAGATACCAATGAGGTTGTCCTCTGCTTAATACAAATAAACATATGTTCACCTATATACAGTGGCGTGCAGTAGATGGAAGCTGTGGATGCGGCGCATCCTTAGAATTTAAAACAGTAGTATTTTCATAAATATTTAATGTCGATTTCAAAATTTCAGAAGGATCTTTTTTTTTCAAATTATTATCCGTTATTTCAAATATTTCTATAAAAAATAGTTTTGTTTTGAAAAGTATATTGGTTCTCGAAATTAAATAAAATTGTTGCATAGTTTCAAGGGGTAATTAAAATGAATGATTTTTTCCGAAAAGGGTGCGAATAGGTTTCAAGTCCCTGTCTGGTATATTTTCCAGTTCAAGTAGGTCCTCAGTATCCATTTAGGGCGAAGGCCGCAAAATATATTTTTAAAAAATCTAATGTTAAATTTGAAAAATAAAGAATGTCGTATTCGATTAAATTTGAAAAAACCAAAGCGAAGATTAAAAGAAAATTTAAATAAATTAAGGGCATTTTTTTGGCTGAAAAGTCACCAACCGCCACTGATGTATATATAATATTTATTTGTTAGAGATTATAGTTTCGAAAGTTTGACCTTCATTATCCGTTTTTTAAATTAAGCAATTCATTTTTCTTTTTTCAAAAAAATAATAATAAATAATTTATAGATCTGCAGATCTAGCAGTTCAAAAATTATTTAACTCTCGCGGTTCAATTGCTTAAATATATTATAAAACGAATGTTTAAAATAAAAATGTATCTAAAGTTGTTTTTAATTATCTACTCTCATTAAACGAGCAAAAATTGTTTATATTTGTATCTTAGTTCTATTTTGAAAACGGCTCTACCGAATTTGATGAAACAAAATCTATTAACAAGTTTTGAGGATGAGAAAACGATCTGGCTAGGTCTGGACCTCTACAAATTTCATCTTAATTGATCTTTTCTTAATTTAAGTAATTATTTATAGATGAAAATCTCAATAAAAAAGTTTGTTTACATTTTTTTCAATTATCTTTTATTTTTAATTGATTTTTTAATTTTAAAACCCACTAATAGGTTATAGCAAATATTAATATATTATATTAAAATTAGGAATTTTTTGTTTGATTGAACAGGCGGAATAATATGGAATTGGAATAATTATCGGAAAAGAGGTTTTTTTTCTTTAATTAGTTTTTTCCTCTTATTAAAAACAAGGACTAAAGATGATCAAGGACACTCGATGGTGGAGAAGTAATCTCCGGAGTCGAAGCTCAAAAACAATGTATGCATAAATTCATATAAAATTTTGTTTGTTTTTAATTAACAGGTGTCTAAATCATAACATTACAGGTGAATTCATAACAAAACAGGTGTGTTTACAAATACAGTGGTTGAAGCGGCTTTTTTATATAACTTGGAAACAAATCTTATTTAATTTTATGTTTTTATTTCAGATCCTATACGATAATTTTTTATTATTATTATTTACCTATTTATTTTTTATAATGTTTATCAATATGAACGAATGTGGGCAAATTGGTGTACGAATAAACAAATATACACATAATATGTGGACCACTAGAAAGCTAGAAATGCAAAAACTGGGTGCGGGGTGCGGATGGATGTGGAGGTGCAGGAGGTGGGGTGCAGTTGTGGGGGATCCGGGGGTGGGGGTGGGCGGGGTTTCGGAGAGGGGGGCGTGTACTACTGTATATATATTTGTATTTTTTTTAATTTGGTTACAGTGCATCGCTCGGTGGCTCCAGGTACTTGTATATAAATGCAGATATTTCTTTATATTCTAAATCTATTTTTGAATTAATTAATATTGCCCAATCAATTATTTTTTTTTAATTTTATTGAACCAATTATTTTACCTGAATTAATGTACACATTGTATTTTAGCTTAAGAGGAAAAAACTAATTAAAGAAAAAAACTCTTTTTCCGATAATTATTCCAATACCATATTGCGGAAATTAATCCATTCAATTAATCTCCAAAATCTTCATTCCCCAATCCCAATTTATTTATTTTTTTATTTATTATTATTAAACCAATTCTTCTTCTTCTTCTTTCGGATGGGCCTACTGAGGACCACGTTTGTTCAACTGTTGGGATTTTACTTTAGTCCAGTATGTACGCATCACTTCCCGGTGCCTTTCTTTTCTTTGTTCCGACCAAGGGGTGCCTTTTTTAAGCGGTTTCCCCTGAAAACTCTTAATTAAACTATTAACCCAATTATTAAACCAATTATTTTACATGAATTAATGTATATATTTTATTTGAGATTCGAGTCCGGAGATTACTTCTCCACCATCGGCTGTCCTTCATCATCTTTTTAGTCCTTGTTTTTATAAGAGGAAAAAACTAATTAAATAAAAAAAACTCTTTTCCGATAATTTATATTCCTTTATTGGTCCCCCATTTTTCATTCAAAAAAATCTTATTAATTTTATTAAACCAATTATTTTACATGAATTTATGCATACATTGTTTTTGAGCTTCGATTCCGGAGATTACTTATCCACCATCGACTGTCCTTGATCATCTTTTAGTCCTTGTTTTTAATAAGAGGAAAAAACTGATTAAAGAAAAAACCTCTTTTTTGATAATTATTTCAATTCCATATTCATCTTCTTTTTTCATATCCTTCCATTCAATCAATTAAATAAATTTTTATTAAACCAATTATTTTACATTAATTAATGTATACATTGTATTTTGCTTCGATTCCGGAGATTACTTCTCCACCATCGAGTGTCCTTATTCATCTTTAGTCCTTGTTTTTAATAAGAGGAAAAATCTAATTAGATAAAAAACCTCTTTTCCGATAATTATTTCAATTCCATTATTCCCCAATCAAGTCGATTGGTTTTCCAATCCCTCCTATCTCCCATCAATCAATTAAATTAGATTAATTATAATATAAATAATAATATTTATAATGATCCTGTAGAGAGTTTTATAAAGTTAAATAAATTTTAAAAGAGAAATTTGGAAAAACACGTGTATTGTTAATTCTTTTAACATAACAACGGCTTAAAATGTCAATAAAATCCCAAATAAATTGAGCATATTAAAATAAATAAACTAAAAATGTGGGCGTATATAGTGGAGTAATGTCTTATAGATAGTATAAAAAAAATTAGTAAAGTAAAATAGTTTAAATTTCGCAGATGGTCAGTCGGAGGTCATCTTAGTAAGGAAATTCAATATTTAATTATTTATTTTTACTTTACCATACGGTCTATGTTAGTTTTTTTTTTTAGTATTCTCAAAATAAATTATAACACTTAATGAAATAAACTGATGTGGCCATCAACATGACTTTAACATAAGCATAGTCCCTCTCTTATATTTAATATAATCATTTAGGGGGGGGTCAAAATGAAAATCTAGGCCCTTGGGGCAAACTCAACCAAATATTATATACTAGTACATAATCAGTGGGTCACAAGAAAACTAAAAGTGTAAAAACTAACAGCCCATTTGTGGGGTTAGTTTTTGACCTTTTAAGTCTTCTGTGGGCCCACTGATTACACTGCTCGACAAAAATTAAACAAAATTTCTCCCCGTATACTTAACAATGAATTCCGGTAGAGTTTTTTATGCTGATTATCATGTAATTTCCCGATTTTTTACAACACGTCAGAGTTTTGAGATATTATCGAACAAATTTACGAAAAAGGCCATTTTGACCTATATTCGAGTCCCGGTAAATATTAAATAACAATATTTGAAATCAAAATATTTTGTTCACATAATAGAAAACAGCTTTCTCTTTGATTTCAAAATTACCACTTGTTTTTAGCTCGAATTATAGCTAAAAGAATAAAAACTTATGTTTTTATCTATGTTTATTAACCTTTAAAATCACGTAGTTTTAGTTTTTTAGATATAACTCGAGTACTAATTGAGCTAAAAACAAATGGTAATTTGAAAATCAAAGAGGAAGCTGTTTTCTATTACGTCAACATAATATTTTGATTTCAAATATTGCTGTTTAATATCTAATGAGTCTCGGAAATAGGTCAAAATGGCCTTTTTCGTCATTTTGACCGATAATATCTCAAAACTCGGACGTGTTATAAAAAATTGGGAAATTTCATGATAATCAGCGTAGAAAACTCTATGGGAATCCATTATTAAGTTAATTTGGAGAAATTTTTTGTCGAACAGTATTATCAGTGGCGTAGCCAGGAAGTTTTCATGGTGGGAGGGGGGGGGGGTCGATCCACAAAGCAAAATATTTAGTGGGAATTTTTTTTATTAAAACAAATATAGTCCAGTTTAATTGTGTTTTTACCCGGAAAGTTTTGGAGTAGTTGTAATTTCTTCGAGTCTTTATGTTTTGGACTGTACTGAATCCGGATCTGATGTTTGCTAACAAAATTTCGTGACGGTACATTATCAAAAATGCAAAAAACATAAAAAATCTAATTTTTTTGGCAGTTTTGTGCTTATAACTCGAAAACTATCCACTTTTCGTAAATAACCTTCCTATTGAAAATGAAAGTTCATAGAATGTCCTACAAATTACATCATTTAGGTTTTTTCTCAGACCAACCGTTCGGGCTCAAGCGCTAGTTGAAAATTGGCGTATTAAAAACTATCACTTTTTTGATTTTTTCCCATTTTGACCATGAAGGAGCACGTTTTCAACAAAGACCACTCTATAGATTTTTTAACTAGATTAAATTTTCTACAATTCAAACAAAGTTTCCTTAATTGGATAATGGTAGCCCGTGGTAGAATTTTTGAAAAATTGCAATTTTTTATAAAATGAAAACCACTTATCCTAGAAACTTGATTCCTATCTCATTCTCTAGGAAATTTTGTCGACTTGAACGATTACTTGGACCACTTTTTTGATAAAACTCTTAGATTTATAGATATCTTGCATTTTCCATGACACTTTTGAGGATTCGGACCATATCCTTTGTATGAAATTTTATGAACATTCATTTTGAAAAGGAAGGTTATTTTCGAAAAGTTGATAGTTTTCGATTTATAAGTAAAAAAACCGACAAAAAATGAAATTTCTTACATTTTTTTGCATTTTTGACAATTTTTCCGTTATGTTTGTTAGCAAACGTCAGATTCGGATTCAGCACACCAATAAAACATATATGGTAAAATCAAGAAATCAAAACTACCCCAAAACTTAACTGCGAGAGGCTCTATAGATAACAATTTAACTGGACTAAAAAGGTACGTCAAAAATTGCAAATTACGAGACGGCCGTTGTGAACATATTCAATAAATAAAGGATTGAAATAAAATATTACTTTAATATTAATGGAAACTTTATCAGGAATTAGAGATTATAGGCAATTCCTAAATGAAACAATTTATCAAAAAAGTTAAACTATGAATAGAATAAGGACTTTAGAACAATTATGAAATAGTCAAAATGTAGATCAACAATTGTTTTGTTGAAAGGACAATTAGTATTTGTAAATTTGTTTAACTAAAAATTTTTATTAAGAAAATTTGTAAATTTCTTTATCATAGTAGAAATTTGATTCTTTTTCATTAAATATCAACGAATACATTATTTTAAATTAGACTACGAAATTCGTAGGTTGGGCAAACAAAAACCTAACCTACACACCAGCTTAGAGAACATTTCATGTCGTCTCAAAGACAAAACAGCAGATTACAAATTTAATGTGCTAATCTGATATGGATCTAGATGGATTCTATACCATATATGGTGAAATCATTTATTGTTTTCTACTTTACCATACAGAGTATGGTATTTTGAAAAGGAAATATGAATGACCACCGGACAGGATTGAAACCCGTGAACTTTCTTCGCTTTAACCGAAGGAAGAATGCTTTTTAACAAAAAGAGAGACAAAGAGGTTGTCCTCTGCTTGATCCAAATAAACATAGACACACATATATCGAAATTATATATCTGTATATATATTCTATTCTTATTAAACGAGCAAAAATTGTTTATATATATAAAAATTCTTTGCCCGATACACTCACTCATCATCAAAACAGCCAGAACCACTGGACATAGAATCATGAAATTTGGTGAGGATATTACATCTATGACATAGGAGCTTTCTAAGAAAGGATTTTTCGAAATTCGACCCCTAAGAAGGTCAAAGGGGGCAAAGTTTGTTTTCACTGATTATGCGATATCTCTTAAGGACGATAAAATATCTACTTGCTTTTTACTCATAAAAATACTAAATTAAAATATCTAAAAAGTAATTTCAGAATTTTTTGAAATTCGACCTCTAAAGGGGTCAAAAGGCGCAAAATATCTTTGCAATGTGTTTACACTAATTATGCATTTTCAATTGAGAACGATAAAATATCTACTCGATTTTTACTTAATAATATTCTAAATACAAATATCTAAAAAGTTATTTCAGGATTTTTTGAAATTCGACTCCCAACTATCCAAAATGTGAGTGGGGGCAAAATTTAAACTCTCTCATATCTTGTCCAAATTTTGTAGAGTTATTCTTTATTACTTTAAGAAACAATTCCTGTAAAAATCAAAATTTACTGTATGGGGGGCGAAGGGGTGGGGGGGGGGGAATTATAGAAATTTCTAGCTTTTTTATACATTTACTCTTTAGAAAACTGAGAGTTATTTATTTGGAAATATCTAAAAAATAATTTAAAGGTTTTTTGTAATCCGACCCCTCCCGTCAACTATCCAAAATGTGAGTGGGGGCAAAAATTAAAACTCTGTCCGATCTTGATCAAATTTTGTAGAGTTATTCTTTATTACTTTAAGAAGGGGAGGGGGCAAAATATAGAAATTTTTAGCTTTTTTTGTACATTTACTCTTTAGAAAACTGAGAGTTATTTATTTGCAAATATCTAAAAATAATTTCAACCTCCCAAAATGTGAGTGGGGGCAAAAAATTAATACTCTCTCCGAAATAGATCAAATTTTGTAATGTTAGTTTTTAAGACTATATAAAATGTATGCTGTAAAAATCAATAGCCAAAATGAGTGCGTGGGGGCAAAAGAGGGGGCGAAAGAGGGGGCAAAGTATTACAAATATATATTACAGACCTAATAATCACATGCCGAAACGCCACCTGCCAGGACCACCTGACCGGAGGGGCGAGATTTAGAGGGCGTAATGTAAAACTCTACTGGAATCCATTGTTAGATTTACGGGGGCGGGGGGGGGGGGGGGGGGGTTTGTCGAACAGTGTTATGTCAGGAAATTTTCATGGGGGGGTCGATCCACGAAGCAAAATATTTAGTGGAAATTTTTTTTATTAAAACAAATAGTCCAGTTTAATTGTGTTTTTACCCGGAAAGTTTTGGGGTAGTTGTAATTTCTTCGAGTCTCTTTATATTTTGGGGTGTACGGAATCCGGAGCTGATGTTTGCTAACAAAATTTCGTGACGGAACATTATCAAAAATGCAAAAAAGTAAAGAAATCTCATTTTTATGGCGGATTTGTGCTTATAACTCGAAAACTATCAACTTTTCAATCGGGCTCAAGCGCTAGTTGAAAATTGGCGTATTTTTTTTCCCAAAAACTAGCACTTTTTTTGATTTTTTTTCATTTTGACAATGAAGGAGCACGTTTTCAACAAAGACGATTCTATACATTTTTAAACTAGATTAAATTTTCTACAATTCAAACAAAGTTTCACCTTAATTGGATAATGGTAATCCGAGCCGCAATGAGGTTGAATTTATGAAAAACTTCAATTATTTGCAAAAATTCGCAGTTTTTTATAAAATGAAAACCACTTATCCTAGAAACCTGATTCCTATCTCATTCTCTAGGAAATTTTGTCTACTTGAACGATTACTTGGACCACTTTTTTGATAAAACTCTTAGATTTATATATATCTTGCATTTTCCATGACACTTTTTAGGTTTCGGATCATATCCTTTGTACGAAATTTTATGAACTTTCATTTTGAAAAGGAAGATTTTTTTCGAAAAGTTGATAGTTTTCGATTTACAAAAATGAAATTTCTTATCTTTTTTTGCATTTTTGACATTTTGTTAGCAAACGTCAGATTCGGATTCAGCACTCCAATAAAACATATATGGTAGAATCAAGAAATCAAGACTACCCCAAAACTTTGCGAGGAGCTCTATAGAGAACAATTTAACTGGACTAAAATGGTACTTTTAAGAAATTAAAAAAGAACATAATTCTTGATTAAACATATGAAATATATTTAATTACGCTTAGTTTTTTTTTATGATAATGATGAGAGAAGGAGTTACACCAAAAGGTGCAACCCCTAAAGGCCTGAAAAGAAGAAGATAGAATTTTATGGGTTGGACGGGGTCGACGATATCTGTGGCTACGGGTCTTAAATAGCTGAACGTTATAAGTCGCGGGAAAGATGGTGGCAGGGAGCAAGTTCCAGTCTCTGGAGTCATAAGGATAAAAGAGTTGGCGAAAGCGCTTGTTCGACTTTTATCCAATTTGACAGCGAAGGGGTGCTGAGCGTTAGAAAACCGCGTGTTTCTCGTAAAAAGGGCATTAGGGGGGATAATTGATTTCAGCTCGACTGAACAGACACCGTGATAGTATCTGTAGTACAGGGAAAGGGCAGAAACGGTTCTTCGGTGAGCCAGGGATTCGAGTGAGTTGGTTAGAGCCGGGTCTCCTATTAGTTTGCCATAAGAAACGGTTTTTTGTTTCCGTTACTCATCCCAAGAGCCCTACTCTTGGGGGAGGGGTTTCTGACCCCCAAAACCCCCTGTGGCTACGCCTCTGCGGATTATCTATATAATATTTGGTTGAGTTTGCCCCAAGAGCCTAGAATTTCATTTTTTGACCCCCTCCCAATTTATTTGCCTCCACAAAAAAATAATAATCTTTTCGTTATTATAAATTATTTTTATAGTTTATTCCATTTTTCTCGTTTTTTTTTTTTTTTTTTTTTTTTTTTGTTTGAAAATCTTATAATTTTAACTTTTAAACCCTCCCCCCTCCCTTAATTTTGTGTAGACATGCACTAAAATCTAATCATCTCTTATTGTCAATGGACCAAAACTACATGTGAAATTTCGTTTTGAAATTCACACTAGTTTTTTGAGCTAGCTCGTCTACAATAATTTGGTAACGCATAGACTAACTAACAGATATTTTGACAAAATATTTATTATCTAGAAAAATATATTTTTTTCGATGTTCACTCATAAGATCTTTTTTGTAGTCCGAAATGCCATGGTTTTTTTAATCAAAATAATTTCAGCCGTTTTTGAGATATTTCGAATAAACGAAGCAAAAAACCACTTTTTTCATGGACGAATTACAATAATTATCAGGAATTAAAGATTATAGTACTAATTCGTAAATGAAATAATATATCAAAAAAAGTTAAACTATGAATAGAATAAGGACTTTAGAACAATTATGACATAATCAAAATGTATATCAACAATTGTTTTGTTGAAAGGACAATTAGTATTTGTAAATTTGTTTAACTAAAATTTTTTATTAATAAAATTTCTTTATCATAGTAGAAATTTGATTTTTTTTTTTATTATATATCAACGAATACATTATTTTAAATTAGACTACGAAATTCGTAGGTTGGGCAAACAAAAACCTAACCTACACACCAGCTTAGAGAACATTTTAATTCTAATGTTTTCCAATTTGAACTGTGAATATTCAACTGAAATTGTTTTATTAATTTGGGCGTTATATTTTGTTCAAGTATTTCATTACTTATATTTGTTAGATTTTTGACCTGTGAACTTTCTTCGCTTTAACCGAAGGAAGAATGCTTTTTAACAAAAAGAGAGACAAAGAGGTTCTCCTCTGCTTGATCGAAATAAACATAGACACACATATTATATCGAAATTATATATCTGTATATAATCTATCTACTCTTATTAAACGAGCAAAAATTGTATATTTATTTGTATATATATTTGTTTGAATATTTATTTATATATATATATTTGTATCTTGGTTCTATTTATAAACGACTGTACCGATTTTGATGAATTTCATGGGTTAGGGGTTTTCGGGATGGCAATTCGATCTGTCACGGTCTCATCTTCGACAAAATTGTTTTTGATGCGTTTTTTCGTAATCAAATTAATTATTCACAAGTAGACAAATCCCATTCTTATGGTTTTAAAAAAGGTTTCTCTTTTCCTTGATTTCATGTTAATATTTCGTCGTTTAGTTGTAACTAAATTAGATAATTATTGTATTCCTTTTAGTGCATTTTATTTGTTGCATTTAATTATTTTGAAGTCGGTTTTATTTTTTTTAATTATTATTATTTTTCCCTTTTTAGTGATGTTATTAATAGTGACTTAATATATTGCCTTGCATACATCTCGTAAGAGAAAGGGTCGGGCAAATGAATCAGAAAATGATAATAAAATTAAATTCATGAATATAGAAATTCTCTAGAATCGTTTGCGGGTTTTACATGAACGTTTTAAGATTGATTTTTTTTATAAAAGATTTTATTTATTATAATTTCAATTATTTGCTCATAAGAATTGGAGATTTACGTTATTTCGTCATTGATCATATCATCAGAACTTGGCTAAATCAATATAGAACCACTCGTAAGGTACCCTCTTTCCAATATAAAAAGAATCATCGAAATCGGTTCATAAACAAAGAAGTTATGCCTAAACAAACATAATAATAAATACCAATACCAATGAAAAATAAACGGGACCAATCTGAAACTAGATTGAACCCAATGCAAAATCGGTTCACAATTGGCGAAGATATCAGATAACATAGAGACAAAAAAACTTCAGTCGAATTGAGAACCTCCTCCTTTTCTGAAGTCGGTTAAAAATGAATAAAACAATTGAATAAATTGAAAAGTTTTTCTTTTCCCGAGAGTAACAGAGTTGTTGATTCACAAAGAGAAACAAAGAGGTTGTCCTTTGCTTGATGCAAATAAACATACACACATACATATATATATCGAGATGATATATCTGTATATATATTATTTATTTGTTTGGGACTATAGTTTCGAAGACTTGGTCTTCATCATCAGTCTATATATGAGACTATAGTTTCGAAGACTAGGTTCATCATCAGTCTTCACTATAAATGTTTTTCATGGAGTCCATATGATATTGACTCCATGAAAAACATTTATAATTGAAGAAAGACTGATGATGAAGACCAAGTCTTCGAAACTATAGTCTCAAACAAATAAATAATATATATACAGATATATCATCACGATATATATATATATATATGTGTGTATGTTTATTTGGATCAAGCAGAGGACAACCTCTTTGTTTCTCTTTGTGAATTGAATAAATGTTAGGAAAATCAGAATATCTAAATTCGAAATCATTTTAAGATCAGTAAGATTTTGTAATTTAATTTTCTTATTTTAGGTTAAAAAATAAAATGAGAGATGGAGTCTTCTGTTTTTAAATAAAATAATTTTTAATTATTTCTAGAGACTATAGTTTCGAAGGCATTGCTTTCATCATCAGTCTATCACAAATATTTCAGTATTTAGTTACATTCAAATTAAGATTTATACATTGAAAAATATTGAAAAATATAATGTGAATGTAACTAAATACTGAAATATTTGTGATAGACTGATGATGAAGGCAATGCCTTCGAAACTATAGTCTCTAGAAATAATTAAAAATTATTTTATTTAAAAAACAGAAGACTCCATCTCTCATTTTATTTTTTTAACCTAAAATAAAAACAATTCTGTCACCATCGACAGTGAAATCTTTTATTCGACTAATTTTCTTATAATTATGATTGCCATATATAGTTCTCTAAATTTGGAAAGTGGGGGCTGTAGTTAGATACTTTAATTTGGTATATCCACAAATTTAATTCTATCTGAAATGCATTTACACTTGCTATTCCTCCAAATGGTATTTTCAATGACAATACCCTTTATGGTAAAGTAAAAACTGACGTGTTCTGATGTGGCCATCCACTTGACTTTACCATACAACCTGGCCTCTCACTTATATTTAATATTTAATAAAATTATTTATAATCATGTAGGGAAGGGGATTAGTTTTTGCATTTTTAGACTCTTGGGGGGCCCACTGATTATGTATATAAAATTTGGTTGAGTTTGGTACAAGGGCCTAGATTTTCATTTTTTAACCCCCGCCCCTCATTTTGGGCAGTTAGTTTTTGCATTTTTAGACTTCTGTCCCACTGATTATGTATACAAAATTTGTTTGAGTTTGCTCAAATGGCCTAGATTTTTAATTTTTAACCCCCCTCCACCACCCTTAATTATAGGTCGACATGCACCAAAATCTAATCAACTCTTAATCTCAATGGACTAAAACTACATGTGAAATTTGGTTTTTTTATGAAAATGATGAGAGAAGGAGTTACACCAAAAAGGTGCAACCCCTAAAGGCCTGGGTTGGCGCCTCCATCGTGAAAAGAAGAAGAAAGAATTATATGGGCTAGGCGGGGGTCGAAGGTATCTGTGGATAAACTAATTTTTGACCTAGCTCGTCCGCAAAAATTTGGTAACACACAGACTAACAGACATTTTGAAAAACAGTTATTAACTCAAAAAATATAATTTTTTCGCTGTTCACTTTTTAGGGCTTTTTTTTAGAGGGAAATGCCATGGTTTTGCTAAATTTTTTTAATCAAAATAGTTTCAGCCGTTTTTTAGATATTTCGAAAAAAATAGAAGGAAAAAAATCCACTTTTTTCATGCACGATTACAATACTTGATCATACTCTGTATGGTAAAGTAAAAAGCTCTCTATTAGATTTAAAATTCGTCTCTAATTATAATATTATTTACATTTTATTTAGTGTCTGAATACTTACAAAATCTAATTTATTTTTTTTTTTTTCAGGTAAGCATCCAACAAATGTCTTCTTTTTCCTCTCTTCTAACCACTATCTTCAATTCGTGAGTTTTTTTAATTTTTATTAATTTTAAAATTTAGTTCTGTTAAATTTCAGAGTTTTGTTTTCAAGATGTGTGTTTGTTTAATCAAAATTTCACCCACAATTAAAAATTTAAAAATAATTGAAATAATTAAAAAACATTGTTGTAAATATGGACATGAGTATAAAGTGTTGACTTGATGTCCAAATTATTTTAATAATTTATTTATATATGCCTATATTATAACAACGTTTTGATAATCTTAATAAAACCATTCAAAAAAATGGTATTTTGTTCATTTTTTGAACCGCAAACAACTTAACGTATTGGAAATGTTAACATTTTCGCATTAGATCGAGATTTCTAAAACGTTTCATTTTTTATGTGATCGTAAGAATATCTATACACCTACACTGAAAAAACGATATATTTATTGTTAAGAAATTATATTTGATATGAATAGATGGTGATGGGGGTCAGATAGGCTAGGCGGTAGCGTGAAAGCGAGCTAAGCAGGGGACCCGAGTTCGAATCCGACTCGAGGCATCCAGCTAAAACCTGACCCCCGGGGGTAGAGACAAATTTTAAAAAAATATAACTGGTATCGTAATTAGGCTTATGGCTAGAAAGGCCGAAAAGCCAAAAAAAAAAAAATAGATGGTGAAGTTAATTATGGCGAAATCGATCTCTGTTCAATATGAATAAATGATATACGTATTTTAAGCATTCTCATATTTTTGGAGCAACTCTAGATATATTAATAGTTAAGATGCCGCTATTTGAACCAAGCACCAATAAGTAAATTATGAAAATATTGTTATTTCAGTAAAATATTGGAATAGTTAAATTTAATAGTTGGGTATTTAAATGGAATAATACGTAATTACGACAAGAAATGATATAAACTTGAATATTTTATATTTATATGTATTTCTGATTAGAAGATGGTTAGGTATATTCATTTGATGTAGAATCTATATTCAATCAAATGAATTATATAAATATTTATTTTAATTATTCATTTGGTTGAATTAATTAGATAAAAATTTGCATTATTATATTTGATTTAAGATACGAAGTTATCTAATTTTAATATGTATTAATATTTCTTCTAATCTTATAGTGGGTTTTAAAATTAAAAAAAAAACAATAATAATGTAAACAAAATTTTTGTTAATTTTTTTTAAATATCTTAATTATTAAGATATCACTATTTGCAGAAAATCTAAGTCTTTTTATAATCAAATAGATCACTCAAGTATATAATATATTTGGATTAAATACCTAAAAATTTGGTCATATTTGGAATGATTTCTATATATCTTGATTATTGTAAATCAAACGAACTTACCTGTAAGTGAAGTTCGATTGTAATTATATGAAAGCCTCGTTCGAGATAATTCTCTTTTTTTTTTCTTTTTCTTTTCCCTTGGCAAGATAATTCTCTTTATCCGTATTAGATATATCGATGTCAATGATAAAGACCAATTTTACACTCTTTTTGCCAATTTAATGAATTATAATAATTAAAACATTATTAATAGAAAACTGATGTATAGTATCGCCGGGCACAAGAAACATTATGAAGTATTTACCGATAGACGGCGTGCGGGCAGATGCCCGACCGCGAATTTCGACATCTTTAAACTGTGTGATAGTGAGTTGGAGCAGAAGCATCTACTACAAGTTTTAATTATTGAAGAACGAGGCTTGAAATATAACTAATATATTTACTAGAAAGAAATTGTTTTTCAGGGTAGCAACACTATCTAGAATCGACCGGAAAAATAAATCATGATTGAAGATGATTTAAATCTAATAAATTCCATGCATAGGAAATAACAAATATTTTGACAAAAGAACAAACTTTATACAACTTTCCTTTCTCGAGTTATTGTTAGTATCGAAAGACCTATAAAATAATCATAGTTGAAGATGATTTTTCCACACATTTCGAGACTTTTTTAAACTCATTTGAGCGAATTCAGAGCTAGAACCTAATAAATACCTACTATTGATTTTAATAAAAATCATTTATACCTATTGATTAATTTTTCTCCCTAATATAATAACCTGAATAATTGATAATGGGAAATAAACAAAAACAAAACACGTATTTTTGTTTATGCTTTTATCATTACAACTCCTTAATATCCCTAAAAAGTTAAAAAATAATTATTTTTTTAATTATTGATTAGTAAATTTGAAATTTATAAAGCCCAATCTATATAATAAAAATGAATTTCTTTTTCTTTGTAAGCGCAGATCTCTCAAATGCCTGGACCGATTTGGCTAATTTTTTTTTTCAAATGCTCGTAATAGTCCAATTCAGGTTAATACGTAAAAAAAATTGGTAAAGTTGCCCGTAAAATTGGAAAATTCAGGAAAAACTAAAAAATTCAGGTTAGCCAACATAGCTTGCCAAACAATAAAAGAACTAAACTAGCAAACTAAACATGTGTTGGCTGCCCTGTTTGTCAGATTTTTCAGTTGTCATTTATTCTTAATAGCATAGATAGAGTTCTAACCACATTATCGTTGAAGAAGAATTTAATAATGCAACAAAGATTTAAAAAACTTTCTATTTTTTTTAAAGTACATTTAAAAACAAAAATTTTTAAAATAAACTGCAACGGATCGTTGCTAAACTTTATCCAAATTGATTTGAAATATTAATATGTTTATTTCTTTATTATTAATCAGATATCACTTGCAATTTGCAGTTCATGTTGACTTTAATTCAAAAATAATGATCGATTCTCATTTAACAGTCGAGGAATAACCATTCTACATTCGATTTTTATTGGTAGCCATTGGTGAAGACATGGAGGAATCGACTTAAAATCAAAAATAACGATCGATTCTTATCTAATACTAGAGGAATAACCTTATTGCATTCCATTTTTTATGTTTTGACTAGTAATGGCAACCTCTACTGAAAATGTGGAAGAATCGACTTAAAATCAATAAGACTAAATTCTTTTATGATAAACAACTCAAGCCAAAGGCGGGCCTTGAAGCTAGTGTCTAATAAATTGCCAGCATAGGAAATAACATATATTTTGACATCAGAATAAATTTTCTACAACTTTCGGTTCTTAAGACATTGTGAGTCAGCCACACAGAAATAGGAAATAATTAGATAAATAAATAATAATAAATAAATAAATCTTTATTCCTCGACCTGCTTAGAGGCACAAGTCCTCGGTGGCTAGGTCCTCCAAACATCAATACAATCTAGTTACAATACATTAATAAACATCAATACAAATTAATTACAACAATTTAACAAAAAAAAAAAAAAAAAAAAAAAAAGGAGGAGAGGAAATTAAAATTTTCCTCTTTGTTTTAGACATTTTTAAACACAATAAGCAAAAAATGATCTATTTCATAACTAGAGTCAAATCATAAAGTAAATCTACTCTTATTAAAAGAGCAAAAATTGTATATTTATATATTTGTATCTTGGTTCTATTTTGAAAACGGCCCTACCGATTTTGATGAAATTCACGGGTTAGGGGGTTTTTGGGGTGACAATTCGATCTGTCACGGTCTCATCTTCGACAAAATTGTTTTTGATGGGTTTTTTTCGTAATCAAATTAATTATTCTCAGGTAGACAAATCCCATTCTTAGGGTTTTAAAAAAAGGTTTCCCTTTTTCTTTTGTGCTCAGGCAGACAATGGGTCGGGTAAATCCTTTATTCTCAAAGGCCTTGAAGAAGTATTGTGTTTGTGGTTTGTTGTTCTCCCTAAACGTTAGAATTATTAATAAACGTTTTATAATTGTTTTTATAAAGAACCTTATTTATTTAATAGAATAAAAAATAATCAAGAATTTATTTAAAAATATCTTTCGCATAAGCAGGTCTCAATTTTCTGAAAAAATAACACAGTGGTCGAATACATTATATAGGTATATTTGATTTTTTTTTAATTTGAAAACGGCTTTCAAATAAAAATCGACCTTTTTATCAGAATTTTAAATTAAAAATAATATTAAAATAAAGCTTTTAACTGAAGGAAGAAGTTACCGAGCATCGCTCGGTGCCTCCAGGTACTATTTAATAAAGTGAAAATAATTATTTTCATGCTTTTATCATAACAACATGTTAAAATCACCCCCGGAAAAAATATTTTCTTTCCTTTTGGACGGGAAGTTTTAAACATAGAAAAGCTAAAATCTAATAAATTCCCAACATAGATAATAACAAAGTATCGAGCGATACTCGGTAACTATAAATTAATATTAGTTTTAATTTAAAATTCTGATAAAAATACAAATATATATAGTACGCGCCCCCTGGACCCCTCGCCCCAGAAACCCCGGACCCCCCGTCACTGCACCCAGTTTTTGCATTACTAACCTTCTAGTGGCATACAGATTATGTGTATATAGGAATATAAATAAATTCTGTATAATTATTGTTTTTTAAATTAAATAACAATTTATCTAATTTTATAATTAATTAAAATGGCAAATTCTAATATAAAATAATGATTGTTTGTGGGATTTAAAACTCGATTTATAATGAATTAAATTCCTTATATAATAATTTTTATTTTTGCAACGAAATTTTCTCTGGAGAGAGACGGACTGGTAGAAATTTTAATTGAAGGTAATGGAAGGCAGCCCAGGGGTAGTGAGGAAAGAAAAAAATTAACACATATCAAATAAGTTGTAATTTATATGTATACCTGAAGAAGGAGGGAAAAATCCTTCTAAACGTCGGTTTGAAAGGAAAAGAGGAAGGATTCCAATAAATTACACCTTATTTGATATGTGTTATTTTTTCTTTCCTCACTACCCCTGGGCTGCCTTCCATTACATTCAATTAATATATAATAATATTTGTAATGATCTTTTTGTGGGATTTAAAATTGAATAAAAAACAATTAATAAATAAAAGATTATTGAGAAAAAATGTAAACAAACTTTTTAATTAACATTTTTATCTATAAATAATTACTTTAATTAAGAAAAGATCAATTAAGATGAATTTTGACGAGGTCCAGACCTAGCCAGATCGCTTTCTCATCCTCAAAACTTGTTAATAGAGTTGATTTCATCAAAATCGGTAGAGTCGTTTTCAAAATAAAAAATATATATATACAATTTTTGTTCGTTTAAGGAGAGTAGATTTAATAATATTTTGTCACCCGAACAACATTTTTATAACTTTCTGTTCTTGAGTTATTGTGAGTGCAGACACACACGTAAAATATTCATAGTTTTAAATTATTTTTCTCTACATATCTGAATATCTGAGAAATTTTAGTGCGTGTTCATCAAAAGTTCATTTCTATAACTTAAATTAATATAATGTTTAATCGGTTCAAATTAATTCTTTATTGAAAATTTGTTCCATTTTTTTGTTTACCACCATTTTGTTGTTTATCTCTAATAATTGTTGCGGCTAGGCTGGCTTGCTTGCTAGGTAAAGGTCTCGCTGGTAATGGACCATATCGGATGGTCCCCATCTGGATGGCGCAGTCCCCTCTGCGCCAATCTATTTCCGGACTTTACCCGTCGCCGCGACCTCCGCTCTGTTAAGTCAAAGCTTCGCAAAAATACCGAGAGATGGCAGCCAAGTTCTCAATTCGCATTTAATTATTACACGTCCGCGCGAAATTTGAAATAAACAAAGTTTTCCATTACAAGATATTAAAAAAATAATTAAAGCTATTTATATTTGGGCGAAACAAAGTCCCAGAAATGCCGGAGTCTACTATTTCGGGTTCCGTTTAATAGTAAAACCGATCTCTAATAGGGTACCGTTTTATTTTTAAACGAAACTCTTAAAAAACTCTCACATCAACAAATAGACACCATCAATTAATTAATTCTTAATAGAGAATTTGATACTTTGGTGATTAAGTTATTTATCCGAAAAAATGTTTCGGCTGCAACCATCTTTAATGTGATAAACTTTACTGAGATTAGAATTTAAAAAACACAACTAAAACCTTTTAAACTAGATTTAGATAAGAATCCTCGGTTTGCGATTATGACTCTCGCTTGGCCGGAGTATTCTAATTTCTAAATTTATTGATGATATTTTAAGCCGTTGTTATGATATAGGCATAAACAAATAAACAAGTATTTTTTTCAATTTCACTTTTAGTAATTAATCAATTTATTTATTTTAATAACCACCAAGGGGTGAACCGTGACCTAATATCGTGTACACCTACTTCCAATTTCACATTCATTTCCAAGTAGAAGACAATAGATAAAGGGCATAATCTAATGAATTCCAAAATAATTCCAAAGACGTGTACACCTAATTACAATCGCGGTTCACCCCTTGATAGCCACTAACAGTTCATTTCAAATATTATTATGTATTTAAATTAATTATACTTGGAATTATGGAAAAGGGGGAATTGGATGGAGAGACCAATTGACTTGATTGGGGAATAATGGAATTGAAATAATTATCAGAAAAGAGGTTTTTTATCTAATTAGATTTTTCCTCTTATTAAAAACAAGGACTAAAGATGAATAAGGACACTCGATGGTGGAGAAGTAATCTCCGGAATCGAAGAAAAAATACAATGTATCCATTAATTAATGTAAAATAATTATTTTAATAAAATTTATAAAAAAAAAAAAAAACTTGGAATTATGACAAAATGATTATATTAATTAAAAAGTAAATTTTGGTTCCCCTTTGGAGTTAGGCTTCTTTCATTGTGTTTAAAGCTGCGAGAAACATCATCTACACCAGTGTTCCGCAAACTTTTTGTGTTCAAGGTACACCTACCAAATCAAGAATTTTTAAAGGTACACCAAAGTAAAAACCAATGTTTATTTAATATTTATTTATTATTCAAAACAATAAAATGAAAAAATGAGAAATGAGAAATGTGAGCCTGCTTAACCGAGTACAGGCGATCAAAATTTGGAGCAATTGTTGATAAACCTACTCGCATAACTCTCGGCTATGTGGAGGAGCACTATTTTCATAAAACTTGACATTTTCTGTGGCACACCAACTAATGACCACGGTACACCAGTGTGCCACGGCACACACTTTACGGAACACTGATCAACACTGAAAACACAATTTATTTATAATAGAGTTGAGCATTTTTAATGAGCTCTTATTTATTCCAAAGATATTTTATTAATAATCAACATATATCGAAATCAATCCAAATATGACCAAATTTTTAGGTATTTAATCCAAATATATTATATACTTGAGTGATCTATTTTATTCTATGGGATATCTCTTAATATCTAATGACTGTCTTGTTTACTTCTAATGAAACCTCTTATTATATCTAAACGAATGTCTTGTTATCATAAAACGACTTAAATTTTCTGCAAATAGTGATTTCTTAATAATTAAGATATTTAAAAAAAAATTAACAAAAATTTTGTTTACATTGTTAATTGTTTGTTTTTTTTTTTAATTTAAAACCCACTATAAGATTATAAGAAATATTGTAAATCGTGCATGAAAAAAGTGTTTTTTTTTCTTTCTTTTTTCAAAATATCTAAAAATGGCTGAAACTATTTTGATTAAAAAAATTGAGCAAAACCATGGGTTTTCGCTCTACAAAATAGCTCTAATAAGTGAACATCGAAAAAATTAATTTTTCGAGATAATAATTGTTTTGTCAAAATGTCTGTTAGTCTGTCTATAAGTCTGTTAGTTAGTCTGTGCGGTACCAAATTTTTATGGACGAGCTAGCTCAAAAACTAGTGTGAATATCAAAACCAAATTTCACACATAGTTTTCATCCATTGAGATTAAGAGCTGATTAGATTTTGGTGCATATCGAACCAAAATTAAAGGGGGTGGAGGGGGGTTAAAAATTAAAAATCTAGTCTATTTGAGCAAACTCAACCAAATTTTGTATACATAATCAGTGGGACCCCAGGAGTCTAAAAATACAAAAACTAATAGCCCAAAATGGGGGGGGGGGTATAAGGTCAAAAAATGAAAATCTTGCCCATTTACCAAACTCAACCAAATTTTGTATACATAATCAGTGGGACCCTAGAAGTCTAAAAATGCAAAAACTAACCGCCCAAAATGGGGGGGGGTAGGGTCAAAAAATGAAAATCTTGCCCATTTACCAAACTCACCCAAATTTTGTATACATAATCAGTGGGACCCTAGAAGTCTAAAAATGCAAAAACTAACCGCCCAAAATGGGAGGTCAAAAAATGAAAATCTTGCCCATTTAACAAACTCAACCAAATTTTGTATACATAATCAATGGGACCTCAGAAGTATAAAAATGCAAAAACTAACCCCCCTCCTCCCATACATGATTATAAATAATTTTAGGGGCCATGTTGTATGGTAAAGTCAAATGTATGGCCGCATCAGAACACGTCAGCTTATTAGTATTTTATTTTATATTAGAAAATGGTAAAAAGACCCCACGTGACTTTACCATAGGCATGTCCCCTATTGAATTTTTATATCCAAAACTGTTTCCTGTGTCATGGCATTAATTGAATTATCTAAGTAGGTCATCCTTTGTCTTATACTTAGAGTCTAGATTTTCTTGGGTATTTATTAATTTTTTTATTATTATTTATTTTTTAATGGTCAATCGTTTAAAGTTCTTGAATTAATATATTCAAGGCTCATTCTTATAAATTTATTAATATTTTAAGCTATTGTAATTATATAGGCATGAACAAATAAGCAACTTTGATTAATTAATCAATTTATTTTTCTATTGAAGTATTAAATTAAAAACTCTTTCCTGTGTCTGCGCACCAATTGAATTATCTAGGTCACCCTTTGTCTTATCCCTAGAATGAGTCTAGATGTTCTTTCGTAATTATTTCATGTTCCTGATCTGATTTTTTTTTAATTTTTAATGATCAATCGTTAAATACAAAGATCTTGAAGGATTACATTTAAGAAGCTGAAATTTGATAGATAAGTAATGACCTCAGTACAGAGGCGTAGCCACGGGGGGGGGGATTTATAGATATCCAGCATATTCCATGATAGGAAATTATCTATTTTTTCAAAAAATCTCAGTTTTTCCTTCATAAAATGAAAACCACTCATCTTAGAAACTTGATTCCTGTCACATTCTCTAGGAAATTTTATTGACTTGAACGTTTACTTGAACCTCTTTTTTAAATAACTCTTAAATTTAAAGATATCTAGCATTTTCCATAACAAGATATGATCCGAATCCTCAGAAGTGCCATGGAAAATACTGAATAACTATAAATCTAAGGGTTTTATCAAAAAAGTAGTCCAAGTAAACGTTTAAGTCAACAGGATTTCGTAGCGAATTAGACAGAAATCGGGTTTCTCGGATGAGTCGTTTTCGTTTAATGAAGGAAAAACTGCGATTTCGTTTTCAAAAAATTAGTTTTTCAAAACTTCAACCTCATTGCGGCACGGGTTACCATTATCTAATTAAAGTGAAACTTCATTGGAATTGTAGAAAATTTAATCTAGTTTAAAAATTTAAAAAGTGATCTTTGTCGAAAAGCTGCTCTTTCATGGACAAAATGGGAAAAAATCGAAAAAAGTGCGAGTTTTTTGAAATTTGCGGAAACAGAAAAAATACGCCAATTTTCAACTAGCACTTGAGCCCGAATAGTTGGTCGAAGAAAAGATCTAAATGATGCAATTTGTAGGAAATTTTATGAACTTTCATTTGGAAAAGGAAGATTATTTACGAAAAATTGATAGTTTTCGAGTTATAAGAAAAAAAAACTCCAAAAAAATGAGATGGTTTACTTTTTTTGCATTTTTGACAATGTTCCTTAACGAAACTTTGTTAGCAAACCTCACATTCGGATTCAGCACACCCAAAACATAAATCCTCGAAGAAATTATAACTACCCCAAAACATTTCGGCTAAAAACACAATTTAATTAGACTATTTGTTTTAATAAAAAAAATTCCCACTAAATATTTTGCTTTGTAGAATTGACCCCCCCCCCCCCCCACCATGAAAAATTTTCTGGTTACGCCACTGCCTGAGTATACAAAGTCCTATCTACTCTAGTTAATAATGTGAAATACGGTTCAAATTAGGTACAGATTATAGTTTAAGTTGTTGATGATAAGTTCAAGAGAACATTTGAATAAATTGCTAAATGGGTAACCTTCAGGAAAGATGAAAGCTCAAGGTGAGCTAATCAGTCAATGCAAGTGCATTTGATATATAAAAAAACAACAACAACAAAATGCTGTGCTTGTTTTCAGTTTTGCCATAATTGTTTACAAGTTTAGAAAGTATGGAATTAAAAAAAGACTATTCTCTATTTCAACTAGGATGTTCTAGTTATTAATATAATATACTTACTTAGGAGGGGTGAACCGCGACCTAATATGCTCTACACCTACTTCCACTTGTACTTCCAAATATTTCCAAGTACTTTCAAATATTTCCAAGTGCTTCTAAATATTTCCAAGAACTTCCTGATATTCCCAAGTACTTCCAAATATTTCCAAGTAGGTAATTGCAAATATTTCCAAGTACTCATTGCAAATATTTCCAAGTACTTCCAAATATTTCCAAGTAGTAATTGCAAATATTTCCAAGTACTTCCAAATATTTCCAAGTAGGTAATCGCAAATATTTCAAGTACTTCCAAATATTTCCAAGTACTTCCAAATATTTCCAAGTAGGTAATTGCAAATATTTCCAAGTACTTCCAAATATTTCCAAGTACTTCCAAATATTTCCAAGTACTTCCAAAATACTTTAAAGAGGTGTACACCTATTCCCAAACGCGGATCACCCCTCGCTTACTTACATACTCCTGGCCGCTACAACCCATTAATATAAAATAATAGTGTTTTTTGCTAATGCTTTTATCATAACAACGCCTCAATATTCCCTAAAAAATAAAATTTTCTTCATTTTTGAAGAGGAAGTTTTAAATGTAGAAACGACAAAATCTAATAAATTCCCAGTATAGTAATATTTTGACACCAGAATAAACTTATTAAAATATTTAGATAAATAAAGTGATTTCTGGAATGGTGACTATAAATTTTTTTTTACCCATCTTTAAAAATATGAAAATTAATATTTTATACCTTGACCTCTAAAGCATAAATATTTTTGATATGAAAAAGTACAAACAAACGTTATCTTTCAATTATTTATTATAATAATATAAAAACAATTCAGTTTTAGAAATATACAATATGGTGGAGCTTAAAAAAAAATTCTTAAGAAACTTAATGAATTATTTTAAAAATTTTAATGAAATTTGTTCATACAATGACTACAATCACGGCAAAACTAAGTCAAATCGATTTTTAAATTTTAATCGTTCTTTAAATTTTGCAGCCTCTAAAATTTTAGCACCCCTAATATTTTGCCGCCCGAGAACTGGGCATCGCGGTTCATAAGCGTAAATCCATCAGTGGATCTAACGGTGTAGAGCCTTTCCGTCCCAAATCCCGACCAACCGCCCCCAGGCGAACCATTACTTATTTAGGCATAGGCAGGTCGTTTTTTTAATTATTTTTATTTTTCTCTTTTTAGTAATGTTATTAATAGTGACTTAATATAATACCTTGCATGCATTTCATAGGAGAAAAACGTTGGGCGAATGAATCAGAAAATGATATTAAAATTCAATTCATAAATATAGAAATTCTCTTGAAACGGGGTTTTAAATGAATGTTTTAAGATTTTTTTATAAAAGATTTTATTGATTATAATTTCGATTATTTGGTCATAAGAATTGGAGATTTACGTTATTTCGTCATTGGTCATATCTTCAGAACTTGACCAAATTAATATGGTATTACCCCTAAGGTACCCTCTTTCCAATAAAAAAAGAATCATTAAAATCGGTTCATAAACAAAGAAGTTATGCCTGAACAAACATATCAAAAAAGGTCCAATACCAATGAAAACGAGACAAATCGGAAACTAGACTGAACCCAATGCAAAAAAAATCATCAAAATCGATTCACAATTGGCGAAGATATGAGGTAACATAGACACAAAAAAAAGTCAAATTGAGAACCTCCTCCTTTTTTGAAGTCGGTTAAAAATAAAGAAAGTTTGTAAAATTATCAAGAATGTTGCAGAGTTATTTATTTTAAAAAACTGCGATCAGTACTTATCTTCATTAACTCAGTTAATTTATCATAAAATATGAGAACCATGACAGGTATTTCGTATTTTGAGTCTTTTTGAGCTAGCCACAACACGTTATGGCTATTTTTATAATTGTCATAACACGAATCACACGTTGTGGATGTTTTAAAGAGGCCACAAAGCGTGTTTTTTTGCTCATTGGGCGTTTTCGTTCTTCGATTCTAACATATACACAAGAATAGGTATAAGATAATTGCAGGGGTAAGTGAATGTCACATGGTATAGACAAAACACGACTCAATTTTCTTAACCGACTTCAAAAAAGGAGGAGGTTCTCAATTGGACTGATTTTTTTTCTATCTATGTTACCTCATATCTTCGTCAATTCTGAACCGATTTTAATGAATTTTTTTTGTATTGGTATTGGACCTTTTTTGATATGTTTGTTCAGGCATGACTTCTTTGTTTATGAAGCGATTTTAATGATTCTTCTTTTATTGGAAAGAGGGTGCCTTAGAGGTGGTACCATATTAATTTGGTCAAGTTCTGAAGATATGACCAATGACGAAATAACGTAAATCTCCAATTCTTATGACCAAATAATCGAAATTATAAAAAAATAAAATGTTTAAAAAAAAAATCAATCTTAAAACGTTCATTTAAAATCCGCAAACGTTTCTAGAGAATTTCTATATTTATGATATGAATTTTATTATCATTTTCTGATTCATTCGCCCGACCTATTACGAGATGCATGCAATGTATTATATTAAGTCACTATTAATAACATCACTAAAAAGAGAAAAATAAAAATAATTTTTATAAAAAAAAAAAAAAAATTAAATTGGATTTTAATTATTCATGTTAAGATTCTTTTTTAAATTAAATCCAATTATTATTATTATTATATTATTAATATTAATTCATATTATAATTATAATTATTTATATTTGTATTTAATACAATTGTATTGTCTACTTTGTACTTAAATGCATTTTAAAAAAATGTTGCATCATTCGTATCCATAGTAAATTTGTAACATTATAAAAAAAATAAAACCGACTTCAAAAAATTAAATGCAACAAATAAAATAATAAGAACTCAAAAATAAAATAAAATACACTAAAAGTTATAAAATAATTATCTAATTTAGTTACAAATAAACGACGAAATATTAACATGGAATTACTTTTTGAAGTCGGTGCCAAACAAACTATATAAGCGAGCGTACCGCCAATTATACTAATTAAAATCCGTAGAATTTGATTCATAAAATGTATATGTTTGGCACCGACTTCAAAAAGTGATGTCATGTTAATATTTCGTCGTTTAGTTGTAACTAAATAAGATAATTATTTTATACCTTTTACTGTATTTTATTTTATTTTTAAGTTATTATTATTTTATTTGTTGCACTTAATTTTTTTGAAGTCGGTTTTATTTTTTTTCTATATACCTATATAGTGCATATACTCACACACACACACACATTGAAAATAAATCACCTGATCTGATTCCAAGTGAATGGCTAATTCAATTGGCTTTGTTCTACCGAATGGGAGGGAATCTACTAAAATATAATACTACTGACCCCTCTCTCTCTCCCGCGAATTTCTATGCCCCACTCTAGATTGATAGATCATGAAATTGAAAGTCTTAAGAAGAGAAAGGCCGTCGTTCTAGCGAAATGAACTCTCGGCGTTAAATTGCTCGCTCGGAAACTCGTGGGAAATAATCGCGCCCGTTACTTTCTTCATTCCTTTCTCTCACGATATTAAAGAGAAAGGGGTTTTTATATTCAAGGGGAAAAATTATTTATTAAATGAGCAATTCCTATATGTATATACAGGGAGTTCCAGAGAACTCGTTCATTAAAAGTTTTCATGGCAGGAATTGAGGGAAAATTTTGAACTTTGGCATAATTATGTTTTGGAATATGCTCTTTTTAAATAAATTATTAACAACTTTTCGACATTTTCTGCTTTGCCGCAATCTCTATCAACTTTCTTATTTTCTATGAAACCACCCATATATTTTTGCATTATTAGATTAAGTGTTAAAAACTAAGATGATTTTGTATAAAGGACATGATGTCTAAAATTTATAATTTCTGAGTTATTTTAGATAGTTTGTAAAATCTACCAATTTAGCGTTCATGTTTAAAAAATAATAATAATTAAACTGTTGTTTGAAGAATTAATTTGATCAATCAGAACTCTTAAATACACATTAAAGAATCTTATTTAATCATAAAAATTCAAATTTTATATCCAGGATGACCATAATAATCGTTTATTTCTGAAAATCAAAAAGTTTTTAAAACTAAATTTTTTCAAATAGAACATGGCATAAATTTTTGTATTTTTGAATTATAGATAAAAATCCAGTAGAAGTTTATTAAATATTCCCTATACCTAAAATGAATAGTTTTTTAAATAAAAAATATTTAAATTTACACTCGTCCAGGTCTTAATTATTTGAACATAATAAATAAGATCTAGACGAGTGAAAATTTCAATATTTTTTATTTAAAAAACTATTCATTTTAGGTATAGGAAATATTTAATAAACTTCTATTGGATTTTTATCTAGAATTCAAAAATACTAAAATTTATGCCATGTTCTATTTGAAAAAATTGAGTATTAACAACTTTTTGATTTTCAGAAATAAACGATTATTATGGTCATCCTGGATATAAAATTTGAATTTTTATGATTAAGTAAGATTCTTTAATGTCTAATTAAGAGTTCTGATTGATCAAATTAATTCTACAAACAATAGTTTAATTATTATTAATTTTTAAAGATGAACGCTAAATTGGTAGATTTTACAAACTATCTAAAATAACTCAGAAATGATAAATTTTAGACATCAAGTGCATTATACAAAATCATCTTAGTTTTTAACACTTAATCTAATGATGCAAAAATATTTGGGGGGTTCCATAGAAAATAAGAAAGTTGATGGCTATTGCGGCAAAGCAGAAAGTTGTTAATAATTTATTTAAAAAGAGCATATTCCATATTCTGTCAAAGTTCAAAATTTTCTCTCAACTCTTTCCATGAAAACCCTGTATACATTACTTTAACAAATGGAAGAGCTGATTAATATTTGGAACATACTGGTACACAAACATTGGTACTTTATTTGTTTTTTAGTAACAAGTATTTGGAATGGCCGTTTGTTTTGATGTCTTTTTAATTGCTGCCGCTTTGATATTTTGCAGACTGTGAGGATGCTGATGAGTCGTCAGTGAAACTGTATCATATTTTACAAAGCAAATATACACCTTTGTCAACAAGTGAGACAAAGCCCTTTATTCCAAGAGAATATCCAACTTTTTTCTCTAGGCGCCGAGTATAACCGAGCTTTTAGAGGAGGACGTACCTGGACTTGATTTCTGACATATTCTCGGCAGGATTACTTTGTATATTTGTTTTATTTGTTTATTTTATTCTATTTATTTGTTTATTTATTGTTTTATTTTTTAAATCATGACTTTCATCAAGCGCTCCTCGTGGAGCCTATGATGAAAAAAATAACATAACATAACATAACTAAAACAACAAGACATCATACTTTATTACTGTAGGTACTTTTTTAATTTTTCTAAATATCTTGAAAATGGCTTAACCAAAATTCCTTCCTAATTTTGGGGGAAAACCCCCCAACTTGCCGACCATGGGTTGAATAAAAATGAATCATGTGGTTGAATCAAAATAAAACAAACGGTTGATTAAATAACAATCAAACAAATTACTGATGGAAACTCGGTCCTCCAGGTACCTACTGCTTACTATGAAATAAATAAATCTATTACTATATGTTTATTGACATTAACTAATCAGTGTTATCAGAAAAGAATTAGGTTAGGTTATATCAAATATTTACCAAAGATTAATATATATACCTATGTATATAAAGCGTGTTCTAAAAACTAGAGAATGTCACCCTAGCGAGAATTTACTCAACCTAGAGTAGAATATTATATATCCCAAAACCTTCCTCTACAATAAGGCTTATATCAATCTATTACTTTACCATACAGGGTATGGTCAAGTATTGTAATCATGCATGAAAAAAGTGGGTTTTTTTCCGTCTTTTTTTCAAAATATCTCAAAAACGGCTTAAACTATTTCGATTAAAAAAATTGAGCGAAACCATGGCATTTCGCTCTACAAAAAAGCCCTAATAAGTGAACATCGAAAAAATTATATTTTTTGAGATAATAATTGTTTTGTCAAAATGTCTGTTAGTCTATGCGTTACCAAATTTTGTGGACGAGCTAGCTCAAAAACTAGTGTGAATATCGAAACCAAATTTCACACGTAGTTTTGGTCCATTGAGATTAAGAGCTGATTAGATTTTGGTGCATATCGACCCCAAATTAAGGGGGGTGTAGGGGGGGGGTTAAAAATTAAAAATCTAGGTCGTTTGAGCAAACTCAACCAAATTTTGTATACATAATCAGTGGACCCACAGAAGTCTATAAATGCAAAATCTAACCCCCAAAATGGGGGGGGGGGTCAAAAAATGAAAATCTTTGCCATTTACCAAACTCAACCAAATTTTGTATACATAATCAGTGGGACCCTAGAAGTCTAAAAATGCAAAAACTAACCGCCCAAAATGGGGGGAGGTAGGGTCAAAAAATGAAAATCTTGCCCATTTTCCAAACTCAACCAAATTTTGTATACATAATCAGTGTGCCCCTAGGAGTTTAAAAATGCAAAAACTAACCCCCCCCCCTACATGATTATAAATAATTTTATTAAATATTAATGTAAGTGAGGGGCCAGGTTGTATGGTAAAGTCAAGTGGATGGCCACATCAGAACATGTCAGCTTATTTTTCTATTCGATTTGAACAAAAAATCTCGAATGTTTCATTCTCTAATCTGGGACACAAATTAGAAATTTAAATAGATACTTTAAAAAGGAATATAGAGCAACTATAATACAAAATAAACGTATTAGTCCAAATTGTGCTCAAATGGGCCCTTATGGAGAAATTTAGAGGTAGTTCTGATTTTTTGCATATATATGCTTTTTGGGGCGCTGAATCCAAATCTGAGGTCTCCCAACAAAATTTCGTGACCTAACCTCTTTGTTTATGAACCGATTTCGATGGTTCTTTTTTTATCCGAAAGGGGGTGTCTTAGGGATGGTGTCATATTAATTTGGTCAAGTTCTGATGATATGATCACTATTAATGACATCACTAAAAAGAGAAAAATAAAAATAATTTTTAAGAAAAAATAAAAACCGACTTCAAAAAATTAAATGCAACAAATAAAATACACTAAAAGGTATAAAATAATTATTATCTTATTTAGTTACAACTAAACGACGAAATATTAACATGAAATTACTTTTTGAAGTTGGTGCCAAACATATATCTTTTATGAATCGCACTCGACGGATCTTACTTAGTACGTTTGGCGGGTACGCTCGCTTATAGGTATAGTTTGTTTGGCACCGACTTTAAAAAGTAATTTCGTGTTAATATTTCGTCGTTTAGTTGTAACTAAATAAGATAATAATTATTTTATACCTTTTAGTGTATTTTATTTGTTGCATTTAATTTTTTGAAGTCGGTTTTTATTTTTTCTTAAAAATTTTTATTAAATAATAAAAGGATACAAGACGAATGTCAAAACAAAAAAAAATTTAAACATTTTTTTTTTTTTAATAACTAAAATCTAGGGAATTTCGCCATTGCCAACCTATTTTCCTACCCTTGACTCGGGGTGAGCTAACTCCACACTATTTTGTTTTATGAAATTCATATTGTTTGGAACTCCAGGCTCACTATCAACCTGGAGTTGAGTAAGCCGAGGATTATTTTTTTTTTTTATGAAACTGGCCCTTAGAAAAGCAATGTTAAGCTTATGGGAGAATAATAATGTGTGCCGTGCGGCGGCCATATTGGCTACTGAAATGCCCTATTACTTCAAAATGATCCTATTTTAGATCTGATATAGGCCTAACTTGTTATTGTATTATGGCGGAGAGGACTTGTTTCTCTATCTCCTGTTTATTTACTGATGATAATATGGCTTCCATCGCCAGTGATAAGATAACACACGAGAGACCTGGCTGGCTGGCATAGAAAGGAAATTTAAACACAGGGCTGGGTGGTTAAATAGACCGTAAGATTACTATTTTATACAAACCAAGATTTATAGGAAATGTATATTGTTTTCAGTCAGTCGTTCAGCTACGTTAAATTTTAATTTAAAGTAAATTATAAAAAAAATAAAACCGACTTCAAAAAAATTAACTAATAACTCAAAAATCAAATAAAATGCACTAAAAGGTGATTATCTAAACGACGAAATATTAACATGAAATCACTTTTGAAGTCGGTGCCAAAAATATACATTTTATGAATCGAACTCGAGGGATCTTACTTAGTACCGAGGGGTGAACCGCGACCTAACTTGCTGTATACCTACTTCCGCTTGTATTTCCAAATATTTCCAAGTAATTCCAAAATACTTCCAAAGAGGTGTACACCTACTTCCAATCGCGGATCACCCCTCGCTTAGTACGTTTGGCGGGTAAGCTAGTTTATATAGTTTGTTTAGCACCGACTTCAAAAAGTGATTTCATGTTAAAATTTCCGTGGTTACGCCTCTGCATTAAGGGGACGCATCGTTCTGCATTATTTAGTGTCGGTCGACGCACGATGGCACCAAAGCCTGAAGGCCCACATTTTTTGAAACGTAACATCAACTTTTTTATATAAAAACGAAAAAAATCTACCAATGCCTGTGGTGAAATTTTACCGGGACCTTATAATAAAAAAAATATATATATATATTTTCGAACGTACATACAAAATACTTGTCTTTTAAATGACCTCCAAAACCCGTTCAGCTATGAACAAAAGAAGTTTTCCATAGTTTCACAAGAAATCTATGATAAAACCGTTGCTCCATCTGAACACTTGGCATTTTTCCGTCTCGGGAACTACTGCGGACGATTGCTAAAGACAAACTGAGCGTCGCGATTGTCTAGCCAGCAGAGGGTGGGGGTAGCATTACCAGACACAATCATGTTCAAACTTGTCGTGGAACGCTCGCTGTTTGTCACTAGCAGGATCAGACTGGTCATTTAATAGCCACGTGGGAGCCCCTGTTATTTATACAACTCAATTGGCATATCAGTTAAGTGTGTGACTACTCTGCAAATAAGGGTCAAGCTATTTCCCCATTTTTACAGCATGTGATGTTTTTTTTCAAACATTACATGGGGTCTCGTCTAGATGCCAAAAAAGGCGATTTTTTCGTTTAGTGCAAATACATGGATGGATGGTAGGATGTATGTACACAATATGTTACCCTTTTTTTCATCGATGATTTTTTCCACCAATTTTCATGAAATTTAATATTCTACTCAAGTACCTTAAGGACCACAAAAAAGGTTATATAAAGATTTTAGTAAAATTATATTTTAAAGTACTTTACCCTAGAGTAAGATGTACTTTTTTAAATTCTTTAAAATGTATTCATTTGATGGGTATAATATAGCTCCTGGTCAATGGTCATGTGTGGCGTCTTTAAGGCATTTGCGCCGTCCCTGGCTGTGATAAATAACTAGTACCTGGAGTTACCGAGCGATGCACGGTAACCAAACGCCCACCTGGACCCCCCACCCCAACCCCAACCCCTGATCCTCCACCATTGCACCCCACCTCCTGCACTGCCCACATCCATCCCCACCTCGCACCCAGTTTTTGAATTTCTACCTTTCTAGTGGTTCTAACAGATTATGAATCAATTTTTTACATGAAATAATGTATACATTGTATTTGAGGCTTCGATTTCGGAGATTACTTCCCCACCATCGACTATATTTGATCTTCTAGCTTGAGATAATATTTTTAGTCCTGGGTTTTTAAATAAGAATTTTAATCAATTAAATTGGCAAATTCTAATATATAACAATATTTGGTATAAAGTATTAGTGGGTTTTAAAATTAAAAAACCAATTAATAAATTTAGTTAACTTTAATTCAAATAAGACTCAATGTTGTCTAATTTCTAGGCGCGAAAATAGCGATTTCCCTGATATTCACTTCGATTCGAATACCCTAAAAATGTGTGACAGCCTATCCATGTTGGGCGTCTCAGTCGCATCTGACCTGTCTTGGAATGAACACATCTCCTCTGTGGCGAAATCTGCAGCAAGGAAGATTGGCTTCTTATTCAGGTCCAAGCGATTTTACAAACCCCCACAACTTCTCACCATCTACAAGGCCCAAATCCGCCCCTATCTCGAATACGGCTCTCATCTGTGGAGAGGAGCCTCAAAATATTCTCTTGCTACCCTTGATGCAATTCAGAAACGAGCCGTCAGGCTAATTGACGATTCTACCCTCACCGACTCCCTCGACTCGCTGGCTCATCGAAGAGATGTCTCTGCCCTTTCCCTTTTCTATAGATACTATCACGGCAGGTGCTCTGATGAGATAAAATCAATAATTCCCCCCAAAGCATGCTTTGCACGTAGCACGCGTTTTACCGACTCCCAACACTCTTTCGCGGTCAAATTAGAAAAGTGCCGGACCACTTCATTCGCGAATACATATATCCCCATGACTTCAAGGAACTGGAACTCTCTCCCAGCCTCTATCTTTCCCAGCACCTATGATCTTCAAACCTTCAAAACCAGGGTGCATAGACACCTACGTCTACACCCTCTCACTTAATCAACTTTACCTTCTCTTCGGTAATGCAAGGGTCTTTCGAGATCCATAGGGGCTACATCTTTACTGGTGCACCCCTTCTTGCATTCGATTGCATTAAAAAAAAAAATAAATAAAAGATAATTGAAATAAATTTAATCAAACTTTTTTATTGAGATTTTTATCTATCAATAATTACTTTAATTAAGAAAAGATCAATTAAGATGAAATTTGTCGAGGTCCAGACCTAGCCAGATCGTTTTCTCATCCTCAAAACTTGTTAATAGAGTTGGTTTCGTCAAATTCGGTAGAGCCGTTTTCAAAATAGAACTAAGATACAAATATACAAACAAATTATATATACAATGGTAAATTACTCGTATCCATAATAAGCATTAATTAACAGGAATAGCAGGGAATTGGACAAAAATAAAAAACAGAGTTTTTATTGAATGGGCCAGACGTTTCGTCGATTAATTTCGACTTCCTCAGTGGCTCATTCTATCACTCTTTGTCAAAAGACAATTCCTTTTTTTAGGATTAAAGGATGTTTCGTCGCGTAGTGGAATTGTCTTTTGACAAAGAGTGATAGAATGAGCCACTGAGGAAGTCGAAATTAATCGACGAAACGTCTGGCCCATTCAATAAAAACTCTGTTTTTTATTTTTGTCCAATTCCCTGCTATTCCTGTTAATTATATATACAATTTTTGCTCGTTTAATAAGAGTAGAAAGATATGATTTGTGTTCCTGTACCTTTTTATCTAGAAAATAAGCCCTGCTTATACCCGTTTAGTAGCTACGGTTCAGGCTGAGTGGCCATATTTCCGAAGAAGTAGCAATGGAAACGTTATTTGTTTAGTGATTAACTGCTGAAGAGATAACTAACTCGACTATTTACATTTTATCGAGTCTTTGAACTCGAAATAAATGACAAACGTCTCATTATCTCATTAGAAATGTTTATTTATTTATTTTTATTTTTGTTTTGTTTTTGGAGCCGCCAGGGAGCTCTGCTCGGATTTGTTTACCGCACACCACACGACACGTGACGGACGATCTCTGGCTAATTTCTTCGAATGGGTTCTTTCTTGGGAGGCTGCATGCTAATTTGGCCAGGGGGTTCGTTGACCTGAACCCGGGTCGGGTCGTCGACCCACTTAGCCCACTCGAGAGAGTCTATTGTCCCCTGTGCTTATAAAACACACGTTCTCGCTCCCATTTCCCGATCTCGGATTTGTGTGCGGCGGCTTTTTTTTCAGGAAACTACCGCACGGGAGGCAAATTGGTGTCTTTCAATAATACAAGATAATTCGAATAAAAACCGATGTTAGTAGCTTTAAAATTATTATAAAAAAATAAAAACCGACTTCAAAAAAATTAAATGCAACAAATAAAATACACTAAAAGGTATAAAATAATTATTATCTTATTTAGTTACAACTAAACGACGAAATATTAACATGAAATTACTTTTTGAAGTCGGTGCCAAACATATACCTTTTATGAATCGCACTCGACGGATCTTACTTAGTACGTTTGGCTGGTACGCTCGCTTATAGGTATAGTTTGTTTGGTACCGACTTCAAAAAGTAATTTCATGTTAATATTTCGTCGTTTAGTTGTAACTAAATAAGATAATAATTATTTTATACCTTTTAGTGTATTTTATTTGTTGCATTTAATTTTTTGAAGTCGGTTTTTATTTTTTCTTAAAAATTATTTTTTTAATAAACCATTAATTAATCTCCAAACATTGTGGCTCCATTTGAAACAGTTTTATAAATTTGCGGCTCCCAAAGTTAAGGTTAGGGCCACTCTGTAATATAACATTTCGAATCTGAAGTTGATCATCTCTCTCTTGAATTTCTATAGTCATTGACTCATTCAGGCAAAACGAATAACGCAAAAGCGAATCCAATTCAAGAAAGATGCGGAGAAATCTTTGATTTTTCAGGTCAAAACATAAAAGTGAATGTTTCTTTTTCTTTTTTTTTTTTTATATATATATATATATAAAATAGTGAATCAATTAGTTCATCATTAAAAATATCCAAGAATAATGTGTATTTGGTATCAGAGTTTCGAGGTCACTTTACGAGTGTTGTTCGATTCGACCTAATCAATAGATCTATAAATTAAAACTTAATATATTGATCTTCGATATTATAATTAATACCAGCTGAAAAGTCCGCATTCGGCAGGCATCTAGCTGGCAAGGGTGCTCTACACCGCTTGATGGACTCCATAGTGTGTTTTTAAAATTATAATTTATATTTTCTAATTTTAATAAATTTTATTTATCATGAAATATTAGTGGGTTTTAAAATTAAAAAAAATCACGTCGACCTAGTCGCTTAAGCGGATTATAACAAGTATACTATATATATATTGATCTAGATTAATTTGTAACAACGCTAAGAGAAATTTCTCTAAAAAATTTCCCTCTTGACTAGAATCGAACCTACGAACTCTTGAACTAAGGTCCTCTGCTTTATCCACTAGACCAATCTGACATTAATATTTATACCATGATTTCAGTTACTAAAACTATAAATTTTTGATTTAGACTTTGTGTCGAGATAATATTGTATTCATTTGAACTCGAATGAAAATGAAAAAACACCAATTGATTTTAAATTAAAAAACATTGAATATATATTAATTAACAAGGCAAATTTGAAATATAATTGTCAGCTAGGATTTTAAACTGACAGCTCCAATTGATTTTCATTAACCAGGCAAATTTGAAATATAATTTTAATTTGCACTCAAATTTTGAAATGAAAGACTCTAAAAGACTTTAAATTAAGAAACATTAAATATATCGATAATTATTCCTCACCCCCCCCCCCCCCCGCCCCGCCACTCAAAAATTTAATATTCAATTCGCTTTTCTTTGCGCACAGAAGAAATTATTCACATCTTATTTGATTTATATTTTATATATTATATTTTATATATTATTTGTTTATTTTTTAATAATTTGCACTATTATTTAATTTTTTATATTAAATGACACACAAAAAAACCTAAGCAAAAAAAATCAAGTCTTGGCGACTCTGATTTTTACCATCTGGATTTGGGGATCCCTATCATATATTTACTCTATACACGATTTTCTTCATTGATTCTGCTTTGAATATATCATTAATAATCAAAAGTATATCATTAATAATCAAGAGTTATAACTACAGTGCCGTGGTCAAATAATTTAATACACCATTATACAAAAGCAAGTACATTTTTCTCATTTTATTTTAAACGTGGTTTTTTAAGAGGAATAGAATTTTTGGACCGAGACGCTGCCCGCCAGGGCACCAGCCCGGAGGGCCGAGCTTCGAGGGCGTGCCGAAGGCACGCACGAAAAGCTCGTAGATAGATAATATAGTTAAGTCAAATATGGAGAAAGTTTTGGGGCAGTTCTGATTTTTTGCATATATAATTTTTTTAGGGGCGTTGAATCCAAATTTGAGGTCTCCCACCAAAATTTCGTCAGGCAACATTGTAGAAAAAGGTGGAAATGTCCATTTTTTGGTGGTTTTTTGCTTATAACTACAAAACCATCAACTTTTCGAAAATAACCTTCTTATTCAAAATGGAGGTTCATAAAATTTCATACAAATTTCATTTTTTTAAGTTTTTTTCTATGACCAACCGTTCAGACCCCCCCCCCCCCCCGGATCACCCAAAACTCGCACTTTTTTTCGATATTTTCACATTTTGAAGGCTTAGGCGTTGGCTATTCCGACGATTCAGCATAAAACTGGTGGGCCTGAAGGGGGATGTTGTGGAAGAACAGGAGCGTGAGAATGTTAACTTATATATATATATATATATATTTTTTTTTAATAAAATAATTCACTTATACAGGAAAAAAGTATTATATTTTTTAGTGGATACCTAGTTGTTAATTTTGTTCGTATATTATATGCCCTGTATAATTTCTCGAAATTTAAAATTTATCGGATAACGTGAAAACATCCCGATTTTGTCATTTTTTTAAAATCAAAAAATTCAAATCATGAAGAAAAATAAAATATTTAGGTATAGTATTTTTGAGAGAACACTTCCTAATTTTGTTTGTATATATGCCCTATTTAATTTCACTATAGGATAACGGGAACAAGTCGCGATTTTTTTTAAATTTTATATCTATATATGTAGTTTATTTTTAAAAAATCGGGACGTGTTCCCGTTATCCTATAAATTTAAAATTTCGAGAAATTAAACAGTCGATTAATTTTCATGTCTTCATACTATATATATATTGATTTGTAACAACGCTAAGAAATTTCTCTAAAAAATTTCCCTCTTGACTAGAATCGAACCTACGAACTCTTGAACTAAGGTCATCTGCCTTAACCATTAGACCAATGTAAGATTAATATTTATACCATGATTTCTATTACTAAAACTATAAATTTTTGATTTAGACTTTGTGTCGAGATAATATTGTATTCATTAGAACAAAATGAAAATGAAAAAACACCAATTGATTTTAAATTAAAAAACATTGAATATATTGCAATGGGGTTAGGAGGGTATGTGGTTGGGGGTATGAAGTGGTTTGGTAAGGGGACGTTTAGGGGAATATTCCTGAGTGTGAGAATACTAACCTTTATAGACGTGGAGGTGGTGGTGTAACTCAGTGTATCTCGTTGTACTAGTTTGATAAACTACTGAATTTACTCTTATGTTCAAATTCTACGTTACTGAAGTTAATCTGATGCAATGAATTTAAAAAAATAAAAAAAAATAATTCTAAATAGGCAAAAATAAAAAAAATAAAAATACTTAGAAAATAAATTCTAGCTGCAAAGGAGAATGGGAAAATTTTCTTAACAGTGAAAGATAATCAAGAATTCAATGTATGATATATGATTTATTGAGTCCTTGGTGAATTTAACAGTCAGAAAGAATTAATTGATTGGATGTCTTTAATGTGTGAACGGAGATCGTTCGAAGAAAGTAGGATTAATTACGTTTGCTCTTGAGATGTGCTGCTCGGTTCAAAGTAATTCAAACAGCATTAGCTGTGCCGTGGCCACCTCTAGCTCAGGTTCCGTAAGGCACCACGTCGAAGAGTGTGTAACGGGCCTGGAGTCTCGCCTTTTTGATCAGCTTCCGTGGTGTCTTCACGAGAGCCGGACAGGTATTCTTGTCCGTGCTATCGAATAGCTATCGTGCTAATGATAGAAGTGCCAATGGAGGGGCTCGCAAGTGGATGAATGAAAATGCCCGCAAAAACGACTCCAGGAAGAAGAAATATACTCGTGAGATCGAGTAATAGAGAGAGTGTATAATATAGAGATGTAAGGTAAGAGCTGGATAAAATAATAGAGATATAATGTAGAGAGAGTAAAAGAAGAAGTAGTCTCTCTATTTCTCCGTGTTGGTCCTTTTATGCATTTCATACTATTCTCTGTTTTCTATCCCTTCTACATTTGTCATAATCATAATGTTCTATTTTGTTATATGAGGGTGTTTGGACCCTGACTAATCTCATTCCCTGACTATATTCAGAACTGGGCCCAAAGCTCATATACCACGAATGACTTTAGTAATCCCTGCTTAAGCCAGCTTCTCTTTAAATATGAAAAAATAAACTAATTTTTACGAAATCTATTCTATATTTGGCTTGACTGGTTAATCTCTTTCCTATTTTTTAAGTTATTAAATTAATAAATTTTGAAAAAGTTCAGATTTAAGATTTTTAACTCTACCATGCATAAAAAAAACATACCTCTAAATTTGATTCTTTGTTCAACAATGTGCGAAAATGGGTTGTTACCATTTTATGACACGCTTCCCTTCAAAAAAAAATTTTTAAACTAAAAATTTTTTTTTTAAATTATTAATAAACTGAAAAAATTTCTTTTCAAATTATTAGCCCAGGCTATTTACCCGTGAGACCACAACTAATCCATCGAAACGCAGGGATCACAAGCAATTTGTTATTATATCTCGCTGTTAAGTTCAATTATCCAACACTGATACATCGATTCCTGATTTCACATTTCCTTTTTCATGTCTATCCGCATATTGGGATCGTGTTCACATCTCTTCTATATGGATGCACGAGTTCCCATCTCTGTGACGGACCATTCGACATACTATAAAAAATTTATTTTCAAGAATTTATGTTAATCGTAACAATAATTAATTCGCTCATGTGAGATACTGTTTGCAAATGTGCTTGTTGGTTACCGCTTTTAAATGTTTTAATTTTTAATTGCAAAGGGGCTTATTCAGGGGCTAAAGGAGAAAATTATATTTTTAGTTTTGCATGTTCCAACATTGATATAATATTGAGAAGGAAAGCTGAATCTAATAGAATGTTTATTATAAATTTGATAAGTAAAGCAATTGAAAAATTTACATTAATACTAAATTTTATTTAAATGAACAGAAACATAGTGAGGGTGGAAAGGAAATTAATATTGACTGATTCTATTGATACAAACACAGGTTAGAATTTTAATTTGAATTTGAATTTTAAAATTGCAAAGAAAGTTGACTAGAGAGAGGTTGAATCGGGGTTTATCTAGAATGAAAAATTATTTAAAAACTCATTTGTCTATTGAGCAAATGAGGATAGAATTTTATATGAGTCTCATCGTGATAAATGAGTTGTGTTGACGCCGAATGATAAAATTACAAAAAAGATAAAATAAGAATGAATACTGTTAATGATTTTCCAAAAATCATTGAATCGATAAATCTACTGAGTTTACTGAAGTTAAATTACAAATGGGCCTGCTGGATTTATATAAAGAAATGGAAATACAAAATTATGATAGAAATGTGGATTTAAAAATTTTAAATGGGGACCTATATGAAATTGTTCTGCTAATATAAATAGTTATATTAGAATATTTATTTTAAATTAGACGAAAGTAATAGTGTGATGATTCATGATTACAAGAAATTGAATTAAATAATTATCAAAAATTATTTAAATATGGATTCAAAAGAGAATGAAATGTACTATTTTAGTAAATTATTATTTATTGAATTTTGCAACAACAAACAACTAAAATGAGAAATCTGGATTGACGGGCTATATGGGAATTTAACTAAATAAAAAATGGTTTGCTTGTAGGCATTTTCGTTTTTCGAAGAATTTCAATGTAAAAGCAATTTTCAGAAGGTTTCGTATAGGTCCATCAAAAATGGTTTTCTTATCATTTTTATCCGGTTGATCCCCCGCGAGGCGTATAAAGTTCTTTCTAATGCTCGCTGGCAATGATGCGATTCATTCTGAATCACGTCACTGATAATGAAATTTATTGCTGATAATATGAAAATCGAAAATGTTGTGAAATGATTTTTATGCTTTATATGCAAACCAATTAAAATTTTTACTAGTGGAATGAATTTGTTTGGGGGCCTTATATCGAATTTTTATTAAAGGTGGTGGGGGCGGAATTTCAATTGTTGTTGGCAAATTATGGGTGTGTGAAATTGTATGGCGGGTATACAAGTTATTGTTTTTAATTCTATGGAGGGTTCTATAATGGGGTCTATATTAATTTGATTACAAGGGGCTAAGAAGTAAATTCGAGGGCGGTTTCTAAAAGAGGAGGGTCAACAATGGTTTCAATTGTTGCTTGATTTCTAGGGTGGCGATTGTTGTATTGTTGCATCATGTGACTCTATTTTATTATCTATTTCATCAAAAGTGACCTCTGATTTATGTTGTTGTTCATCCATTTTTCCATCGCTTGACTCTATTCTATTAAAAAGGGATGCAAATTTTTCATTGACTTTGGCTATGGAATTATTTATATTACTATTAATTCATCCCTCATGGCCTCTATTTTGTTATCTATTCTATTAAAATTAGCATTTTGTTTCACTTTTTTGTTCATCTATCTTGCTATCTATTTTACTAAAATTAGCTTTTTTGTTTCATTAAAATTCGCCTTTGCTTCACTTTGTATGCCCTTCATTGACTCTATCATTTTGTTGGAACATGCTATTAACATCGAGGGGTGTGGGTGGAGGGGTATGTGTATACATTTGATGTTCACCATCAAGCGCATTTTGCAAACTCCCTTGTATCTCGTAGCATGGCTGGAAGTGTCGATTCTTCCATTTCCGCCGGTGTAGGAGTGGACATACAGGTCCTGAGTCTAATGCTATATCATCAGGATCGATCGGCGTGTTGGATAATTCAACTGTTGTTTGTTGATTTGCCTGCATAAATCGCCCTGCGTTCGTCCAGGCTCTGTGGTGTACCGTCATTCTCGGTGTTTATTTGTAAAAAAGAAAAGAATCAAATATTAGAAGTTGCTATTGTTTATTTATAAAATGTATTAATTTTATAGAAAAAGAAAGTAAACAGTTCGCCAAATAAATTCTCAGAAAATTTCAAAAATAGAAGTGTTGAAGCCGGGATTATTCAATTAACCTTTGATATCCCACTGTTAAGAAGAATTTAAATAAATAAAAAAATATGAAAAAAGATAAATTAACGGTACGAGAACATTAACACTATATTTTTTTGTTCAATTTTAGTACAACGAGACAGGTATCGCGTTCGGTTGCAGCCTTACTAAGCCTGGTATTCTCACTTCTCAGAATATTTTTAATATGGGATTTTGAATTTAGGGATATCTGTGGGATAGGATGGCTTAGATTTTCAAATCCCAGCAGCACCTTCACCATGCAATGGGGTTAGGGAGGAGTATGTGGTTGGAGGGGTATGGAAATTAGTTTGGTAAGGGGACGTTTAAGGGGAATATTCCTGAGTGTGAGAATACTAACCTTTATAGACGTGGAGGTGGTGGTGTAACTCAGTGTATCTCGTTGTACTAGTTTGATAAACTACTGAATTTACTCTTATGTTCAAATTCTACGTTACTGAAGTTAATCTGATGCAATGAATTTAAAAAAAAATAAAAAAAATAATTCTAAATAGGCAAAAATAAAATAAAAATACTTAAATAAATTCTAGCTGCAAAGGAGAATGGGGAGAATTTTCTTAACAGTGAAAGATAATCAAGAATTCAATGTATGATATATGATTTATTGAGATTCCTTGGTAGAATTTAACAGTCAGAAAGAATTAATTGATTGGATGTCTTTAATGTGTGAACGGAGATTATTTCGAAGAAAGTAGGATTAATTGCGTTTGCTCTTGAGATGTGCTGCTCGGTTCAAGTAATTCAAACAGCATTAGCTGTGCCGTGGCTACCTCTAGCTCAGGTTCGTAGACTGCCACGTCGAAGAGTGTGTAACGGGCCTGGAGTCTCGCCTTTTTGATCAGCTTCCGTGGTGTCTTCACGAGAGCCGGACAGGTATTCTTGTCCGTGCTATCCAATTAGCTATCGTGCTAATGATAGAAGTGCCAATGGAGGGGCTCTGAAGTGGATGAATGAAAATGCCCGCAAAAACGACTCAGGAAGAAGAAATATACTCGTGAGATCGAGTAATAGAGAGTGTATAATATAGAGATGTAAAGTGATAAAGAGCTGGATAAAATAATAGAGATATAATGTAGAGAGTAAAGAAAGTAGTCTCTCTATTTCTCCGTGTTGGTCCTTTTATGCATTTCATACTATTCTCTGTTTTCTATCCCTTCTACGGTACATCGCCAATCTTAAATATTCTATTTTGTTATATGAGGGTGTTTGGACCCTGACTAATCTCATTCCCCTGACTATATTCAGAACTGGGCCCCAAAGCTCATATACACGAATGACTTTAGATAATCCCTGCTTAAGCCAGCTTCTTTAAATATGAAAAATAAACTAATTTTTACGAAATCTATTCTATATTTGGCTTGACTGATTCATCCTCTTTCCTATTTTTAAGTTATTAAATTAATAAATTTTGAAAAGTTCAGATTTAAGATTTTTTAACTCTACTATGCATAAAAAAAACATACCTCTAAATTTGATTCTTTGTTCAACAATGTGCGAAAATGAGTTTGTTACCATTTTATTATTAATTAACGAGGCAAATTTGAAATATAATTTAACTGAAGGAAGAATACTCTTATGTTAATTTGCACTCGAATTTTTGAAATGAAAGACTCCAATTCATTTTAAATTAAGAAACATTAAATATATTTTTTCTAATTAATTAAATTAATTGAACCGCGTAAATTTGAATAATTTCCATGATTCAAAAGCCTGCGAATTTTTTGCAGTTCATAAATCATTTCATTATTTTTGTTTTGAAAAGGAAAAATGAAATTTAAATTTTAAATTTAAATATATTCATAATTATTCCTCCCCCCCCTCCCGCCACTCAAAAATTAAAGAGGCAGAAACTTTTAGAGACGATGTACCATTTTTCGGTAGTTTACGGGTATACATTTGGAGTGTGGTTTTTTAAGAGGAATTTTTTGACCGAGACGCTGCACGCCAGGCACCAGCTCGGAGGGCCGAGTTGAGGGCGTGCCGAAGGCACGCACGAAAAGCTCGTTATAGAAATAATAGATTATGATTTACTTCTTCAAAAATGTAGAAAATTTCTTTCTTTTACTCTGTATTTATTTATGATTGATTTTATTGATATTTTAAACCCTTGTTAAGTTAAAGGATAAAGTACCTGGAGCGATGCTTGGTAACTTCTTCCTTCAGTTAAAACCTTTATTTTAATATTATTTTTAATTTAAAAATTCTGATAAAAAGGTCGATTTTTATTTGAGAGCCGTTTTCAAATTAAACATATACAAATATATATAGTATTCGCCCACTGTACACCCACCCCGCTTGACCCCACCCCGAAACCTCGCCCTACCCCCGGATCCCCCACCACTGCACCACACCTCCTGCACCTGTTTTGATTCAACCATATGATTCATTTTTATTCATCCAATTGTTAATAAATAAAACCTATCAAAATGTGTTGTTTTTTCAGAAAATTGAGACCTGCTTATGCGAAATATATTTTTAAATAAATTCTTGATTATTTTTTATTCTATTAAACAAATAAAGTTCTTTATAAAAAGAATTATAAAACGTTTATTAATATTTCTAACGTTTAGGTTGAACAAAATATGTTAAAATCCACAATCACAATACTTCTTCAAGGCCTTTTAGAACAATGAATAAAGGCAACCCATTGTCTGCCTGGGAACAAAAGGAAAAAAGAAAACTTTTTTAAAACCCTAAGAATGGGATTTGTCTACCTGAGAATAATTAATTTGATTACGAAAAAACCCATCAAAAACAATTTTGTCGAAGGTGAGACCGTGACAGATCGAAATGTCACCCCGAAAACCCCCTAACCCGTGAATTTCATCAAAATCGGTAGAGTCGTTTTCAAAATAGAACCAAGATACATATATAAACAAATAAATATATATACAAACAAATAAATATACAATTTTTGCTCGTTTAATAAGAGTAGATAAATAAACACCTTTTTTCAATTTTACTTTTAAAATTTATTTATTTATTTATTTTAAAAACCATTAATAGCTAATTACAAATATTATTATATATTAAAATTTGAAAATATGAATACGACAAATTACAATTAAACTAACTAACGTAAATTAACTTTTAAAATAAAAAATAATTAACTAGTTTATTTATTATATTTTATATGTATTATTTATATTACCTGCTGAAATGTACTTGTTATTTTTGTTTGTTTATTTAATCAATCACATGTTTTGTTTTGATTCAACCACTTTTTCCTATAACCATTGAATTTTATAATGATATACCCACTATATTTTTTCAAAATTCAATACATTCTTTGTTTTTAATTAAAATATATACTTACTTTGTTCCATTATTTAATCTGATATTGAATTTGAAATGATATTTTCATTCCTTCACCAGAGAGCTTATAGTGCTAATTCTTGAGGCTTTGATGGTCAGATTGATTATTTTGAAGGCTTTATTTTTAATAATTACTCACCTAAAAAAATAAAAAAAAGAAACATGTTATTGTTTTCAATAAGACAATATAATCAGCTTGCATGTCTATTTGCGAGCATGGTTTATAATGTAGATATTTATTATATTTATTTATTTATTTATTCAGTGCCAATGAACTTTCGAGGTTAATGATTCTTTTTATTTTTTAAAAATAACAAAATATAGCCATCCACATGACTTTACCATACATCCTATATATTAAAATTACAAAAATGATACTATATCTGTTTTCTATACTTATCATAATTGGCAGGGGTGTAGTGGAGCGGGAACGGCGTTCCCACACTGGTTTCATTCAGTAAAAAAAAAATAATAATAATAACAAATAAAATTAAAATCACTTACGCAAGTAAATAAAATAATATCTTAAAAAATGTGTGAGTGCCTCATATATTGATTTGAGGCATCAGCACCCATCAAGGGCGACCGCCCCCCCCCCCCCATAGAGGCCCGTGCCTGGCAAAAAAAATTTGTAAAAAAAAAACATTTATTTATTAAAAAAATTTTAAAATTGAAAATAAAGTTCCATATATATGTGTGTGTGTGTGTGAGTGGCGTCTCCGACCCCCCCCCCCCCCCCCGCTTGGACAATTCGATCGCGACACACTTCCGAGATAAAAAGTATCTTATATACATCGGGCACCTTAATACATTCTCCCCCCCCCCCCCCCCATAAAAAATTCCTGGATCCGCCCTTGGCACCCATGCACCGTACCTACCCGAATTTCAATATTCTAATAGTTTACTTAGATTAAGATTCGGTAGTTTAGCGTTCCCACACTGAAAATTTTGCCACCACAACTCTGATAATTGGCTTGTGCGACGACACAATAAAAATGAAATGTACCTATATAATATACTAAAATGAACCTATTATAACGAAAATATTTTTTTTATCTAGCGCCAAACTCAACCAAATTTTGTATACAAAATCAGTGGGCCCCCAGAACGAACACTAAGAATGCAAAAACAATCCGTCCAAAATGGGGAGCGGGGAGGGGGGGGGAATGAAAATATAGGCCCTTGGACCAAACTCAACCAAATTTTGTATACATAATCAATGTGGCCCCCAGGAGTCTGAAAATGCAAAAACTAACCTCCCAAATTGGGGGTGGGGGTTTAGGATCAAAAAATTAAAATCTAAGTCCTTGTACAAACTCAACCAAATTTTGTATACAAAATCATCGGGACCCCAGAACATTAAGAATGCAAAAACAATCTGCCCAAAATGGGTAGCGGGGGGGGGGGAGTTCAAAAAATGAAAATCTAGGCCCTCGGACCAAACTCAACCAAATTTTGTATACATAATCAGTGGGACCTCAGAACACTAAGAATGCAAAAACAATCCTCCCAAAATGGGGAGCGGGTCAAAAAATGAAAATCTAAGCCCTTGGACCAAACTCAACCAAATTTTGTATACAAAATCATCGGGACCCCAGAACATTAAGAATGCAAAAACAATCTGCCCAAAATGGGTAGCGGGGGGGGGGATGAAAATCTAGACCCTTGGACCAAACTCAACCAAATTTTGTATACATAATCAATGGGCCCCCAGGAGTCTGAAAATGCAAAAACTAACCTCCCAAATTGGGGGGTGGGGGGTTTAGGATCAAAAAATTAAAATCTAAGTCCTTGTACAAACTCAACCAAATTTTGTATACATAATCAGCGGGACCTCAGAACACTAAGAATGCAAAAACAATCCTCCCAAAATGGGGAGCGGGTCAAAAAATGAAAATCTAAGCCCTTGGACCAAACTCAACCAAATTTTGTATACATAATCAATGGGCCCCCAGGAGTCTGAAAATGCAAAAACTAACCTCCCAAATTGGGGGGGTTTAGGATCAAAAAATTAAAATCTAATTCCTTGTACAAACTCAACCAAATTTTGTATACAAAATCATCGGGACCCCAGAACATTAAGAATGCAAAAACAATCCGCCCAAAATGGGTAGCGGGGAGGGGGGGAGTTCAAAAAATGAAAATCTAGGCCCTCGGACCAAACTCAACCAAATTTTGTATACATAATCAGTGGGACCTCAGAACACTAAGAATGCAAAAACAATCCTCCCAAAATGGGGAGCGGGTCAAAAAATGAAAATCTAAGCCCTTGGACCAAACTCAACCAAATTTTGTATACAAAATCATCGGGACCCCAGAACATTAAGAATGCAAAAACAATCTGCCCAAAATGGGTAGCGGGGAGAGGGATGAAAATCTAGGCCCTTGAGACCAAACTCAACCAAATTTTGTATACATAATCAGTGGGGCCCCAGAATACTTAAAATGCAAAAACTAACCTCCTAAAATGGGGCGGGGGAGGGGGGGGTTATGGTCAAAAAATTAAAATCTAAGTCCTTGTACAAACTCAATCAAATTTTGTATACGTAATCAGTGGGCCCCCAGAACGGACACTTAGAATGCAAAAACAATCCGCCCAAAATGGGGAGCGGGGGCGAAAATGAAAATCTAGGCCCTCGGAACAAACTCAACCAAATTTTGTATACATAATCAGTGGGCCCACAGTATTCTAAGTGTATGGTAAAGTCAAGTGGATGGCCACATCAGAACGTGTCAATTTATTTTTTGTAATTTTTGAGTTAATTTAATATTAGGTTAACCTGAGGGGCAGTTTTCGCCTTTCTGTCGGGTGTACCGAGTAATTAGGTTTATTTATTTATTTTTTAAATTTAAAATGACGTCATGAGAGATCTTTAAAGTGTCTAGTTTACCCTAGGCTGCGAACGTTGCGCTTTAAATATTATGGTAAATAAACGGGCTGGTAATATAAAAAGAACCAGTTGCCTCGTTCCTATTGACCTGTTTTCTTGTTTCCATCAACTGGTCTTGTAACACTTTTCGTTTTTATTTTTTATTTTATTCTCTCTCTATCTGCGTGTATGTGTGTGTGTGTGTGTGTGTAATTGTGCATTGCGAGGAGCGCACCAATTCTAACGGGACAGTGCGTATACGAGATGAAAGAAAGGGAAGGCGCCATGCTGTCTGTCTGTCCTGTCCTGTCCTGTCCTGCAGCTAACCTATAACAAGGCGACCACACACGCCACACGCATTCCACAACCACTTGTTAACAATTCGGATTCGATTTTAGGCTACACACACACACACACACACGCAGTTATTGATTATTGCTCTTCTGACAAAAGAAAATAATATCAGCCGCAATCACACGACTTGTACTTAACAGCAATTCCAATGTTAAATAAAATAAATTGACACGTTCTGATGTGGCCATATACTTGACTTTACCCGAGGGGTGAACCGCGACCTAAAATCGTGTACACCTACTTCCACTTTTTATTTCCAAGTAGAAGACAATAGATAACAATAGATCAATCTAATGAATTCCAAAGACGGTGTACACCTAATTCCAATCGCGGCTCACCCCTCGACTTTACCATATACTTTTCTGGTTGAGTTTGGTACAAGGGTATATTTTAATTTTTTGGCCCTACAACCCCTTTCTTCCCATTTTGAGCGGTTAGTTTTTGCATTTTTAGTCTTCTGGTATGCCACTGATTATCTAAACCAAATTTGCTTGAATTTGGTCCATGGGCTTAGATTTTCATTTTTGGACCCCCGCACCCCCATTTTGGGCGGTATGTTTGTGCATTTTTAGTGTTCTGGGGGCCCACTGATTATGTATACAAAATATGGTTGAGTTTGCTCAAATGACCTAAATTTTTATTGCACCAGAAAAAAGAATATTTTCGATATTATAGGTTAATTTTATAGTATATTTCATTTTTTAGTTTGAAAATATTATAATTTTAAATTTTAACTCCCCTCCCTGGAGAATAACACCCTACAGACATTTTGACAAAACAGTTATTATCTAGAAAAATATAATTTTTTCGATCTTCACTTATTAGAGCTTTTTTTGTAGACCGAAATGCCATGGCTTCGCAAAATTTTTTTTTAATCAAAATAGTTTCAGACGTTTTTGAGATATTTCGAAAAAAAGAAGCAAAAAAAAAACACTTTTTTTTCATACACGATTACAATACTTGACCATACTTGACCATACTTGACCATACCCTGCATATTCACCAGAAGACATTCATTTATAATATCTCCTTTAGAATCATCCTATCAATTTTTAGATTATATAGGGTGGGGCAGATCACTTTGCTTATTTAGAAATTTAATTAAGAAAAAAGTAAGGCAGATATATATTTAATTCTTTGAACAGCATCAAGTTCAACGTTTAAATTTTATGTTTACACATTATATTAAAGATGAAAATTGTATCAGTCCATTATTTTCAATACACTGCGTAAATCGAATCCGGAAGTTTCATTCAACTCTTTCCAGCATATCGACTGCTATGTTGGCGACAGCTTGACCAATGTTGTTCTTCAGGCGAGCCATGGTCTTAGGGCAAGTGATTTTAGATACCCCCATAAAAAATAGTTGCCTACAAAACGTATTATTGAAATGAATGTAAAACAATTTAACAACGTTGGAATACAAGTGCAACGGATAATTTTATTCCAAAATTTTTAGAATTTATTTCGAACGTTCATGAACTAAGTACATTAAGTAACTGAAATTAATTTAATAAAAAATTTTCTTAAACAAGAATGTGTACTTAGATGCATCAGCGGATTCGACATTCCTTCATACTCTGGTTCGTTTTTTGACCACCAGGCGGCAAAGTTTTAAGCCTCGCCTTTCCCAATGTTCCCAATAGCAAGTGTTTTTCCTTGAAGGAATCTCTTTTCTTGTAGTCTTATCAGTGTTTTGTGAAACCGCCGCCACGGCAGCACTGACGAGAGAGTGCATGTCCACAGAGGAGTCGTCATAGCAACCCCCTCGGCTGCAGGGGCGATCAATGCACCCTCAGCTGTACCTATGCTCTTGGTCCACCCCAAGGATTATTCCCTGCACATGACGGATGGATGGCCTTAGTAAGTAACCTTCTTGGGGATGGATCACCCCTTCTCTGACGTCACACGCCCACGTGGCGCTCTATTTATTTACCACTGAAACCATGACCTGAAGAAGAAGTTTTGACTACAGAGCACTAGTGACGTTAGTTTCGAATATTTGTATAGATGGCTACAAAACATCCAATTGATGTGAAAAATTTGGGCAATAAAAATTTATTTTTGGTCGTATTTTTGATCAGATGAAAAAACTTCAAAAAATTTATTTAGATGTATACTAGCTACTAGATCTTGGGAATTCGCCCCCTGGGCCCCTAATCGTCTTCTCAAAGCCTATTTATGATTTTTCATAATTTCGAATTCCTATAAAACTGAATTGACTCGAAATGGGGGGAGGGTGAAAAAATGAAAATTCTCGTCCTTTAGACTAAATTCAACCAAATTTTGTAGACTATCAATACAAAATACAGCCCCCTCCCCCTCTTGCTACCCACCTCTAATCCCCTTCCACCCCAACCACCTCCGATCATCATCCACCCCGCCAACCCTATATGTCTTTTGGACTCTCTCCTCTTCCCCTAACTCTGATCACTCTCCAAACCTCAACAACCATGGTAGAGGATTAATTATTTTTGCATTTTACGTATGTACTTTGATAGTCTACACAATTTGGTTGAATTTGGTCCAAAATTATAAGAATGTTCATTTTTTCACCCTCCCCCAATTTCAAGTGGTTGATTTGTCAAGTCAAAATATCAAAATGTTCTATAGCAATCATTTCAAGTTAGAAAACATCTGATGCAAATACGAAATTTTATAAAAAAAAAATCCTCCAGCCTTTTTAATGCTAATTGCGAACAAAATTTGCGTGGCAACAAACAGACAGACAGACAGAAATTTTGTTGAGTGGATTTGCATTCATAATATTTCATTGTTCGTGTCCATGATTAATAATTAAAGGAATCATAGGGAGTTGGACTTGACTTTAAATTAAATACAAAGTTTTTTATTTAAATAGGCCAAACGTTTCGTTGCTGGTTCGCAACTTCTTCAGTGGATCATTTATTAAACTTATTTGTCTGGGGCTTTGACTAAAAGAAAAACAATTTTCAAACACTATTCTTACAAATTACTCAATTTGATCAAATAATATAAAACATAAATAATTTAAAACAATTACATTGTTACATAAGCCATTTAAACAAATGTTTTATATTATTTGTTAAAATTGAGTAATTTGTAAGGATACTGTTTGAAAATGGTTTTTCTCTTAGTCTAGAGGTGGCCACAACGTGGCTCGCGAGCCGCATGCGGCTCTTCAGTCAATCTCGTGCGGCTCTTGAACCCTCTTGAATAATACTCATTTTAAAAAGTACAGGGTGGGGCATAAAGATAATCTACCACATTTTGAAGAGGTATAAAAAATGAAAAAATTAAAGTAAAAAGAAACTGAATATATTTTTGAAAAGAACATAAAAAATATTTTTTTAATGTTTTTTAAACATTATC